>JAEOAE010000993.1:0-76612 GCA_036365155.1 Meriones psammophilus
AGAACAACTAGAACCCCTGCTCAGATGTAGCCCATAAGTATCTGTCTCCTTGTGAGTTCCCTATTAAGGGTAACAGGGGATGTCTTTGACATGAACTCAGTGGATGGCTCAGAGTAGGATCAGCTACTCCTGGGAGGTGCAGCCTTTCCAGGACACAGAGGAAAAAAAGTGTAGCCATTCCTGTTGAGACCTGATAAGGTAGGCAAGAATATGATAGGGAGGAAGACTTTATCAGTGGACTTGAGGAGGGCATGTGTGAAGAAGGAGGAGGGAAAGTGGGATTAGGAGGGGAGGAGGAGGAGTTTATGGGGATATAAAGTGAAATTAATAAAAGTTTAAAAATGAACAAAAAACTTCAGCAAATTAAAATGAGAACTATATTAAAATTTTAAAAAATGCATGCGAGAATTATAGGACATCAAAATCCAAATGTGCCCAGTGAGTGAATTTTTTGGCCATCTAACTTTTGGAATGTACTCTTAAATGTACAATTAAGAGAAGTCCCTTGGATAAAATGAGTGTCCCTTGGAGATAACTACACTTTCATTTGCAAGTGCTTAACAATTAGAGATAAGGTTTGGGACAAACCCAGGTGTGCACTTCTCATTTCAGCTTTATAACCACATCTGGTGCAGAATATTAAAAGGCCTAGTGCATGCTGCCTCAGTATCTCACAATTTATATATGCTTCAGTCATCTTAATTTATAGTGCTTTCTTCTTTGGTATCCTCTATCCTTTCTCTCTGTTACACTCTTTTGGCTGAATCACAATGACCATGGAGGGCATGAATTTGATGGAAAATTTCCATTTATACTTGAGTATTCTGAGGTCTCTCACTGAATATCTATTTTCTCTACGGGTCTCTGAATTTGTTTCCATCAGCTGCAGGAGGAAGCTTCTTTGATGATGGAAGAACAAGACCCTGGTCTGTGAGTATAGCAGATGATGTCAATGGTCATTTTATTACTTTTAGTAGAATGTAGTATTTGCTTTTTCCCTAGAACCCTGGGCTATGTAATTTCTATTTCTTGATCAATAATCCAGTGTCAGGTGTGGATTGCATCATATGAAGTGGGCCTTAAGTCAAACTATAGATTGGTATTTACGCCTACAACTCTTGCACTAATATGTCTTACAGGTAGGACTATGTTATAGTTCAAAAATTTGGTAGCTGGGTTAGTGTTTATATTTCTCCTCTTGTAGTTACAGAGTACTTCCCATATCAAAGTTGCTAGAATGTAAGTGTGAAGGTTCTATGTAGGCACAAGCTCTATTTATCTATGTTCCATGTAAGTATAAGTGTTTTCTCCAGCAATAGGGCATTGCAGTCAATTTGTGGAAAGCTGCCTATAGTGTTTGCAAAAGCCTGTATTGTTTGGGCATTACAATCACACTACTTTGGCCAATACCTCAGTTAAATATAAACTATTACCAGTACTGGATGCTTTACTTAGTGACAAGAGATTTCCAGTTGGGACTCTCTTGTGTGGTGATTTCATTTATATTTGCTCTTAATATTAACATGATTTAAAATATTTCTATTGCATTAGGTTTCCACTGTACCAAACAAATGACCCTTAATTTTACCTGTCTTTCCTCATGTTACCTTTTCATTGCCCTCTTCCTTTCCCAATCCCCTTCAATTCTCTTTTTAGCCCAACTTCCATTTGTACCAAGTATTTTATTTCCTTTTCCTATGGAGAAATCTCTACCTCCCCTAACCTCCAGTTCTTAATCTGTATGTATCCCCTGTGGTATTATGTTCAGTTGCTTGGATATTATACATCTTGCAACTAATATATATGTAAAATCAAATACATACCCTATTTGTCTTTGGGGGTCTAGGTTCTCTCACTCTCAGTTACCTGCAAAGGTGCATTTACTTTCACATTTCATTATTATATTTTTTAAATGTCTGAGTAATATTTGATTATGTAGGTACACTAGCACTATAACAAAAATAGAAATACACACTGGAAAAACAGATAAAATCTTCACAAATGGTGCTGACCAAACTAAATGTCTATATGTAGAAACCTGGAAATAGATGCTTATTTTCACTCAAAAGTCACCTCCAAATGGATTAAAACCTCACAAAAGTTCATATACAGTTAAAGTCTTGAAGCCAACACAGCTATTTGACAAAGATCCAGCATAGCTGAGTTGCATGTTACAATAGCCTTCATGCTATCTTTCAGGCTTGGTCTTGATCTCCACTTGCTACATGCTTAGAGGGCTTTCAGTACATGTACAACCTGGGGCCATTGGAGCAATGGGAAATACTTCAATGAATCATTTATGCCTTCACTCTGTGGTACTGCTTCTAAGCTTCCCCAGAAAAATTCTGAGCCTACTGCCCCTCTCAGAAATATCAATTATCTGGTCCTACATGAATGTCTTCCTTGTGGAAGTTGTAACTCACACAAAAATGGCAGAGAACTCTTTATGAGACTTCAGCTCCAAGATAGTCTTGCAAAATCTACCCCTGTGCTTCCTCAGGAAGAAAATAATCAGAACAACATACTCTTACAAAGGCAAACAAAGTCTGTAGTGCTAGGAGAGTTGATAGCATTTGAGATTAAATACCTCATACTCCTCTATCCTCAGTGTATTACTTGGCATATAAGATTAGTAGTTACATATGATATGCCCCCCAATGAATAGATGGACCTGTAAATGAATGGCTGGAGACATCTTCACCTTAAACTAGGATCTATAATGATGGACAAAGAATGTTTTGTAAAAATGATGTTAAAAGTGAGGTATTATGACCTCCTTTTCCTAGAAATATCAGCTTTCACAGTATCACTGTAGTGTTGTATGACCAAAATAATGAAAGAATACTTAGATTTAGCACACAAATAAATTCTACAAAGATATGAGGTATAGACATTGCATTATGCCAGGAATTGAATAATAATTGTTGCTGCTTTGGCCTAAATTGTTTTTATTTTTCTTCTTTTTCTTTTCTTTTTTTTATTATTATTATTATTATTATTATTATTGATTACACTTCATTCTTTTTGTATCCCCCATAAGCCCCTCCCTCCTCCCCTCCCAATCGCACCCTTCCTCCCTTTTCTGCATGCATGCCCCTCCCCAAGTCCACTGATAGGGGAAGTCTTCCTCTCCTTCTTTCTGATCTTACACTGTCAGTTCTCATCAGAAGTGGCTGCATTGTCATATTCTGTGGCCTGTTATGGCTGCTCCCCCCTCAGGGGGAGGTGATCAAAGAGCAGGCCAATCAGATTGTGTCAGAGGCAGTCCCTCTTCCCATTACTATGTAACCCACTTGGACACTGAACTGCCAAGGGCTACATCTGTGCAGGGGTTCCAGGTTATCTCCATGAATAGACCTTGGTTGGAGTATGAGTCTCTGGGAAGTTCCCTGTGTTCAAATTTTCTTGTTCTGTTGCTCTCCTTGTAGAGTTCCTGTCCTCTCCAGCTCTTGCTATTTCCCACTTCTTAAATAAAATTCCATTCACACTGTCCAACAGTTGGCCATCAGGCTCAGTTTCTGCTTTGATGGTCTGCAGGGCAGAGGCTTTCAGAGGCCCTCTGTAGCAGGTTCCTAGGTTATTTCCTGTTTTCTTCTTCTGATGTCCATCATCTTTGCCTTTCAGAATGGGGATTGAGCATTTTAGTTAGGGCCCTCTCTTTTGCTTAGTTTGTTTAGATGTACAGATTTTAGTGGGTTTATCCTATGTTGTATGTTTATATGAGTGAGTGTATATACTGTGTGTGTCTTTTTGCTTCTGGGACAACTCACTCAGGATGATCTTTTCCACGTCCCACCATTTACCTGCAATATTCAAGATTTCCTTATTTTTCATTGCTGAGTAATACCGTTGTATAGATGTACCACAATTTCTGCATCCATTCTTCAGTTGATGGGCATCTGGGCTGTTTCCAGCTTCTGGCTATTACAAATAAAGCTGCTACAAATATGGTTGAGCAAATGTCCTTATTGTGTACTTGAGCCTTCTCCACTGCTGGTGGGAATGTAAACTTGTACAACCACTCTGGAAATCAACCTGGTGCTTTCTCAGACAACTAGGAATAGAGCTTCCTCAAGATCCAGCCTTACCACTCCTAGGCATATATCCAAAAGAGGCTACACTGTGTTTTCAGAAGTAGTTTCTATTCTGAAATAGTGTATCGATATAAAATTGCTTAAATGAAGGGCTCTTTTAGTTATTGTTAGGTATACATTTTATATAAACTTACTAAGAGTAGGGGTAAATAATTTCATTGAAAACACTAAGGTATTTTATTATAGTCCAGTTATTAGACTTAATGATGGGTGAGTCATGGTGCTTGAGAAAGATCCCAAAAATAACAGCTGTGTTAACAGATAAGCACAGAGCCATGCAGGCCAGGGCCAAGCCCAGAGGATCCTCAAAGGACAGGAATGTCACTGCCATGGGCAGGCACTAGTTTCTCTCAAGGTTTGGGTACTCTTGAACTCAGCAAGAGATACACTCCTGCTGATCTGTGGGGATAAAGTAAATCAAGATCTCAACTCCTACAAGTCACTCCATGTTCAGTGCATGAAGAAAGATTTCCAATGATATTGTGTGCATCCTATCACATTCTCTTTTACTATAGTGCCAAGAAGGACACTAAACATACATTATTTATCTTTGTCATTTGAGGTATTGATTGCCTAAGTTTTGTTTTTTTTTTTTCTTGCTAGATCTATGATTAAAGATGATGAGTATTTTTGTGTTTCTCAGTAAATTGTGTCTTATTTATGCTTCATTCTGTCACCCCTGTTTATCATTAATTTTTACAGTTTATTCACTTTCTATCCCAATTGTAGCCCCCTCCCTCATCTACTCTATGTCCCACTATCCCTCCCTCCTCCTCCCCTATCCTTCTTCTGTAGTCCTCTGATAGGGAAGGTCCTATCAGACCCTAGGTTATCAGGTTCCATTAAGACTCCCTGTATCCTATTCATCTGTGGGCTGATTAGGTGATCCCACCATGGAGAAGTGATCAAGAAGCAGAAAACCAAGTTCAGAGACTGTCTCTTCTCCCCTTCCTAGGGATCCATATGGACACTGAGCCGTCTATGTGCTACATCTGAGCAGGGTGTCTAAGTCCTCATGCTTTTGGTTGATGCATCAGTCTCTGCAGGGCCCCAGGACCCAGGTTTTTTGGATTTGTTGGTCTCCTTGTGTGACCCCTGTTCCCTTTAGGTCCTTCTATCTCCCACTTCTTCAATAAGCATTTTGTGCTCTACAAAATTTTGCTGTGGGTCTCTGCATCTGCTTCAATCACCTCTTGAGTGGAGTCACTTAGTGTTCATCTATGGAAGGCTCCTATCCTGTTCTCTCTCTTCTATGTGTTCTGGCGTCTATCCTGTTTTCTTTCCTGAATTATAATTAAGCATCTTCTGTATGTTCCTCCTTGTACTTTAGCTTTTAAAAGTCTGTAGATTTTAGTATGTCCAATCTATATTGTATGGGTAATGTCCACTTGTAAGTGAATATATACCATACATGAATATCTGCTTCTGGGATACATCACTCAGGGTGATCTTTTTTAGTTCCATCCATTTGCCTGCAAATTTCATGATTTTCTTGTTTTTAATACCTCAGTATTATTTGCTTGTGTAAATCTACCACAATTTCTGTATCCATTCCCCCATTGAGGGACATCTAGTTTGATTCCAGATTCTGGCTATTATGAATAAAGCTGTTATAGTCATAGTTGAGCAAATGCCTTTGTTGTATGGTTGAGCATCTTTCTGATATATGTCTAGGAGGTGTTTAGCTGGGTCTTGGGGTAGCGGTATTCCCAGTTTTCTGAGAAAGCACCAGACTGATTTCCAAAGTGGTTGTACAAGTTTAAATTCTCACCAGCAATGGAGGAGGGTTCTCCTTTCTGCACATCTTCTCCAGCATGTGTTGTCTCTTGAGCTTTTGATCTTAGGCATTCTGATGGGTATGAGGTGGAATCTCAGAGTCATTTTGATTTTCATTTCTCAGATTTTTAAAGATGTTGAGCATTTTTACGTGTTTCTACACCATTCAATATTCCTCTGTTGAGAATTTCTGTTTAGCTTCTGTACCCAGTTTTTAACTGGATTATTAGATTTCTTGGGTTCTTTATATATTCTGGATATTAGTCTTCTGTCAGATGCAGAGTTGGTGAAGATGCTTTCCTAGTCTGTAAGCCATTATTTTGTTCTGCTGACAGTGTCCTTTGCTTTAGAGAAGCTTTTCAGTTTCATGAGGTCCCATTTATTGATTGTTGATCTTAGAGCCTGTGCTGCTGGTGTTCTGTTCAGGAAGTTGTCTCCTGTGCCAATGTGTTCAAACGTCTTCCTCATTTTTTTATACTAGATTAAGAGTGTTAGTTTCATGTTGAGGTATTTGATCCACAAGGACTTTACTTTTGTGCAGGGTGATAAGTATGGAACTATTTGTATTTTTCTATATGTGGACATCAAGTTAGACAAGCACCATTGGTTGAAGATGTTCTTTTTTCCATTGAAAGGTTTTGGCTTCTTTGTCAAAAATCTGGTATTTTAGATGTGTGGGTTTATTTCTGGGTCTTTGATTCAATTCCACTGATCCACCAGTATGTTTCTATGCCAGTACCACACCGTTTTTACTATTTCTCTATAGCACAGCTTGAGATTCAGGATGGAGATACCTCCAGTTTTTTTATTGTACTGGATTCTTTTAACTATTCTGGCTTTTTTGTTTTTTTATGTGATGTTGAGAATTGTTCTTTCAAGGTCTGTAAAGAATTGTGTTGGTATTTTGATGGGAATTGCATTGAATCTCTACATTGCTTTTGGTAGGATGGCCATTTTGCTGTTATTCCTTCTGATCCATGAGTATGAGAGATCATTCCATCTTATGATATCTTCAAAGACTTGAAGTTTTTTTACACAGATTTTTCACTTGCTTTGTTAGAGTCACACCACTGCACTTTATGTTATTTGTGGCTATTGCAAGGTTGTTTTTTCCCTAATTTATTTCTCAGCCCTCTTGTCTTTTCTATACAAGAGGGCTTCAGATATTTTTTAGTAACTTTGTATCCAGCCACTTTTGCTGAAGGTGTTTATCAGCTGTAGTAGTTCTCTGGTAGAATTTTTAGGTTCACTCATGTATACCATCATATCATCTGTGAATAGTGATTCTTTGACTTCTTCCTTTCTTCTTTGTATCCCCTTGATTTCCTTTAGTTGTTTTACTGCTCTAGTTAGAACTTCCAGTACTATGTTGAAGAGAAACGAGAGAGTAAACAAAATTGACTTATCTCTGATTTCAGTGGGGCTGATTTAAATTGTTTTCCATTTAGTTTGATGTTTGCTATAGGCTTGTTGTATATTATCTTTACTGTGTTTAGGCATGTGCCTTTTATCTCTGATATCTCTAAGACTTTAAACATTAATGGAGCTTGGATTTTATTAAATGCTTTTCAGCATCTATTGAGATGATCATGTGTTTTTTTCTTTTTCAGTTTGCTTATGTGATGGATTACACTGATGGATTTCTGTATATTGTATATTGTATTGTATATTGTATATTGTATATTGTATATTGTATATTGTATATGCCTAGGATGAAGCTTACATGGTCATGGTAGATGAGATTTTTGATGTTTTCTTGGATTCATTTTGCAAGTATTTTATTAAGTGTTTTTGTTTCAATATTCATAAGAGAGATTGGTGTGAAATTATCTTTCTTAGTGTATCCCTGCCTTTTACTTAGCCTTTGTGAGGTTTAGGTATCAAGGTGAATGTGGTCTCAGAGAATGAGTTTGGTAATGTTCCTTCTTTTTCTGTTTTGTGAAATAGTTTGAAGAGTATTGGGGTTAGCTCTTCTTTAAAGGTCTGGTAGAATTCTGTTCTGAAACCATCAGGCCCTGGGTTGTTTGGCAGGGAGACTTTTGATGACTGCTTCTGTTTAATTAAGGCATATAGGTCTATTAATTTAGTTACCTGATCCAGATTTAACTTTGATAAGTGAAATCTAGCAAGAAAATATTCCATTTCATTTAGATTTTCAAATTTTGTGGCATGTAGACTTTTAAGGTAAAACCTAATATTTTTTTAATTACCCCCTTTTATTTTTTGATTTTGCTGATTTGTAGTGTCTTCCTGTGTTTTAGCTAGTTCGACTAGTTAGCTAGTTGTCTATCTTTGTCATTTTCTCCAAGAACCAGCTCTTGCTTTTGTTTATTCTTTGAATTGTTTTCTTTGTTTCTAATTTATTGATTTCTGCCCCAAGTTTGATTATTTCTAGCCATATATTCCTCTTGTGTATGTCTGCCTCCTTTTGACTAGGTCTTTCACGTGTGTTGTTATGTTGATTTGAGATGCTTCAGATTTCTTTATGAAGTCACTTAGTTCTATGAACTTTCCTCTTAGAATTACTTTCATTATGTCTCATTAGTTTGGGTGAGTTGTGCCTTCATATTTGTTAAATTCTAGAAAGTCTAATTAGTTTATTTCTTCATAATCCAGCTGTCATTGATTAGAGTTCAGTTTCCATGCATATGCAGGCTATTTACTATTTTTTTGTTATTATTGAGGTCTAGTTTTAGACCATGTTGTTTTAATATGATACAAGATATTATTTTGTTATAATATTCTTTTGTTGGAATGTATACAATTTACCCTTGTTCATTCAAAAGCTGGTTTCTCTCCTCCATTGTCTGGTTTAAATCCAGATACTGCATTGTGATGCTTTTTATAAGCATCACCTGTCTCAAGTTTGCATAAACATGCCACCATTTGTTCTTTATATTGTCAATCAAAACAACCAGCCCCAATACTGAGTAATGGAGAGGATAAGGTGAGACATTCTGGTCCAGAGTGGGAGGAAGAGGAAGGAGACAGGAGAGGAGAGGAGGAGAATCTGCAGGAGAGGGCTTGGCACCACATGCAGAAATTAACTGGAACTAAAATATCACAAAAAGCAAGTATGATGGGTGAATCTGAATCGTAGGAAACTCTGCAGACTTGGAGGTTTAGGATGGAGAAATTTTGGCCAGCATTGTGCTCTAGGTTAATTAAATAAATCCTAGTCTCTGTGTGGTGATTTGGTTATACAGCTGTTTAGGAATAACCACTGCTTAACTAAAAAATTTATCAATAGTAAATATTAATAATCTACAACAAATGGCATCCAACTAATCTAGTATCCACACACTTTAAACCCTACTTTAATATAATTTGGTTGGGGAGAGGAATAAGCTCTCAGCGATATAGCCCAAACTTTAAACCTACAAACTCCCAGATAAATTACTGGCTCTTTAAGAGAGACTCTTAAACATGCCTCAGAGCAAAAGACAGCCTACTTTGGGCAGAACTGAGACTGAACAAAACTGGCTGCCACTACATTCTAACAGGATGAGAGAAACATTAAAACAGACTTCATTGAGCTTGGCTGATAATCTCTTCTACGGTTTTAAGACAGAAATAAAGGAAAGTTTAGAAATTATGACTATGGTTACATTCATATTCCTCAATTTAACTTTAATAATTGATTTAGCCTTTTATGTCTTCTCAAAGGCAAAGTCATTAGAAAAGATACTGGAACAACACAAAGAACATGTAGAACAATGTGAAGAAAAAAATGAAGGTTGGAAACAGGACATAAAACAAGAGACACAAAAACTTATAGAACATGATAAACAACAGGAAAAGAGGACAGAGGATTTAGAAAAGATACTGGAAAACACAAACAATTAGAACACTACAAAGAAAAATTAAAAGTTAGAAGGGAGGCATAAAACAAGAGATTGAAGAGATTATTAAATAAAACAAACAACAGAGAGATAGGTGTGAAATATGGGTACTGACTTTAAAAAAAAGAGTTTAGAATACTAAGTAAAGAAAATACTCAGGCAGAGGCAAAAGATAATAATAAAGAAAGCCAAACAAAGGTGGTTAGAAAACAAACGTTAGCTTATCCAGTCAGTGTACAACAGAGACCAGCAGATGATGATCACCCACAGGATTACCATGAGGCTGAATGGCACCCTGTGAAGTGAGAAAATTTAAAGAAAGTGTCACCAATTTTGGAATGCATTCACCATTTGTAAAACAAATGCTGACTTCCTGGCCAATCAGTAGAGTAATCCCAAAGAACTGAGAGGATATGGCAAAGGCAATAAAAGAACCTGAGCCATATGTACAGTGGCTATCATGGTGAAGAGAAGAGGCTAGAGAGATAGCATACAAAAATAGAGCCAGGGCTGTTGGTGTTTCTAAGCAACAGCTGCTTGGTGATGGCCAATAGACTGACACAGAGATACAAGCTGTATATAATGAAGAAACCTTAGAATCATGTCACCTAGCAGCCTTAAATACCTGGGACAAGGTTGAGGAATCAGGAAAAAGGCTTGAGCCATTCTCTCAGGTCATACAAGCTCCAAGTGAAATTTTCATTAACGTTTTGCAAAGATTGACCTCAGCTGGGGATACAAGTATATCAGATCCACTAGCTAGAAAAGCACTAATAGAATTTTTAGCTTTTGAAAATGCAAAGATTTTTGAATGCAAAGAGGTAATACAGCCATTCAAAGCAAGGTGTGCACAAAAAGACGAACGGGTTATAAATACAATTGACATCAGACCTCAATCATCAATTTGTCCTTGATAGGAGAAGCTACCCTAAAGACATTGGGAAATGTCTTAATTTTGATGGGCAAGGTTGCTGCAAATGGAGTTTGAGAAAAAACAAAATAATTCAAAAAGGAGCCTATACTTCCTAGAATATGCAGAAGATGTGGCAAGGGTTGACATTGGATTAGTGAATGTATAGCACAGATAAATGGGATAATTCTTTATCAAAAATGCCTGAGGGGGTCTTTCTCAGGCCCCAGTACAGGACAGGGATAGTCCTCCACAAGAAAGTTAAACACCACTGCTCTGGGAATAAACATTAAAGACTTCAACAGTGAGGCCAGGGTAGGTTTTATAGATAAAAAAAAAAAAATATATATATATATATATATATATATATATATATATATATATATATATTGGCAAACCTCTATAAATGATCATAGGCCAAAATCAAAGATAATTTTAAATAATATAGAAATTGAAGGTATGGTGAATCCTGGGGCTGATGTCACAATTATCACTCCTAAATTCTGACCCCCCAGATTAGCCAATTCAAGAGGTGGATATATAAGTCCAAGGAGTTGGAACTTTATCTAAAGTAAAAAAAAAAACGTGTCAGATGGCTTAAATGTATAAGACCAGAAGGTCAAATAGGAAAATTAAGTCCATATGTGGCTGAGATAGCCATAAACTTATGGGGAAGAGATCTATTACAACAATGGAAGACGCCGATTAACAACACCCAATTTCAAAGGCAAAACAGGTAATACTCCTGATAAACAAGTTAAAATTATTTAAAAATGCCATCAAAAACAGTTACAGGCTGTCCAGGTTGTCCACAAACAAAACACAGCAGAGGCCATCTTTTCAACTTCCTGTTGGGAAGCCACTGCTAATAGAATCCCACAGCCTTACCACTAAGGTGGTTGGAAAACCAACCTATTTGGATTGAACAATGGTCTATGAGTAAAGAAAAATTACTGGCACTAGAACAGCTAGTCCTGGAACAACTGGAGGCTCAGCATATAGAGGAGTCCAACAACCCTTGGAATTCTCTGGTATTTGTCATCAAAAAGAAATCTGGCAAATGGAGGATGTTAACAGATCTCAGAGCCATTAACAAAATTATTCAGCCAATGAGATCGTTACAATCTGGAATTCTATTGCCTTCCTTGTTACCTAAGGAATGGCCTATTGTAGTGATTGACTTAAAGGACTGCTTTTTCAAAATTCTTTTACATGAGCATGATAGGGAAAGATTTGCTTTCTCAGCACCCACTTTTAATAGAAGCTGTCCAATAAAGAGATATCACTCAAGGGTCTTACCACAGGGGATTTTGGACAGTCCTACTTTGTGCCAATATTTTGTACAACAGATGTTGGAGATAATTCATAAGCAGTTTCCTCAATCCATAATTTACCACTATATGGATGATATCTTATTAGCTGATTCAGATAGAAAAACATTAGAAAATATTTATGATGAAATAAATAGAACTTTGCCTTGTTGGGGTTTAGAAATTGCGCCCGAAAAAGTAAAAAATGAGATTCTATTAATTAACTAGGATGCAAAATGGGTCTACAGAAAACTCGACCACAAAAAGTATAAATTAGAAGAACCCAATTAAAACTCTCAATGATTTTCAAAAATTGCTGTGAGATATTAACTGGCTATAACCTACATTTGGTTTAGCTACTCATGAGCTAAATAACTTATTTCAAAACTTACAGGATGATAAGGTCTTTAAAAGTCCAAGAATGTTATCAACTGAAGATGAAAATGAATTGGCTCAGGCAGAAAGGAAATTACAAGATGCATATATAGACCATATTAATCCAAAGAGGGCCTGTATTTTGGTTATCTTGTTTTCTACTCATTCACCCACAGGAATTCTTATGCAGAGGGAGGACTGTCTTAGAATGGATATTTTTGACACACAAACAGAATAAAAACTTAAAAACTGAATCCTTATGATTCAGTTCAAAAATCAAAATTATATACAATTCTCTTGGTGTTATAAAATTTTCAAGAATCTCTTAATATAGTCACTGACTCACAATATGCAGAAAGAGTTTTTCTGCATATAGAAACTGCTGATCTAATTCAGGATAATTTGGACTTAACTTCACTGTTTCTTCAATTACAACGAGTAATCAGAAATAGTAATAATCCACTGTATATAACATATATCAGATCTGATATGGGTCCACAAGGCCCTCTAGCACAAGACAATGATGAAATTGATCAACTATTGATAGGAAGTGTGTTAGAGGCCTCAGAATTTCATTAAAACACCATGTTAACAGCAAAGGTTTCAAAAGAGAGTTTTCTATCACTTGGCAACAAGCCAAAGAAATTGTGTGAAAATGTCCCACTTGTTCATTATATAACTAAACTCCACTAACTGCAGGAAGTAAAATAACCCTAATGGCAACCAAAGAAATGAAATTTGGCAAATCACGTATTTTATTTTATAGAGTTTGGTAAACTGAAATATGTGCACCATACTATAGACACATATTCAGTGTTCCAATGAGCAAAAGCCATAAGTTCTGAGAAGGCTGATTCTGTTATTACACATTTATTAGAAATGATGGAAACTATGGTTATGCCTACACAAATTAAGACTGATAATGCTACAGCATATGTCTCTAATAAAATGGAAAGATTTTTTTTTACATATTATAAGATAAAACATGTAACAGTTATACCTCACAATCCTGCTGGTCAAGCAGTCATTGAAAAATCGAATCATACTTTAAGGGAAATTCTTAACCAACAGAGAGGGGTATTAAACCCTCCCAGAGATAGATTACATAATGCTTTATTGACCTTAAATTTCTTCAATGTTAATGAACAACAAAAAACAGCTGCACAAAGACACTGGGTTATAGAAAAAACTGCTGAATTATTTCAGCCTATATATTTCAAAAATACCCTAACTTCACAATGGACAGTAGGGAATGTGTTACACACTGGGGAAGAGGTTTTTCATATGTTCATACAGGAGAAGAGAAATTATGCGTTCCTTCAAAACTAATAAAAATCAGATATCACAGAGGAAGACCACCTGAAACCTTGGCCACACACAAGAAGGAGAAATCAAGAATACCAAACAGAACAGGTAATATAAATTGATAATCCCTTCACATGGGAAAAACTCTAAAACTGACTGAGACATGAAAAATGTCTCTAGCCAGAACTTCAACAATACATGGCCAATAAATCCTTGCCTATAATATCCTCAATATTTATTATGCCATTTTTAATTGGCATTGATAAAATTGCTTTACAGTTTAATTTCATTCTGAACATCTCTTACATTTATACTTTTAGAATTGTATAATGCTTGTGAGAAATTATATGTTTTCAGAACAAAAGGAGTGAATACTGGAGAAGCTGGACCAAACCTGACAGAATTTTTCTTCCAGCATGCTGAGACATTGACACATCTGTTCCAGTATCTTGCATGTTCCAGAATTGTGCTTGTTCCTGCCTCAACAACTTCAATTGCTGTTTCTCATCACAGCCTGCTCCCAAGAGAGCTTAGAAGAAAGCTACAAATCTTAATTGGTCCAGCATTTTAAACTGTTCTAAACAGGACTTTTATTATTTTCTCAACATCCAAAGACTGGACCCCAAATATTGCTTACTTAATTAAACATTTTTCCGATTTTCTTTGGGCCCCCAACAGGATTTCTGCATGCCCAAAATGTCATCTAGAAGAAATCAATGAGAATGATGTCCTATTTTCCTTAAGGGGGATTGGGTAGGTTTTTTTGTTTTTTGTTTTTGTTTTTTTCCTGTGGCTACAAGTGTTTATTGTCATTGGGAGATGTTTATAAATTACTAATGGTCTTATTCAGACTGAAACTGTTATGCCCAGTTCGGGAACCCCAAAAGACCAGGGATACACTCTGCTGTAAATACATGAGGTTTTTAAAATTGTATACATGTTCAGACATAGGACACAAACTTCCTGTGGACACAGGAGAGGAATGTATCCCTGAGATCTAGAGAAACAAGGTTTTTATGTGGCAAAACCGCAAGCAGGAACTTACATGCTTTGGCATTACATGATTGGGTAAGGGAAATTGACTTTTTAAATGATTGGTCCACTTTAGGCACCAAGACTACACACAGTTCTGGCCTGGTCCTATGGGCCGGTTTCCTGGCAACTGTATAATTAGTGGGCAGGAAAGAGTGCAGTAAGGCTAATTTGTCCCCTCAGGGCATTAAGTCTAGTTCTTCCCCGAAGGTGGCTGGACATGTCTCCAATTAACTAGTCTTTATTCATGCTTCAGCTTTAAAATTTAAAACAATACCCACTGATTTTAAGTCTTTGGTCTCTCCAATCCACTAAGGTGTTGTTCTCAGCAACAGAATCTTACCATCAGGTTGGGGAGAGCACTGGAGGATGGACACAGGTTGGGTGGCCCCAGGCCTTGCTTTGATCTAACACAGAGACCTCCTGCGTACAGACTCCACAGGACTCTGGGAAGCCTGCTCTCAAGACACGCCTTCGTCTGTTCTTATTAAATTGAAATAAATACATATATGTAAAGCTAGTTATTAAGTAACACGAGTGCTCCACCAGAGGGCACCAGATTCCTTGACAGATGGTTTGAGCGCCACCATGTGGTCTCTGGGATGGATCCTGTCACCTTGGTAAGAGAGGGATTCTCTGTGTCACAGGGCCCTGGCTGTTGCGATGACAAATGTCGGCTTTTTTTTTTTTTAGATTCATTCATTCATCCATTCATTCATTGTACAGCATTCTGTCTGTGCACCAGAAGAGGGCACCAGATCCCATTACAGATGTCTGTGAGCCACCATGTGGTTGCTGGGAATTGAACTCAGGACCTCTAGAAGAGCAGTCAGCATTGTTAACCTCTGAGCTATCTCTCCTGCCTCCAGTTGTTTTTTTTGTTTGTTTGTTTGTTTGTTTGTTTTAATCTTTAAAGCTTTGACTGGGAGACTCGAAATTGATTTTTAAAGGGACAGGCACCCCAGAATCCCTTCTCCAGGGACCAGGGACCAACTGGACTGCGTCTGATCAGGCGAATTCAAAGCGCACATTTTTCCTGCACACAAGTGGCTTCCAGCAGCCCTGGGTGTTTACTTCTGGTACCACAAGTGGCAGGGCGATGGCATCACAAATTGGCTCCGAAAAGCTTCTGATCCTGAAGACTGCGAGGGGCACAGGGCGGGGACATTGACAGAACATCAGGGACCAGGGAAAACGCTGTGGGCTTTGTGACGACGGGGAAAGCGCTTCCGGGGGATACTTCTGGGTCCTGACAAAGGCCAGGCTAAGTAAGGAGGAGGAGGATGGCTTCTGAGTGTGTAATGCAGTGCGTACAGCATTCTGGGAATTGTATTTCTGCGTCTGCGACCCAGCAAAGTGGACGATACAGTGAGACCCGGCTAAGTTACTACAAACAATCCCAGAAGTCCTTGCTCTGAGGCAGTTCTCACAGAGGCTCCCAGCCGGCACAATGCACTCTGGGATTATTTGTAGTTCCCTGGCTATGGAGTGCTTGGCTTTAGGATGGAGTGCTTGGCTTTAGGAATTTCCGTGCTTGGGACATTTCATCATTGGTTCAGTGCTCTCTCCTAAGGATGTTCACAGTCGTACAAGAAAAAACAGATAATTCTTTTTGTTTGTTTGTTTGTTTGTTTGTTTATGAGACACCTATAATGCAACGTGAGTGGCTAGAAGTGGAGCTGAACTGCAGTACATACATTTAAAACCTGGACAGCTCCTAAGAGGGTGGATGGGATATTGGAGCTTTTGGACAGGACTGTGCTGAATGTTAAGTGGGACGAGAGCACCCACAAGCGTACATGCCATGTCTTCAATGTGTTATGTACTGTTGAAAAAGCAGGCACTTAACGAAAACTATAAGGTTATATTCCAAGAAGCTGGCAGTTGGTGGAAATTCAAAGTTCAAGAGTTAGGGCGGCACTCTTCATTTTCCTAGTTCCTAATTCTGCATCCTGTTATTTTCAGGTATTTCAGACCGAACAAACAGCATCTTTTCGGGCTGGAAATGGACTGTAGTTTTCAGTTCAGATAGGTAGTAGCATATGATTCTTGAGGATTCTCTTAGAAAACCCTTCCCAGTAACTCACAAGTTGACTTCTCATGCCTGGTGTTGGAGTTTTTGTTAGATGGAGGGACACTTGTCATCACAGATGGCAAAATTTCATTGAAACTACATTTTAGTTTTATACAACAGCTTACATGGATTGTACATATCTTAGATAATTACTAGTATGATTCCATATTACTTTTTCAGACATCCTTATTATTATTTTACCATCTTCCCTTTTGCATTTCTTTCTGCCATACCCCCGAAATTATTATACCCCCTTCAAGTTTTTCCCATTTCCTCTTTCAAATCTCTATACCTTTCTACTTCCTACTGCCCCCCCCCACTTCCATTCTCACCTTGGAAATGGTCACTATTTCATTCTTGGTTTTTTAATTACTGCCGGATATAGACTCACATATGAGCACACATATTCAGTTTAGAGCTGGGAAACTTAGAAAAGAGAATATGTGAAGTTTGTCTTTCTGTGTTTGGATTACCTCATATAACATGATTTTTTTTCTAGTTCCATCTATCTACCTGCAAGTTTTATGTTTGCATACTATTCAATAGTGATGCATTTTAAAATCATGACCTAAAGATCTAATATTTAATTCATTTTTAAGGTTATTTATTAATTACATCATTTTGTGCCTTCTCTTTTCTTCCCTCGAAACCTTCCCACAGACCTCTCCTAGTTCCCTTTCAAATTCATTTTCTTTTTTCAAATTGGTATTATGCTCTTAATATAAGTTGCTCAGTTTAATAATGTTACCTCCATGCATGTTTTCAGGGTTGATTGCTTGGTATTAGATAACTAAATGATTTTATGCTCTTTCCTGGAAAGATTTTTTTTTCTCATTCTCTCGGCATTTATTCCTTCCCTGCAGATTTTTGCATAGGATTAAGGACAATGGTTTCTTCCTAGACCACTTTTGCATGTCTATTAGCATTTTCAATTTTTAGTTCGTTTTTATACAGGTATATTGGTAAGCCTTTTTTTCTTTATTTTTTTATATTGGTCCATCTTATGGGTGTAGCTTCTGGTATTATTAGGAGACACATTACAAGACAATACTCTTATCCTCTGCCTTATATAATTTTTTTTTTACATCCTGTTATGCATGATCAGTGAGTCTTAGATCTGGGAATTGTTTTGTAGATGTATCAGAAGTGACTGTTCTCCAGAATTCTGCCTTGTCATTGGTTGTGGTTTTCAGTCATGATTGTGGTTCAAGGAAAAGCTTCATTGGTCAGTGTTGAACTATACGTATCTATGTGCATTATTAAAAGTATTTAGGTTGCAACATGTTTATATTCATGCATGTACTTACATGTATTATAGGGATTTATGTAGATAATTCACAGTATGATTGCTTAAAACTCTTTCAAAAATTTACTGTTATTTCACCCACTTCCCTCTTTTATATTTATCCTGTAAAAGACATGGGGTCTTACAGCTCAGGAGTTCAATATCGCACCCATCTCAGGAATTCCCACAGACCACAACTCGATGCAAAATCAAGAGCTTTTTTCTTTTATTTCAATCATGATAGGGTCACCCCTCAAAAGGCAGGAAATGACCCCAAGCATGCAAAGCACAGAGTTTTTATACTTAAAAATCTGGCCAATTTTGCTCTATAAATTGATTGGTCAGCAAGAATAGCATGAAGATAGTTTATGCCTAGTTGTTTGCAGTTTTGGCCATTTGTGAGTTTTTCTCAAAACAACTCACCCTGCCCTTCAAGAGCTACCTGCCTCTGGCTTCAATTCAAGGCTATCTCAGAGCAGTTCATCTTCACATTTGAGAGCCATATGCCTCTGGCTTTAAATTCAAGAATGGGAATAGTAACAGCTGTTTTTCTTTTAGAGTTGTTTTCATTCTCAGGTGGGCTCTCATCCCCCCTTTTCTTTGTGCTCCAATTTTAACCCTAAAATTGTGGATCAATCTCAGGGAGAGATTGATACTGCCTCTGGAGCATCAGGACCTGAACCACACTTACACATTCCCTGACGAAGGTGAGTAATCAGTTAACAATACAGGGTACTATTGTGACAAGGAGCAAAAGGGTAGCAAAAGGTCCCAGTAAGAGAAGCACATAGGGGAGCATACCATTAAACCCATTCCAAAAGGGAGATTCTTTTAATTCTCATCTCTTTTTTTCAAGATCTTTTTGTAATTTCTTAATCTTTCCTTTAACAATGCCTGATTTATTAGTGTAAAAACAGTATTTCTCCTGTAGGGCTAAGCAGATTCCTTCTTTTTCAGCCGTAAGGAGGTCCAATCCCCTCTGGGTCTGGAGAACTACTTCTGCTAAGGAATTGAGCTTGTCTTGGAGGTCACTGATGGTGCTCAAAAGCAATTGTACACCACTAATTTACTGTTGGGACAGTTTCTTGTATTTATATAATAAAACACCCAAACCAGCTGAACCAGCGCCTATGGAAGCAGTCAGCCCAATTCCCACTAACAGAGGAATGAACTGAATGGCTTTCTTCGTTCTTACAGCCATTAAGTCAAAGCTGGTGATTGGGACTGGCTCATCCCCTGGAATGATGCTAATATCAGGGAGTTGCCTGTACACAGGTCCCAGTCCAATCTGTGGGCAAGAACGTATAGGCTTTATTATTCCTGCATAAGAAAACAGTGTTATTGTCAGGGCAGAGAGCTGTGGAGATGTCAATTGTTGAATCACATATGGTAAAGGTAGCATCCCCTACAGGTAGATCTGAGCTATCATTTTTGTAGGGTTTTGTCAAACAGGTAACATTTTGGTTGAAGAGAGGTTGCACTCTCATAGGGGGTGCTGAGTGTCAGGACCCCTCAGCAGTGGAATAAGTGGCATTAGATGGGGGAGCTCCAGAGGAACAGGCTGCCGTTGTCAGAGGTGGAGCCAGCAGTCACTTGTAAGCAAAGGTTTGGTGTCATTTAGGAGGCTATGGGTGGCAGTAATAACATCTACAATCTGGGGGTCTAAAATAATGTTCCCTCTACTATCAGAAAGAACCAAAGGGTGGTAATTGAGGGATGAGTATTCTTTTTTTCAATTAACTCTCCAATGCATTGTTTAACCTGTTCTTGTCTGCCCTGATCCTGCAGCCCTCTTCCATCTGAAAGGTGAATGAGAGGTACCTTTCTTCAGCATACAGGCTTCCCTACCGTCACCAAACAAGGGGCTTGGAGTAATTTATATCCATGGCCTCCTGTTGGCACATTGTGGGACCAATCGTCTATCCTCATCTCCTCCCTGACTTGGTTCAATATGGCAGTGAAATAGGTGATGTTATCTTTTCCAATACATTGTTGCACAACTCTATAGCAACTGCTGTGCACAGTGTGTTGATAGGTATCACAAGTGCAAGGCCTGGGGCACCCATTCACATAAGGAACCATTTTAGGCATGGTTACACAATGCCATTCTAAACTTGGGGTGCTCCCTGAAGGTTGTAGGGCTCTATATGCCCATGTATCACCACACTCAACTTGAGCATAAGCCTTGTTGGGGTTCCAAATCTCACCATTTAGTAAGGCTCTGCCATTCATCACCCCACCCTTGCAATCACAGGGTTTACCATACATTGCTTCCAGAGCCTTGTGAGCCTGGTGAGGATCATCAAAGCTCCAATCAATAGTTACCCAACTGAGTACAAACAGCACCACCCAGAGGTACCATTGTCTGTCTACTTTACTGGTCAAAGAGTTCATTGTCCCTGATGAGTTTCAGTTTTAACAGGTTGCTGGAGGCTTGGACTTTCCAGGTGTCAGCAGTTTGATGAAGAGCAGGCTTGACTTGTTACCCATGGATCCAAGCTGCAATATCCTCTACTTTGACAGCTGTTGGGGTGATGAGCAGGACACAATAAGGACCTTTCCACCGAGGTTCCAGGTTCTGGCTGCAGTGTCATCACACGTACACTAGATCTCCAACCTGGAACTGATGGGGCACCTCTAAGGATGCAGGCCCATATGCACTGCCAACCTTGCTCCAAATCTCTTTCTGAATAAGTTGCAGTCCTTTCAGCCTGGACAACAAGTCAGAGTTACCACTAGTTATGTCAACAGGGTCCCCAAGAAGAGTCAGGGGAGCAGGAACCCTATATAGTAGTTCAAAGGGAGTTGAGCCTAGTTGGGAGGGAGTATTTCTGACTCTAAAGAGGGCCAATGGAAGGATCACTGCCCAGTCACCATCAGTCTCCATGGTCAATTTGGTAAGAGTCTCTTTGAGAGTTCTATTCATTCTCTCTACCTGTCCTGAACTTTGGGGTCTATAAGCACAATGTAACTTCCAATCATGAGCCAGTAATCAGGTGGCTGCCTTATGACACTCTCAGGCGCAAGAGGAGCATAGATGGTGAGGTCCTGTCCCACAGTCAGTTTGTCTGCATCGTTTACTAGTGCCGCCACTGCTGCTATTATTCACAGGCAGGTTGGCCATCCTGCTGCTGCTGAATCAAGTTTTTTTGGATAGATAGGCTACTAGTCTCTTCCAGGGTCCAATTTACTGTGTTAGCATCTGTTGGCCATTCCCTGATTCTCGGCCACATAGAGATGGAAGGTTTTGGTCACAATCTGAGTACCAAAGCTGGGGCAGACATTAAGGCTTGTTTGATATTATCAAATGCAGCTTGTTCATCCTTTCCCCAGATGAAAGAGTCAATGCCCTTTGTAAGGGGATACAGAGGGGCTGCCATCTTGGCAAATACTTCTTTACCTAAAATTTCCCTCAGTTGTTCAGTAGTCCATGAAGGGGGAATATGAAATACAGTCTCTTTTCTAGCCTCCGATAGCCACCTCTTAACTGAGCTGTTTCCTGCAGAGATGAGCATTTTTCGCCGACAGTCTATAGCTGAGGTCACCCAGCTCTTGCAACAGCTGATCTGTGGCTTCAAGTAAGGTTTCTTTATAATCTGCAGCTAATAGTATATCATCCACATATCGGAAAAGAGTTACCTGGGGATTGGTGGCCCAGAAGTGTGCCAGGTCCCAGTGTAGGTCTTCAATTTTCTTTTGGGACAATTCTTGATCCAGTGTCCTTTCTCCTTGCAATAGGCATACTATTCCTTAGACAGAGGGCCCCTCTGATTTCCAGGAACTCTCTCCCTATCATTATGACTGCACTACAGTGGCCAGGATCTTAGTCAACTTTCTGTCTTGCCTCTTTTCCTTTCTCTTTCTCTCACTTCCTGCTCTTTCTGCTTTCTTTCCTCTTTCTCTTCTTCCATCTCCCAGCTGTCTAAAACCTTTTCTGCCACCTGCACTAAATCCTTCAAAGACTTGTCCTGTAAACGCTTTATTTTCTGGAGCTTTCTACAAATATCTCTGGCTGACTTGTCTATAAAGATTATAGTCACCATTGGCTTACACTCATCTGAGGTAGGGTCATAGGTTGTAAACCAGCTGTATGCCTCCATCAGACATTCAAGAAAGGCTGTGGGAGATTGCCTTCTACACAGACAAAGTGTATGGTGGATCAAATAGGTGAAACCAGAGGGTCCAAGAGGGAAGTTGACGCTTTCTGTGGCCTGCCACTGAAGGAGAAATTCAGAAATCAATCCAGGAGTCTTTCTGCAGGATAAGTCTCCTCTTCTGCCCAAATGTTTGCACTTGCACGGTCCTAACCATATTTAGATTGTTGAAATCATACACCGGGAGACTGAAGCTGAAAGGAACTTAAGGCAGACGGCACATGCAGAATGCAAGATCTGTTCTAGCCACGTTCCTCTTTGAGCATCAGCCAGAGCTGAATGAATGACCTTGTTAAAGTAGGCAAAGACTGCTCCTGGCTTCTGCCCCTTCTCCTTGCCTGATCATCAGAAGCCGTGCCTTAGACTCTCCCATCAAACTCCTTGTGGGCCAACACAGGTGTGTACTGTGAGCCAAGCAGTGGAATTAGGGTAAAACGCAAGGCAAACTGGTTCTGGAAAGGCTGCTTTAGGGTGGGATATGGGAAAATACGCAGGAGGAAGGAAGGGTTTCACAGTTTGGAAGCAGAAGAGCGTTCCACTTTTTGGCCTGTAATTGGAGGCCTCGAGGGAGTGGGTGGGGCCTCAGGTCGGTATTTAAGGGTGAGCAGCAGACCCCTTTACGCATTTGCCATAGTCTGCACTTTCCTGGGTGTTGTTCTCAGTACACACTGGAGAGGAGAGGAAGAACTCCTGTCAAAGTGTCCTCGGCAGGATGGAAGATCAGGCAGATGTGGGTGGCTGCAGTAAGACAAAGACATCCCGGCATCAAAAGACTGCTTGGCAGGCCAAGCAGAAGGAGGTCTTGCTCTCAGTTTTCGCCAAGACACCTTACCCGAGCTTCAGGACCAGGCAGGAACTGGCCAGGGAATTCGGAGTTCCAGAGTCCTCCATCCGCGTGTGGTTTCAAAACCGCAGAACTAGAACTGGCATGTCGAGGAAGACTTCAAAGCAGACCACCGCAGGCTCCAGCCATGAAGCCTCCCAACAGCCTCCTGAAAAGCTTGTTGCCAGGGTACAACAAGCAAGAGGCCCGCCCTCAGAACGGAGAAGGCCTCGAACGCGGCTTAGTCCAGCACAGATCAGCATGCTAGTGCAAACTTTTGAGATCTCTCTATCTCCAGACTATGCCACGAGGGTGCAACTGGCACTGAGCACAGGTTTGCCTGAGGACACCATCCACATATGGTTCCAGAACAGAAAGGCCAGGCAGAAAGGCCACGCTGGAGGGAGCACAGCTAAAGGTGAGGACCTGCCTGCCTCTCCTGGCCCGGAAAGGGCTCCTGGAGCACCGTGTTGCATTGAGGAAGAGGCTTCCCGGGACAGCTTGTTGACATCGGGTTCTGCAGGAGGCCAGTGTGCTGAAGCTTTGATGTCAAGACCCGAGCTCACCTTCTTCACAGAGGTCTACCCAGAATCCAGCGACTCCTGCTCTGTCCAGCTCTTCCTGGAGCAACGGGTGAGAACAGTGGAAGAGGAACAGGGAGCAGCCGCTCTGGAACCAGATGTACCATGGGAGCAGATCGAACCAACACTCGAGGCTCCTCTCACAGAAGAAGAATATCAGGCTCTGTTGGACGATATTTGACCACATTGAGAATGCCCAGAATTGGGACTGTAAAACCCCGTTGCCTGGACCCTAACCTGACCATTGTCTCAGAGACTCCAGCCAGAAATGAGCTTGGACAGATGCTCAGACTTGCACCTAAGAAAGGTGCAGAGCTCTAGGGATCCTGAGTAAGTGTTGGGGAAAAGATGGAAGGCCCTGGAGGTGTGAGGAACCTCACAAGAAGACCAACAGAAACAGCTGACCCAGCCCCCAGGGGGCTTGCAGAGACTGAGCCATCAAATAAGGTGCATGCTTGGTCTGGAGCTAGGGACCCTGCACACACGTAGCAGGTGGGAGGTGAATCCTTGTGCTTAATGTGGGTTGCCCTATGAGGGAGGTGTTGTGGAGTGGCAGAGCGGCGGTGGAGAGTTGTTTTTAAGCTGAACTTTGTTGCTTCTATCCTGGACGGTTTTTGAAGGACAGTTATATCATGTTAGCTTCAATTATGATCAGGATAAATATGTAATTTGTCTGCTATTGTACTCTGCGTCATTAAATTATTTTTAGGCATTGCTATGACCTGGTTATTCTTTTCATTTGGAAGTTAATGTAAAGAGGAGATATGAACCTTCTTCTTGAGGATTTCAGTGTATTTGAAGGTGAGTTGCGCCAACCAGCCTCATGGACTAAGCCACTGATAGATTCCTCGATTTTCCATTTTTAGCCATCCACTGTTGAATGAATTGACTCACAGATTGTAAATCATTCTCATAAATCCCTTCCTATAAAGAGAGAGTTAGAGGAAAAATAATCTATGCATATAATCATCTTTCATATAGAACTACCAAATTTTCTGCTTTTAATAATGTCATGTAATTCATTCAGAAATCACTTAAACAATAGTAACTGACATATGAGGAGTTATAGAAAAAAAATATTCATCATCATGCAAAGTCAAAATGCTACATAAATTTTTGGGTATATTGATGGACCAGGAGTTAACTTTTTTGATGCAGTTGCATTCTAAAATATCATAATTGAATTACAAGTATTTTAATTTTTGCAGCATTTATATATAGTTTATTTTTACCTCAAATTAGTCCCTTCTTTGTATCAATTTCCTCAACACACATTAAAGTTTGTGTTCATTTTTCATTTTCTTAGGTTACAGAGATTTCATTTCACATGGGGATAACACCACGAAAATTAACTGTTCTATGCATGACACTGCTAATACCAAAACATCATTCAACTAATAAGTAGACCTATCAGAATCATACTAGAATTCTCAGCAGAGATTATAAAATCCAGAAGTGTTTGGATGGATATCATGCAGAAACTAAGAGACCACCGATGCCAACCCAGACTACTATACCCAGGATATATGCAGCCATCCAGCCCTACAGAACATACTAGAAGGAAAACCCTAACCCAATAATATTAAATACACTCCAGAAAACACATTGAGGCCCACACCATGAGGGGAAGTCCATGCCTGACACTGCCTGGATGACCATGAACCATAGTCAAGATAGCCTAGAGACACACAATATCTGTAAACATGACAGGCAAAAAGATGTCAATAAAAGATACTCTGCTATAATCTTATATGAGTGCCTAGCCCAGTTGTCATCAGAGAGACATCACCCGGCATCTGATGGGAGTAGATGCAGCGACCCACAGCCAAACACAATGATGTATCCAGGGGAACCCCAGAAATGAGGAAATACGTATTGTAGGAACCAGAGATATCAAGGACACAGCAAGAGCATGGCCCACTGAGTCAATTGGGCTCATAGGGGATCATAGAGTCTGAAGGACAAAAACATAAACATGCTATGAGTCTTGTGACCTAGGTTGTTGGCATATACCTTATGATTATTATCCTCATGTCGCTGAGGGACTTCCAACAGTGAGAATGGGGGTGTCTCTAACTCTTTTTCCTGCTCTCCCTATACTTTCTCTCCTCGTGTATTGCTTTGACCAACTCTGATGTGAGGGATTATTCCTAGTCTTTTTGTAACTTGTTAGGCCATCAGATTTTTTTTTTCATTGAAAATAAAGAAGCAGTGGATCTGAAGGAGATGTGAGGTGGGCAGAGTAGAGGTGGATAGATTGTGGGTGGGAGGAGTGGAGGAAGAGGAAACTGCAGTTGGGATGTAGTGCATGAAACAACAACAAAAATAAAATGCTAAAACAAAATAAACTGTCAGCAGCTCAGGCTGTTGGTGATCACCTGCATTCCTAGCACTCAGGAAGTTTAAGGTAGGTGGATCTCTGTGAGTTCAAGCACAGGCTGTTCTATAAAGAGAGTCCGGGACAGCCAAAATTATTCAGAAAAATCCTGTCTTCAAACAAAAGAAATCTGTCAGCATTTTGTGTTTCATCTTTAGGAACTTTGTTTTATGTCCCACTTTTTTACTTTTTATTTTTAATATTAGATACAGCTTGTTAACTTTGTATCCCAGCTGTAGCCCAGTTCCTCATCACCTCCCTATCCCACCTTCCTTCCCTCATCTCCTCCCTACCCCTTTCCAAGTCCGCTGATAGGGGAGGGCCTCCTCCTCTTCCAACTGACCCTTGCTTATCAGGTATCATCAGGACTGGCTGCAATGTCCTCCTCTGTGGCCTAGCAAGTCTGATCTTTCCTTGGGGGGGGGAGAGGTCAATGAGCCAGCCATTGAGTTCATGTCCGAAATAGTCCTTGTTCCACTTAGTGTGGTAACCAATTGGATGCAGAGCTCACATGAACTACATTTGAGCAGGGGTGCTGGGTTCTATGCATACATGGTCCTTGGTTGGAGATACAGTCTCATAAAAGACCCCTGTGCCCTGATATATTTGGTCCTTGTGGAGTTCCTGCCCTCTCCAGGTTGGACTAACTCCGCCTTCTTTCATATGATTCCCTGTGCTCTGCCCAAGGCTTGCTTATGAGTCTCAGCATCTACTTTGATACACTGCTAGGTAGAATCTTTCACAGGTCCTCTATGATAAGCTTCTGTCCTGTTGTTTTCTCCTATGTCCATCCCATTTGTCTTTCTAAGTGAGGATTGATCATCTTAATCCATGTCCTCTTTCTCATTTATCTTCTTTAGGTGTACAGATTTTAGTATGTTTATCCTATCTTATAGGTCTAGCATCCACTTAAAAGTGAGTGTATACCGTGTATGTCTTTCTGATTCTGGGACACCTCACTCTGGATGATCTTTTCTAGATTGTTTGTTTGTTTCTTCATGTTTACATTTCATGACTTCTTTGAATGGTCTAGATATAAACCTGTCTGTTGCGTAGCTGGTAAAGATGTTTCCCATTTTATAAGCTGCTTCATCATTAAGGAATGGATTGCAAAAGCTTTTTAGTTTCACGTTGTAAGACCTGGAGTCTCACTGCTCAGGAGCTCAGGATTGTGCCCTTCCAAGGAACTCTTACTGACCACAACTTGATGCCAAAGCAAGAGTTTTATTCAAATCGTGATAGGGTTGCCCCTCTAAAGACAGGAGTCGACCCCGAACATGCAAAGCACAGGGTTTTATATTTAAAAATCTGGCCACTTTTGCTCTATACATTGATTGGTCAGCAAGAATAGCATGAAGATAGTTTACAGCTAGTTGTTTGCAGTTTTTGGCCGTTTGCGAGTTTTCTCAAAACAATTCACCCTGCCCTTATTTTTTAAAAAACTATCTCAGAGCAGTTCAGCCTGCCCTTTGAGAGCTATCTGCCTCTGGCTTAAATTCAAGGCTATCTCAGAGCAGTTCATCCTACCGTTCGAAAGCTATGTGCCTCTGGCTTTAATTCAAGGATGGGAATAGTCACAGCTGTTTTACTTTTACAGTTGTTTGCATTCTCGGGTGGGCTCTCAGATGGTAATGAAGAGAGATAGAGAAGGAGAGAGCAGGACATGATAGGGGGAGAGAGAGAGAGAGAGAGAGAGAGAGAGAGAGAGGCACCAAAACAGAGAAAGGGGGAGGGCAAGAAGGCAATAGCAAGAGGGCAAGAGAGGCCAAGAGAGAGACAAAGTGGGCAGGCAGATCCTTTTAATCCACACCTGGCCTCCCTGGCTGTCGACACATAATGACATCACAGGTTGCTAGGAAAGACAGAAGCAGGTGCCTAAATACTAAGTGTTGGCATAGGCCTTTAATCCCAGCACTCTGCCAGGCAGAAGCAGGCCAGTCTCTGTGAGTTCAAGGTCAGGCTGGTCTACAGATCTAGTCCAAGATAGCCTAGGCTAAAAGGAGAAACCCTCTCTCAAAATACCAAAATATTCATATGTATAATTAATATATTCTCACTAAATATAGTAATATAAACCAATATATTTAGTAAATATGTTATATATTAATATATACATTTTGTTTTAATCATATGTATATGTTTCAATTTATGTTTTAATCATATAGATATTTGATTGAAATAAAAAATCTGAGCCAGGCTTTGTGGCACATATCTCTAATCCCGTCTCTCCAGGAGACATGAGCATGCTGCTGTGTAAATTCAGTGTCACCCTGGTCTACAAAGCAAGTCCAGGACATGCACGGCTAGAGAGAAACATTGTCTAAAAAAACAGGCTAGATGTGTGGCTAGATATGTCTGAAATCACATAGTGTGACTAGGCTATAATAAAGTCTTACGAGGCATGGTGACACACATCCTTAGTCCCAGCACTTGAGAGGCAGATGAAGGAAGGTCTCTATGACTTCAAGGTCAGCCTGGTTTACAAAGAGAGTCCTGGACTGGCAATGATGCACTGAAACATCATGTCTCAAAAATAAAACATTAAATTAAATTAAAAAACTCAAAGCCGGGATTGTTGGCAAATGCCTCTAAGACTAGCACTATGACTGGCAGAGAGAAATGGATCTGTGTTAGTTTAAGGCCTGCCTGGTCTAGAAAGCATGACAGGTCAGTCAAGGCCATACAGAAAATCTCTTTCTCAAAAAACAACATCCTGGTATGTAAACAA
The DNA here is from genome assembly GCA_036365155.1 of Meriones psammophilus. NCBI lineage: Eukaryota > Metazoa > Chordata > Mammalia > Rodentia > Muridae > Meriones > Meriones psammophilus. The sequence goes on from JAEOAE010000993.1 coordinate 28,667, forward strand.
AAATCTTCTAGTATCTGAAGGTTGTTTCTTTTTTTTCACTTTTAAAAAATTTATGTTTTTGTAAATTACAGTTTATTCACATTGTATCCATGCTGTGGCTCCATCCTTCATCCCCACTTTTACCCAACCTCCTTACTTCCTCCCATTTCTGATCCCAAGTCCACTGATAGGGAAGGTCCTCCTCCACTTCCATCTGACCCTATCCTATCAGATCTCATCAGAAATGTCTGCATTGTCCTCCTCTGTGGTCTGCTCCCCAATCAAGGGGAGGTGACCAAAGAGCCAGACACTGAGTTCATATCAGAGACAGTTCCTGTTCCCATTACTAGGAAACTCACTTGGAGACTGAGCTGCCATGGAATATATCTGGACAGGAATTGAAGAAATTCTAGGTTATTTCAATGCATGGTCTTTGGTTGGAGTATCAGTCTCAAAAAATACCCCAGTGTCCAGTATTTTTTCATCTGTTGCTCTCCTTGTGGAACTCCTGTCCCCTCTTCCTTGGTCATCAGGGAAATACAAATTCAAATGAACCCGGGATATCACATTACACCTATCAGAATGGAAAACATCAAAAACTCAAATGACAACACATGCTGGAGAGGCTGTGCGGAAAGGGGAACACTCCTCCACTTCTGGTGGTGATGTAGACTTGTACAACCACTTTGGAAATCAATCTGGCAATTTCTCAGAAAATTAGGAATAGTGCTACCTCAAGATCCAGCTATATCACTCCTAGGCATATATCCAAAATTTGATGAAGTGTACAACAAGGACATTTGCTTGACCATGTTTGTAGCTGCTTTATTTGTAATAGGCAGAAGCTGGAAACACCCAGGTGCCAGTCAGTTGAGGAGTGGATATAGAAATTGTGGTACATTTACACAAGGGAATACTACTCAGCATTTAAAAATAAGGAAATCATGAAATTGGCAGGCAAATAGTGGGATCTAGATAAGATCATCCTGAGTGAGGTATCATAGAAGCAGAAAGACACACAGGGTATATACTCACTCATAAGTGGGTATTAGACATATATTATAGGATAAACGTGCTACTATCTGTACACCCTAAGAATCTAATCATGAAAAGAAACATGACCTTGGATAAAGTAAATTATTTACCATGTTCACTTATAATGTAATGGAGGAGGTCACCAAATGTGGATGTGTTCTATATTTTGAAACAATGGAATAGCTATTGAAGTTTGCTGTATATGTATCAAATCCAATCACAGAAGTTTATTAGGTCATTCTGATATTCTTTCTGTGGCTGCTGTTGATCTAGTGGATCTAATAACACTTGGTGATAAGTATTTTTCTGTTGCAAAGTATAGAATGGGATCTCCATCATCTATGTGATCCATTGCTTATTTATATCAGGTAGGGTGTGATCCTGCTTTTCAAGGCAGGGTCTCTGAGAAAGCATGGTGCTTTTGTTTTTCCTTTTCACAAATACCTTTAAGATGTTTTTTTCAAGCCTGATTTGGATGTCAGTAATTAGGCAAAGCTACATTTGAAGTCTTGATTATCATATGTCAGCCTTCTCAGTACAAGTCCACGGGTGGAAGATGTTCCCCCAACGTGTTCTATTTTTACCAACGTTAATGTTAAAATGCTTAATAGTGTGTATGTAGGTATGTATGACTATATGTATGTATATCTATATGTATGTATGTACTGTTTAATGTTCCATTCTTCATGGTTCCATTATTTACTGCATGACACATAATGTTGAAGTACTGCCTTCTGAGAGAATTATCTAGAGGAGCTAAATAATGTAACAACAATGATATTTATTTCAAAAGGCATGTTGTATGTGTGTAATGTTACTATGGGTTCTTAGGCCATGACAGAGGTGTGAAGACTTGGTGACAGCTTTGTGGGGTTTATTTTGGTCATTGTTATATGATGTTCAAAGTCATGTTGACAGTTTTGCTTACCACAGTCATTCCCGAATGAGTTCATTGATACTCAAATAAACTTTATTGAAATATTACATCAGTAAAATATTGTCTTCGATCCAGATTATAAACCTATTGTCATATAAGGAATAATAAATGTTATGTCCAAATTAAAATGATATAATGCTGTCTCTTTTTTGGAATGTGTTAGTTCATTCTTAGGAGCAAAGACTTGTTCATAACACTGTGTCAGATCTACAAGCGAATGTCAGAGAATTGTCTCAGTGGGCATAATTGGTTGTTTCTAAGCCGGATGATTTGAGCTCAATTTCTGGGTAGCCAATATTACTCCTATAGAATTTTTCTAGTATTTCTATACTTGGGCCTTTGTATATGCAAATTCACATACCAGTACATACATAAATAATTTGTAAACATAAATAATGACCATTTTTTCACTGGTCAAAAGGCTCTTTTGGTTTCATGTCAAAAACTCATAAGTGGGATGTAAACAGATAGTAAAAGGCAATAAGTTGTCCTCTCACTGGAACGTACATACTCAAACATTTTTCAAAAAAAAAAAAATTAAAGCAAAGGAGAAAAACTCACTTATTGACAACATCAGAAATGATTTGCAATTGTCAATAAATGTAGAATTTGAAGACTTACTACCGTTCATTAAAAGAAAAATGGTACCTTTGTACATATTATTTTTTTTTCCTTTCATTCCTTGATTCAAGAATAGGTCATTAAAATATCTTAGCTTGCCTCAAAGGTGCATCCCTTTCATGCTAGACCTGGGAGTCCATGGCAAACTAATCTTTCTGAGACTGTGGTCAGCTTGGTCCACAGAGTGAGTTCTCTTTTGTATTTGTTCATTCATTCATTCATTCATTTGTTTGTTTTTTAGACAGAATTTCCTTGTGTAGCCTTGGTTGTCCTAGACTCACTTTGTAGACCTGGCTAGCCTCAAATTCAGGTCTCTTCTTCCCTGAGTGCTGGGATTACAGGTATATGCCACCATGCCCAGCTCCAAAGATTGAGTTCCAAAACAGGCATGGCTATGTGGAAATATCATGGATTTAAATGATCCCCCAAAATGTACTCTGTATCTCAAACTATAGGTTTCCCCACACACAGGGATAGTGTCCACAGAGCTGGGTCCTGGTACTGTTCCTGGTCCTGGTCCTCAGAATCTAGCTCTTGGCCCATCTCTGGCCCCAAAAGTCTGCTGTCAAGCCCTGTTGGGCTTTTTTTTTTTCTGGGGCTCAATTTATCCCAGTAGACCTCCTGGACACCAACTACACACCTGGCAGCGTCTTCTATAGATGGATGCACATGCCCAACTCGCAGGAAACTCTCAACAAAAACAGGCTCCATACCCCTTGGCTCATCAAGGACCACAGCCCAGGAATGGCTCCACCTACTGTGGGCAGATGGGAAGGTGCTATCTCCGAACACATCACTTAAGTTGAGTAAGCAACACCTTTTTAATAATAATATGAAACCAACAACAATAACGCAACAGTGAAAAACAGCAATATAAAAATATACAAAATAAAGAGAATCTTTTCTCTAAGGGGAGCAGGCGCTGGGTGCAGCTCAGCCAGCAATTGTACCAACTATATGTCTACCTCGGGGAGTGAGGACAGGGGATCCGGTGCCCCCAAGTGCACCACAGTAGAGAGAAATAGTAGCTCATCCACCAGGTCCACAAGGGCCTGTGCATCCTCGGATACTAAAGACAGAGGTTGCACTAGTCCAGCTTCTGGCAAGACTGGGGTCCCACACCCATGGGATCCAGGAGCTCAGCATCCTCTTGGGGCTTAGCATCTGCCCCGAACCCAGGCTCCGTTTCTCCTGTGCCACCAAGACCTCTTGCATGGGCAGGTCTGCAATTGAGGCCCCAAGCAGCCCAGGATCTGAGCAAAGAAATGGGTGAGCCGTCATCCGGGATAGGGAGCAGCCTGAAGGCACGCAGAATGGGGTGAGCTAACCCAAGATGGCCTCTCCATGCCAGGGAAGGCACAGTCCCCTCTCCTACCTGCAGAACTGTCAAGCTGACAGACATCCTGTTCTGCTTCATTGGCCAGAGCTTTAGGACACTTCCCTGTGGGACACGGGGCTGGAATCAGCTGCTGGCTCACCAGGTACCTCCCCGGTCCTCCTCTTCCTAATAATCCTCCTCCTTCTCCTCCTCGGACTTCAGCTTATCCCAGGCTTATCCATTGCCCGGAGGATCTCCCCAGATTGGCAGTCCAACTCTGCAGTGGTCACATGGATCCTGGCATAGTCCAGCAGCCACCTCATGATGGCCAGGTCCGGGGCTCCACAGAAAAATCCTGGGGGAATTTCTGCAGCCACTGGGACAAGAATGATAACATGGCCCTGTGGGTGAGAGCAGGGCAGAGGGACATGTGTTGGGAGCCTGGCCTCACTTCAGGGCTGCTGGGGTAGGGCATTGGTGTCCCCCAGGGCCCTTCCTCTCTTGTCCCTCCTCTGCTGCTCAAAACCCAGGATCCCTGTGGGAAACCTCTGTCCTCTACCAGCAGGTGAGGTCTGGGGACAGTCCCTAGTGAGAGAACCCCAAAGGTGAGGCTCCTGGCCAAATTGGTCCTCCACCCTGGCCACCAAAAACAACGCTCCTCTCACCTCCCCCTCAGCCTCAAGCCCACTCACATCGTTGTCTGCTTGTCCCCCTCACAGTTGGGCCTGAAGCATCTATACCTGTGACATTTCATGGGGTATCACCCCTAAGGCCCCATGTCTCCAACCACCCAGAGACATCAGAAGGAACTATTAAAATCTTCCCAAGGGGGGTTGGGGGTGCTGGGGCCTCCATTCATCTCAAACACCACAGATGGGGTCCAGAATCCTTTACACAAACAGGGAAAGGATGCTCAGGGTGTGAGAAAGGGTGGTGTCTGACATTCCCTGGGTAAAGGGAATGGCACCTGTTAGAGCCCCACCCTTGCCCCAATCGCCCATGTTCAGACATATCATTTTAAAGGGCCAGGCCTGGGACCCAGGCTGCTGGGACTCAGGCCCCAGTTCTGGGAGGACACAAGCCCTGGGAACCAGCATGAGGAGATCTGTTTGGATCCCTGGTGGAACCACTCTGCCTGCCTTTTCAGGATCATCCAATTCCCAGATGGTGGCAAACTTTGGATAAAGGGCCAGAGTGAACCCTGATCCCCTCTGCAGTGGGCAAATAGGGGATCATCTGCTCCACATAGTTCCACGCCATCATTGCTGAGCAATGGGGATGCCATGCAGGAAGGCTCACTTCCTTTCGCTGTGAGGAAGGACCAGGGCAGGAGGGAGGCTTGAACTGTGTGCAACCCCGAGGGGCACCAATGACCCCTTTCCCTACACCTACAGTGGGAAGCAGGCATGAAAAGTGTTCCTCAGTGACCAAACAGGAACACTTGCCCAGGCTCGACCTTGGTGGATGGGGGTGGGAGTGGACCAGAAAGCTCCCCACCACAGGGCGGCCCTGATTACCTTGGTCTCCTGGGGGGGGAACAGGCCAGAAACGTGACAGTGAGAGCAACACATGTCTCCAGCAGTGGCCCAGGTGACCACCGCTGGTCTTTCTCTGAGACCTAAGCCTTTGGAGGTCTGGAAGCAGAACAGACTCATCTCTCCAGCTCCTCTGGACCAGCTGGTCTGTCCAGGCAGCTGTTGCTGCTGCTGGTGTCTGGTTACCTGGCAACCAGGGTTCGAGTTCCACCTGGAACAATGCTGAGGAAGCATGGTCACTTTCTGGAGTCACCTGCCCAAGCCTCCCCCTCATAGGCTCTCCCTGTGGGCCACCAGCCCGGCAGGCTCTGCAACAGTTCAAGAGAGAAATGATGGAGAAGTTGCCTCCCGTCACCACTAGAGGGCAAAGAGTCACATGAGAGGGTGCAAGGATGAAAAAATAACAGCAGCAGCAGAGAGGGATGGCTATCATCCCTCTTTAATCTTTATTGTTGTTGTTGTTATTATTATTATTATCATCATCATCATCATCATCATCATCATCATCATTCCTTTCTTCTTCCCTAGTATACTTCAAAAAATTCACCTTCTTTCATTTACCCTACTGAACTAAAATGTTCTCACCTCTCAGCCTTTGAATATGAACGTTCTCTATCCTTTCTGGGGTGTTAGGTACCTTTTGCTTTCCTTTAGGTTTCATAGTGGAATTTATGTGATGTATACATTTCTATGCATGGTCTATGGGTTTGTTTATGGTGGATTACCCCACAAGGCTGTAAGCTTATAGAGAAAGAGTGGTGTTTACATCAATCATTTTTGTGTGTTCAGGACTTAGCACAGGAATGGGTATCTAATTCACAGTACTATCTGTGGAAGGACAAATAACCTTTTAAACAGTAAATTCCTTTAACAAAGTCTTCATAATCTGATAGTAATACAGAATTCCCACCTAAAGGATGGAAGCATGTAGCATTTTATTTGTTAATGCCAGCCATTGTGCAATCTGTAATAAACTTCTCCTAAAGTCTTTTTATCTTGTTCTGTTACTGCTGTTACTAGGGTAGCCTCCTCTATGCCTGTTGCCTTCTTTGTGTTCTCTTTCATTTATCCCATAAAAAGTTAATTCCTTTAAGCTTTAGTGAGGTTTAGCAACTGGCTTTATTATATCCAAAGACTATCTGTATCTGCCTGTTTTGTACAGAAGCTAGGAATACAGCTCAGAGGTAGAACATTTGCTTCACATATAGGACGTAAGGAAGGAGGAGGAAGGGGAGGAGAAAAAAAGGAACAGGAGAAGCAAAGCATTGCTTTTCTTTATACAGATGCCCTGCCTTAAATACAGGGATTAACAGTCTTCCTATCTTCCAAACAAGATAGAAAATTCAGATACAGCAACAGTGCCACTTATTTGGTGTTAGTTTTTAATTCAGTCACTTTCTTGACATTCACTCTGTAAGTGTTTTATATGTAGTTGGTTTTATGTACATGTTCATTTTCTGGGAAAAATCTATATTTTTATTAGGTTTTATGAGAGGTCATATCCTCAGAAAATGTCCTGGGCTTTGCATCCTACCATACTTATCCCTAGGAGACCATATCTGGAAAGCAGATTATGTCCTCTTTGTACATAATTTGATGTTATGACTTCATGATGCATCTTGAACCTTGTTTTCAAGTGAATGTTGTAAACAAGCCCTAAGCTTAACAGGCATTTTATTCCTCATGAAAAAAAAAATATTCATCATTAAATGTCCTGTCTGAAAATAGCATCTGAGGTCATTGTACAATGCACTCAGTAACTTTCATTTTAGTCACTAACATTATTAGTACTGTTTGTTGTTTTTCATTACTTTTCTAGAGATCCAAGCATGATGACCATGGTGTAAGGGACTGTGTACACATTGTTAACTAAGAAAATAAAACCACACATTCAAAACAATCAAAACCTTTAATATTGATCAGAACTGGTTTAGATTTAGGGCCCAAAAATAATTCAGTTGAAATGTGAGGAAGATATTGAAATATCATTATTCAGCAAGCTTTTTTAGAGTATATGCATATGTGTGTGTGTGTGTGTGTGTGTGTGTGTGTGTGTGTATAAGATGAAAGGATGCACACTTAAACACAACTTAAGAATTCTTGGGCATACAGACAAAATGTGGAACATCATTAAGCAGGATTTTTTTCCTTTCTGTTTTCTTGCCAGGGAGAGTTTGAACATGTTCCTTCCCTTCCCCCCTTCCCCTCCCTTTCACTTCCTTCCTTGCTCAGTGCGAATTTACAAACATTGCACTTGAATGGATGCAGTTCTGTGAAAGCATTGCCCAAAGGCCCCCTGCTGGCTCACTTCTAGACCTTGAACACAAAATGCATTCTAGCTATTTTTTTTCTTCAACTGGTGATTTTTCTTGGGGGGGGAGGGGTAGACACCCAGACATGGTGAGTTCCTCATCTATCCCTCCCTCCTACCCCAGCTTATGTCCTTTAGCACTTTTGGAAGCACACTGACAGAGTTTCCCCACAATCATACATGTGCTTTCTAAGATTTTCTAACAAAATTCTTCTAGTTGCCAGACTAAAAATAATTGGCTTGGTTCTCAAGCAACAATCTCATAAGTGCAGCCAGGCTATTAAGTCATGTGCCAAGGTGCTCAGATGGGTATTCTTGGCACAGTGCCAGTATACTGGCACAGACCAGGAGATCAGTGGAGCCAAGACTTCTCCTTTTTGGTTCAGTCCACTTCCTAGTTGAAGCCACCTATGGCTCAAAACAAAGTTTGAGGGATGAGGATGTAGCTCAGTTGATTAGTGGTAGAGCAGAATTATTAGAAATTCAGGGTCATCTTATAGCTATTTAGTTTCTGGACAGGCTGGGCTACAGGGGACTGTAACCAAATAATAATAATAGTAATAACCACAATACATTTCAGCTAGGAGCATATTTGATGATAATTGTTCCAAGCTAGAGCTAACCTCATGTAATCAACTTTCCTCAGAGAGGAAGCAAGGAGACAACAAGGTCCAGCCCAGCAGGATTTTCTGCAAACAGCCCCCTCTCCAACTGAGCCTTTCCAGCCAACAATGTGGAAATGTGTGTTCCTACTGGCAACCTGAGGTGCCCAAGCTTGTAGTGCTGGGAACATGGGGCAGGCAAAGTCATCGTGGAGCACAGCTGTTTGGTTACTGGCCCACTGAGACTAACACAAGCAAAGAAAACCACAAAAGAACAACACAATAAAAACGTACTGGGTACAATTCACACAAACAGAATGGAAGAAGAAGGAACACCAAAACTTAGAAAAGTGGCCTGTCTCTATGGGCCCTCTATCCTGTTCCATTAGTGGTGGCCTACCCCCAAATCAGGCTCCAACCAACTACACCAGAGTTTGGAATGGCAACCTGCATTCAGCCATACCAGAGAATGGATCAGCAACATATCTGTTGATCTCTCCAGACAAGAGGCCAAAGCACCAGCCAAACTCTGCCAGACAAGAGACCACAGCAGCAGCAAACTCTGACAGATCAGAGTCCAGAGCAGTGGACAAGCTCTGCCAGACCCGAAGCCAGAGCAGTGGATAAGCTCTGTCAGACCAGAGTACATTGGCAGAGGTGCCAAGCCTGGAACTACACATATTACATCCATCCTTTGGCACCTCCTCACCACTCTCACTGGAGCCTGTGGAGCATGGCTCAAGCTTCCCTGAAATTGGAAAGAATCAAGTCTATGGAGATAGAAGGATTCTGTCCCATATCCTCAGCCAGTCCCAGAGACAAATACTGGCAGCGACAGACAAAGCAGTTAAACAAGACACAAACAGCTAGATCCCATTGCTTGTGCAGCAGAAAAATACATAGAGCCAGACAACAGATCTCACCACTCCTTCAGTGGAAAAAATGTAAGTAGGATATCAGCGAATCTCTGATGCAGGAACTACCTGCATTGTCCTTGTTCAAAGATCCAGAGATCACAGGAAACTGGGTACTCCACCACCCTTTACAGAGGGGCACATTCATCCTCTCTGAGGTCCAGATATCACAGAAAACTCGGTGCTCAACTCTTTACAGATGTGCCCCTTCAAGGGGGGTCTGGAAAGTCTTCCAGGCCCCCTCTGGCCTACAGCTGTCCAAAGCATCAGCTCTAACCTTTCTGACCACATAGATTACAAAATTTGCTCCAAGGATTTGCAAAAGGAAACTAAAGAAACACAGAGACAGACACAAAGTGCTCACTTACTGGCTATTGTTCAGCCCCATGTGCCAGGGGTGCTTGGGAGACTTGGGAATCCAATATGAGAACCCATATTTATGGCCAGATTTTAGGGTCACTAAAGATCACCAGGAGCTGGACCACATATGCAAGAGCAAAGAGTTTTATTTGGGCTTAAGCTGGGTCTCTCCAACATCACCAACACAGTAGATCAGAGAGGAGAGCCCTGAGCAGTTGCACGGCAGGGTTTTGATTATGGTTTTAGGAAGGACCAGGAAGTTCCAGTTTAAACATTACAGGATTGGGTGGCATTGAGCAAGGGCAAGCTTTTTAGAAAATGATTGGCTAGCTAACATAACTAACATTGAAAGAGCTATCTCTAGGAATGTTAGGTATTTTCTGTGTCATTCAATGTTGTACTACAAGGTTGGTAGGCTGCTCAGCACAAATGCTCCACTTTGAGATGAGATATCTTCCCATCCTTGTGGTTATCCTCAGGCTGTTCCTTGGGTAGGGAATCTTGCGACATGGCCCAATTCCTGGTGACCTTATGGTAGAGTCACTAGTCTGGTGACCTTAGGTGACCTTTTTGGCCTACTTCCTGGTGACCTTTGGGGGTGTCAGGTAGGTTCTCTCAGTTCTAAAAGATCCATTTGGATTTTGTGGGGGTTGTAAATGGTATGTCCTGTGTCAGACAGCATTCCAATATTAAGCTGTGATATAGAAGAAATGATGATGTAAAGGATTTCCTATTGCTGAGAAGCTAGTGGTCCCAGTTAGAATGTAGCTGAGGGAAGAATGTCTGTAAAACACTCCACAGATAAGTAGTATGCTACCAGGCCTGTTAGAGATTAGGATCCCTGGATACACATGTTTGCTCACCAGGATTATCTAGAAATGTGGCAGGGTGAGTTTTTTAATTTGTAACTTCCCAAAGTGTATTTATTAATTTATGATTGCAAGTGAAAACAGACCAGATTGATGGGTGTACAGTTTAGGTCAGGTAACTTGATCCAGTGAATGTTGAATTTTGAATTAAGGGACTGTACTATGCCCATATGTACAATCCTCATTGACACAGTTCTGTCAGTTCAAATTTGAGACACAGGCTATTGGCTAAATCTATGTCTGTCAGGTTACAGGTCTAAGCAGATGACATTGTACACAGGGGCAACATCAAACAGTATCTTATTAATGGATTTCCCTCTACTACAGAATGGCCTGTTCTTTTTCAAAGTCAGTATGGCTGCTCCTCCAGAGGTCATGAGCTCAAATCTCACCAACCACATGGTAGCTCACAATCATCTATAATGAGATCTGGTGCTCTCTTCTGGTGTGCAAGTGTACATACTTGCAGAACACTGTATACATAATAAAAAATAAGTCAGTTGTTGGTATTATTAAATTTTATTTTGTTGATGCATCACTGCTCTAGTCTCTTATTAGTTAACATTCTCTGATAATCCCCAGTCATTAAGAATTTCATTCATTTTTCTCTAGTGGTTTGATAATTGTTTTTCTTTAAAGCAATGTCTCCTGTAGATCAACCTTTCACATGTTATGTAACTGAGACTTTCTTTGCACACGGAATGCTGCCCCTACTGCCCAATGCCTAGAACATAGTCCTGCAGCTTTTTTTAGGTGGGGCCTGACTGGTGAGTGTGAAATAAAAGAGACCAGTGAATGAATGTCCACTGTGCACTCTGATATTTTTTGGAGGTGGGGAATTACAAATAAAGAGGAACCTGTGTAAGAATTGAGTTCACTAACCTACTTTGAAGCTGGGGTAGTCACAACACAGAAAGGGAGGGGGAGAAGGGAAGATGGTAATGAGTCAGGTAATCAATTTTAGATGGTCAATAAAAGTGAAAACTGTACATTTGGGGGGAGTCATACACAAAGGGAATAAAGAATATGTATTAGTTGCTGAGCTTGTTTATGGGAAGCAAATTTCTATAGTTGCATGAGTTCAAACAACACAGAAGTTCTGAATAAACTGCTGTGGTAGTGACTAACAGGGATGTTTCCCCTACCCACATTTGAAAGTGCACAACCTAAGAAAAAAAGTTGTGAGTAATACTTGCTGTTCTCTAATACATATTCAAAGTCTCTGGAAAATATTGGACCATAAGGCCATTTTCAACTTTTAAAAATAATTTTACGGTTATAATGAAATCATTTCAACCTTTTCATTCCTCCGTGCTCTTACATCTCAAATGCTGGGATGAATAGTTAAGGAGGCTACTTAACAATCAAAGCAGACCTGGCTGTCAGGTTCTCCCAGCATCCCTCAATCTTTTCCTGTTACAAGGTATGGGTGTCATACACAGATCTCTACCCCAGAAGTTGAGCTGCCCTCCTCCCATCTCTCATTCCTTATGTATTCCAACCATTTTGGTTACCTGGTATTTTTCATTTATCATTTACCTTACCACCCTTTTCATCTGGCTCTAGACTTCATGTCACATGGCTCAAGTTCATGTCAATCCTATACTGTCCCAGATGTTCCTGTGTCTGACTATGTTCTCTCATATATCTATAATAAACTTTCTATTCCAACATTCCTAGGTACAGCCATATCCTTTTTGTTTTATTTCTCATTTTCATTGAGCTCCCATTACCTACTCCTTTCTTTCAAATTCATGGCCATTTGTTTCTTTAATGTTTGTTACTATTTAGCTTTGACTAAAGTTTGGCTGAAGGACTTCCCAAATATGAGGTAGAGATGACTGCGTTGGACACTGATCATGTAATGGAATGTGCAACATAAATGACCTGTATCTTGGAAGATGAGCAGGTGCCCTGGGAAAGTAGAAGATTGTATTTTAAAACATTTCTAAGATGAGGATGTTGCAGGATATTTGATCCCAGTGTGATCCCATAGATTGTGAACTGTAAAAACCTGTGCTTTGTTTGGTATGGTTGAGCCCTAACACAAACCTTAATTCCAAGAACTTTCTGTTTATTCTAAACAGGTGATTATGGTATGGTTCCGTCAGCCCTGGAACATACCTTTAATTCAAAAGCTCTCTGTGCACAGGATTTAATAATGTTAACCCTAGATCAAGAGGCAAAGCAAGAAGCCAGCTGACAGGGATTAAAGAGTAAGTGGAACTTTCAGCTGAAATGTATTTAAGAAAGAGTGTAAAAGTGGAAGGAGTTTTAGCATAGTAGATTTTGGGCTTTTTGAGCTTTGAGCTAGAAAGCCTTTGGCCTTGGGTTCCTTTGGCCTATCCACCCTGATCTGTCATCTGAACTGGTGAGCTTTTGGGGCTTTTTACTCTTGGAGTTGAGGTGAGTAGGATGGTCAGATTGGTGCTTTCTCTGCTTCTCTGCACTGGAAGGTTTTAAAATAGAATAATTGGGATTTTCATTCTTTTATAACAACATTAGCATTCTGTGTGCCCATAGGGGTTAGGGCAAAGCTAGCATGCCTCTGCTATCAGCATCATTTGATCTTTGATCCACTGGTAGAGGAGCTACTACTGTCCTAAGACTCAGCTGTATTGTTCAAGGTAATGAGGGATTCTGGGTAGGCCCAGCAGTCAGGAGCAATAGTGGGAGGTAGTTTATGGGTTTATTTTGGGATTTTCTTCTCATGTAGCTCTAAAGAGCTGTGAGTGAGACCAGAGGCCATGTCATGCTGAGTGTGGGGCCATTGTCCCCAGGCCTGGAAGAGCAGGCTTCTGAGCTATCACAGCCTGATCTGCTTTGAATGAGATGGACGGTTGTTCAGACTATGGATCAGGCTGTGTTTCTGTTGGTCTCCATGTGGTAATCTCAGCAGAGACCCTTGGCCTCCGACCCTTCCTGAGAGTTGATTGCCCAGAGAAGTGAGGACTTTGCATCCTGGGCAGAAGAATGTCATGGTGCTTATAATATTACTTATCTAGTGTGCACACACAGGTATTGGTTTTGCAGTGGACAGATTGGAAAACTGAAGGTCTCATTTCTAGAAATGATGAATGTTGTATTTCACATAGAGCTTTCCATAACAAATTTTACAACTCGTATTGAAACTGGAAGAAAAGAGGTAGTGGTGGTCATCTTTCAGCAATACTTGATTATGTTTTTTTAACCTTTCAACTACCACCAGTCACAATGGAATGATTTAGGGAAATTCAATTCCAGGGCACAAAAGGAATTTCTGAGATGCAGAATTTTGTTAGGTGTGCCTGGTTTTAAATAAGTGGATAGAAAAGATACCACATATTGTGACATAAATCATGCAGCAGGAAACAGAAACTAAATTATTCTTCATCATTTTTTTGTGTATGATTGTTGGCAAGGGCTGGGCTGTGCCTGAACCCACAAGGGAACATGAGGGACTGCAAGCCATAGCCCAGCTTATGATCACCTCCATTTTCTAAGAGACTTCCAGAGCAAAATGACTCTCTATAAAGGAGGTTAGTAGTAGCTGGAGGGTCAGAAATATAATGGTTTAGGTGTCACTTTGTTTTTGTCTTGTAGCAGTTGTGAAATCTGTGTTTATTTAATGTTTATTAATTAGAAAATCAAAGGTATCTCTGGTCCAGTGGACATTTTTCATGTTAGAGTTTCCTTATGTCTTTTCATGTAAACTTGACTATATTTTAGGCTTATGTTTTTGGCTTTTTCTCCCACCCTCTCATTCTTTCACAAACACTGTACAAATTCTTGATTATTGAAGTGTGTGGTAAGTACAGAAGTCACATTATGCCAAAAGATTATGAGATTTGTGACAATAGAATCATCCCTTATTTTTCTGTTTTCCTCTGTTTCTTACCAGGTGGCTTTTTTGATATGAGATTGAGATTTTGGATTGTTCTTTAGCAAGTAGATAAAGACAATTTGCATTCATGTCTGTAGAAGGCAGAAGAGACAACATGAAGGTGATGAAGGTGAGTGATACCAGTTGGCCAGTTTACTCCTTCTCTTTTGACATTTTGTTTGGTGATCTGTCATTTTCTTCAGAAGTTTCATGTGTCCAGTGGTCTCCATATTCTTTAGTTGGATGATTTTATTCTCCTGAAAAGATTAAATCAAAACTCTGCCCCAACCCTATTTCAGGGGTGAGTTTTGTAGCTTTTTAAGCATGTTATATCTTTTATTGGGCAAAATGTATTTTTGGAAATAGAAAAAGTATAATATCTCAATTAAAGTTAAAAAAAATCTTAAAGTTTACAAATATAAATATAGCTTAAAGTGTATTTATTTCTAGATAATAAAGGGCATTCACTTTGATTTTCAGCCTGCCTTTTACAAGCAGCTTTTAAATAAAATCACTGTAAATCATATGTGCCTGCCTCTGCCTCCCAGGTGGTATGTAAAAGGTATGTGCCTCCCAAATGCTGGGATTAAGGCTATGAACCACCAACACCCTGTCATTGTAACTCCTGAATTTAGAAAACAACTAAGTAATAGAGAACTGCTTGTCTCTGCTGGGATTAAAGACACTGTCTATCACCACACTGCTCAAATATGTTATATTCACTCCAAATTATTCCAACTCAAACAAGTTTATGCCTTCGAATTTACTTTAAACATTTTAAACCTCTTAACTGTTTTTAATATAAAACAACAAAAGTAGCTTTTTATATTTAAGAAGAAAACTTTAGTCTTTATTAAGTTAGTTTGGAGTGAATGACCACACTGTCTGATGAACAGTTTCCTCTGCTTATTCAGGAGATCTCTACAATTCGAATCTAATCATTATCACCTTTCTTTTTCTGTGGAAACATTCAGTTTTACCAGTGAAGACACAGTTCAGTAGTTTCTAACTATCTACTCCTTTTAGTTATGTTTACTTCGTTTTGTTCTAGAGTATTAAGGTGTGCTGTTAAGTTGCTACTAAGAGATCTTTCTGATTATTTTTCTGAATGTACTTAATGGTATGAACTGTCCTCTCGTCAACACTTCCATTGTATACTATGAGTTTTGATATGTTGTGTATTTATTTCATTGACTTCTAGAAAGTCTTTAATTTCTTTCTTTATTTCAGTTTTGATCCATTTTTTATTCAGTAGAGAGTTGTTCAATTTCTATGAGTTTGTAAGCTTTCTATTGTTTTTGTCATTGGTGATGTGCTGCTTTAAACCTTAGTGGTCTGATAGGATATACAAGGTTGTTGCAAGTTTCTTCTATCTTTTGAGACTTCCACTGTTCAAGTATATCATCAATTTTGGAGAACATTATATGAGTTGCTGAGAAGAGGGAACAATCTTTTGTGCTTAGGTGGATGTTCTATAAACATCATTTGAGTATATTTAGTTTTTTGATGTTAGTTAGCTGGAGCATTTCTCTGTTCAGTTTGGTCAGGGGGACCTGTCCATTGGTGAGAGTTATATATTGAAGCCTTCCCCTATCAGTTTATGAGGACCAGGATGTGATGCAAGCTACAGAAGGGTTTCTTTTATAACTTGGGTGCTCTTTTATTTGGGACATAGATGTTAAGTATTGATATGTTATATTGCTGGTTGTCATGTTTTTTGCCATCTTTTGTTTAGTTGTTTTTGAAGTCTGTTTTGTTAGATATTAAAATTGCTATACAAGCTTGATACTCTAGTCCATTTATTTGTACTATCTTTTCCAACACTTTACCTTGAGATAATATCTATCTTGATGTGAAGCTGTGTTTGATGTATTTAGGAGGGTGGATTCTGTTTTATCATCCATTTTGTGAGCCTGTGTCTTTTTATTGGTGAATTTGGGTCAATGTTATTAAGAGATATCATTGAACAGTGATTGTTATTTTGGTGGTGGTGGTGGTTTTAGCACCTTGAGTGGGGCTGTATTTATAGATACATATTATTTAAAATTGACCTTTTTATGGAACATCTTATTTTCCCCATTTGGTGATTGAAACTTTGGGCATAGTTAGTAATTTGTGTTGGCTTCTGTAGTTTTTTTTAGAATCAGAAGCATTCTGTCTAAGCTCTTCAACTTCTAGCATTTTTACTGAAAATACAGGATTAATTCCAATAGATCTGCCGTTTTTTCTTTTTTGGTTGGTTTTTGTTTGTTTTGGTTTGTCTGATTGGTTGGTTAGTTTAGTTTGTTTGTTTGTTTTCATTTGCAGCTTTTCATATTCTTTCTTCGTTCTGTATATTTAGAGTTTTGATTATTCTTTGTTAAGAGGACTTTCTTTTCTGGTCCTGTGTCTTTGGTATTTTGTATGCTTCTTTGCCTTGATAGACATCTTCTTCTTTAGGTTAAGAAATTTTTCTTGTACAACTTTGTTGAAAATGTGTTCTGGACCTTTGATCTCATCCTTCTTCTTCTAATCTGATTATCAGCACGTTTTGTGGTGTCATAATATTCCAGAGTTCCTGGATGTTTCCTGAAAGTTTGAATGTAGACCAGGCAGGTTTTGAACTTACAGCTCTAACTCCAGTCAAGTGTTGGGCTTAAATCTAGGCCAACATGCCTGGCATCAACATCACCATCATTGGCTGCTGAGCATGGATTATAGAGTTTTAGGTATTTATTTTGTTTTGTTTTGTATGTGCAAGCACACGTTATTCTGTTGATCTTCATCCACATCTTGCATTTGAAATTTGGCAGGGAGTATATTTAATTTCTTAGGATGGCATTTATTCATGAAACTAACACTATCTGAGCTTTCTGAGTCATTGAATTGTAGTTGTGTGACATTCTTCTTACCTGTTGTATTTTTTATTTTGTTTGCTTTATTCACACTTAATTTATTAATTTATTTTTAATTTAAATTTGTTTTTTATAATTTATTCTCTGACATGAATTAGAGTCTTTGATCACCTCCTCCTGGGTGGTGCAGCCTTGCAAGGCCACAGAGGAAGATGATGCAGCCATCCTTGATGAGACCTGATGAGCTAGAAAGGAAGGAGTTCTACCCCATTAGGAGAGTAGAGAAAGGGCATAGGGAGAGAAGAAGAAGGGTGGGTGGTACTGGGAGGAGATGAGGGAGGGGGCTATGGCAAGGATACAAAGGGAACACATTGTAATAAATAAATTAATTAAATTAAAAAAATATCCACTTAACATCCCAATTGTAATCTTCTCCCTTGTCTATTCCTTGTCTCACCCTCCATTCTTCTTTCCTCCTTATCCCACTTCCTATATCTCAGATACAGGGAGCCCTCCTCTCCTACCATCTGAACCCAGCCTATCAAATCTCACTAGGACTTCCTGCATCCTCTTCCTCTGTGGCATAGCAATGCCCCCTCCACCAAGGGGAAGTGATCAAATAGCAGACAACAGAATCCATGTCAGAGCAGGCACCTTCTCCCCTTACTATGGATTGAACATGGAGACTGAACTGCCTATCAGCTACCTCTGAGCAGGGGTCTGGTTCCTCTTCATGAATGGTCTTTGGTGGGTCCATCAATCTCTGCAGGTCCCCATGGGCCCAGATTTGTTGACCTTGTTGGTCTTCTTATGGAGGTCCTGCCAGCTCTGGGTCTTTCTACTTTCGATCCCCCCCCACTCTTTCCTATGATTCCCTGTGCTCTACCCAACGTTTGGCTGTGAATCTTAGCATCTGCTTCGAACCCCTGCTGGGCAGAGTCTTTCGGAGGATATGTATGTTAGGCTCTCATCCTGTTCCCTCTCCTCAGTCACTTCTGGTGTTGATTCTATTTGCACTTTTGCATAAGAATTGAGCATCCTCCATAGGGTCCTCCATTTTATTTAGCTCCTTTAGGTCTGTAGATTGTAGTATGTTTATCCTATATTATGGCCATTATCCATTTACAAATGAGTATATACCATGCATGTCTTTCTGGTTTTGGAATAACTCACTTAGGATGATCATTTTTAGTTCCATCTACTTACCTGAAAATTTTATAGTTTCCTTGTTTTTTTTTAAATACCTGAGGTGCATTCCATTGTGTGAATGTACCACAATTTCTGTAAAACAATGGTTTGGTTGAGAGACATGTAGTTTGTTTCTCTGTTATTGCCATTATGAATATAGATGCTATGAACACAGTTGAGCAAATATTTTTGTTGAATGGTGGAGCATCTTTTTGATATATTCCCAGGAATGGTAGAGCTGGGTCTTGAAGTAACACTATTTTCAATGTCTGAGAAAGCATCAGATTGATTTCTAAAGTGGTTGTATAAGTTTGCACTCCCACCAGCAATGGAGGAGTATTCTTCTTTCTCCACATTCTCATTAGCTTGCTGTCACTTCACGTTTTGACCTTAGCCATGATGGGTTTAAGATGGAATGTCATTTGCATTTCCATGATGACTACAGATATCCACCATTTGATATTCCTCTGTGGAGAAATCTCTGTATAGTTCTGTACCCCAGTTTTAAATTGGATTATTTGGATTGTTGGAGTTTAATTTCTTGAGCTCTTTATAAATATTGTTTATTAGCTCTTCCGGTTGTATGTAGGGTTGGTGGAGATCTTTTGTCAAGCTGTAGGCGGTCATCTTGTTCTACTGACAGAGTTCTTTGCTTCATAAAAGCTTTTTTTCTTTCATGAGATCCTATTTGTTAATTCTTGTTCTTCGAGCCAGTGTTCTTGGTGTTCTGTTAAGGAAGTTACCTTCTATGCCAATGAGATCAAGCTCTTTCCCAATTTTTCTTCTAACAGATTTAGTGTATCTGGTTTTATGTTGAGGTCTTTGAACAACTTGGATTGTTGTTTGATGCAGGGTGATAAATATGGATCTATTTTCATTTTTCTACATGTAGACATCCAGTTAGACCAGCACCATTTGTTGAAGATGCTGTCATTTTTCCATTGTATGGTTTTGGCTTTTTTGTCAAAAATCAAGTGTCCATAGGTGTGTGGGTTCATTTATGGGTCTTCACTTCAATTCCATTCATCCACCATTCTGTTTTTATCAGAGTACTGTGCAGTTTTTATTACTATTGTCTTATAGTAGAGCTTGAGATCAGAGACGGTGATACCTAATGAAGATCTGTCTTTGAACATGATTGTTTTAGCTATTTTGGCTTTTTATTTTTCCATATGAAGCTGGGAATGATTTTTTCAAATTCCTTAAGGAATTGTATTGATATTTTGATGGGAATATCATTGAATCTGTAGATTGTTTTTGGTACGATGGCAATTTTTACTATGTTGATCCTACTGATCCATGAGTATGAGAGATATTTCTATCTTCTGGTATCTTTTTCAATTTTTTTCTTCAGAGGCTGGAAGTTTTTGGGTTTTTTTTTTTTTTGTTGTTGTTGTTGTTGATATAGGTTTTTTACTGGCTTGTTGAGGATAACACCAAAATACATTATGTTTTTTTTTTTTTTTTTTTTTTTTCCTGGCTATTGTGAAGGGTGTTATTTTCCTAAGTTTTTCTCAGTTCATTTGTCTTTTGCATACAGGAATGTATTTTGTTGAGTTTTTTTTTTTTTTTTTTTAGTTAACTTTATATCCAGCCACTTTGCTGAAGTGTTTTTCAACTGTAGGAGTTCCCTACAGTAGATTTTTTGGGGTCATTTTTGTATATTGTCATATCATCTGTGAATAGAGCTACTTTGACTTCTTCCTTATCAATTTGTATCCCCTTAATCTCCTTTAGTTGTCTTATTACCCTAGATAGGACTTCGAGTACTATATTAAAGAGATTTGGAGAGAGTGTGTAGCCTTGTCTTGTCCCCATGTCCAGTGGAATTGACTTAACATTCTTTTCATTTAGTTTGATGTTAGCTATATACTATTCTGTATATATTCTGTATATTCTGTATATATTCTGCATACTATCTTTACTATTTTTAGATATGTGCCTTTGTCCCTGCTCTCTCCAAGACTTTAAACAAGAATAACTTTTGGATATTGTCAAATGCTTTTACAGCATCTAAGAAAATGGTCTTTTTTTTTTCAATTTGTTTATATGGTGGATTACATTGATAGATTCCATATACTTAACCCCCTGCATGCCTGGGATGAAGCCTACTTGGTCATGGTGGATGGTATCTTTGATATGTTCTTGGATTTGGTTTGTGAGTATTTATTGAGTATTTCTGCATCATTGTTCATAAAAGAGATTGGTCTGAAGTTCTCTATCTTGTGGGTTTATCAAGGTGACTGTGGTCTCACCAAAGGAATTTGGTCATGTTGCATACATTTCTATTTTGTGAAATAATTTGGAGAATATCAGTATTCTCTCTTCTTTGAAGGTCTTGTAGAATTCTGCTCTGAAATCATCTGGCCCTTGGATTTTTTTTTTTTTTTTTGGTTGGGAGTATTTTGATGGCTGCCTTTATTGCCTCAGTCACTATAAGACTATTTAATATCTTTACCTGATGTTGATTCAATTTTGGTAAGTGGAATTTAAAGAGAATTGTATATTTCATTTAGATTTTCAAATTTTGGGGCATATAGGCTTTTGACATAAAAGTTAATGGTTCTTTGGGTTTTCTCAGTGTCTATTATATCTTTTTCTTTCAGACTTTGTTGATTTGGATAGTGTTTTTCTGCCATTTACTTAGTTTGGCTAAGAATTTGTCTGTGTTTTTTTTTTTTTTTTTTTATTTTCTCAAAGAACTAGCTCTTGGTTTTGTTGATTCTTTGAATTATTATCTTTGTTTCTAATTTGTTGATATCAGCCCTGAGTTTGGTTTTCCCTAGTTGTCTACTCTTGCTGGGTGTGTCTGCTTCTTTTTTTCCTAGTTCTTTCAGGTATACCATTAAGTTGCTTGTATGGGATGTCTCCAATAGATTATGACGGCCTTTGTTGCTATTCAAACTCCTCTTCGGATGGCTGTCATTGCATCCCATATGAATTTCAGAATTTTTCTTTCAAGGTTTGTAGTTGTTTCAAGGTTTGAAGTTATATATATATATATATATATATATATATATATATATATATATATCCAAACGATTGTTTGGATTTCCTTAGTGTCTTTTGTTTTGTCCCATTTTCATTTCTGATTTTGTTAATTTGGATAATCTCTCTCTGCCTTTATATATATATATATATATATATATATATATATATATATATATATATATATATATTTATCCTCAACAAGCCAGTGAAAAACATATATATATATATATATATATATATATATATATATAAATATATATAAACATATAAATATAAAACATATAAATATATATATAAATATATATATATATTTATATTTATATGTTTTTCACTGGCTTGTTGAGGATAACATCAGGATACATTATGTTTTTTTTTTTCTGTTGTATTTTAATGGAAATTGCATTGAATCTGTAGATTGCTTTTGGTAAGATGTCCATTTTTACTATGTTAACCCTGCCAAGCCATGAGTATTGGAGATAGTTCCATATTCTGATATCTTCTTCTAATTCTTTTTTCAGAGACTTGAAGTTTTTTTGTGTTTTTTTTTTTCTTCATACCAGTCTTTGACTTGCTTGGTTATGGTCACACCAAGGTACTTTATGTCCTTTGTGGCTATTTTGAAGGGTGTTGTTTCCCTAATTTCTTTCTCAGCCCTTTTATCTTTTGTATACAGGAGGGCTACTGATTTTTTTTTTTTTACTTAATTTTGTATCCAGCCACTTTGCTGACAGTGTTTATCATCTGTAGGAGTTCCTTGGTAGAAGTTTTGGACTTACTCAGGTATACTATCATATAATCTGCAAATAGTGATACTTTGACTTCTTCCTTTCCAATTTGTATCCTTTTGGTCTCCTTTAATTTTCTTCTTGTTCTAGCAAGGACTTCCAGAACTATGTTGAAGAGATATGGAGAGAGTGGGCAGCCTTGCCTTGTCCCTGAATTCAGTGGGATTGCTGTAAGTTTCTCTCCGTTTAGCTTGATGTTGGCTACAGGCTTGCTGTATATTGCTTTTACTATGTTTAGGTATGTGCCTTGTATCCCTGATCTCTCCAATAGTTTACACATGAATGGATGCTGGATTTTTTCAAATGCTTTTTCAGCATCTAAGGAGATTATCAAGTGTTTTTTTTTCTTTCAATTTTTTAATATTGTGGATCACATTGATGGATTTTTGTATAGTGAACCACCCCTCCATACCTGGAATGAAGCCTACATAGTCATAGTGGATGATATCTTTGATGTGTTCTTGTATTGGGTTTGCAAAGTATTTTGTTGAGTATTTTTGCATCAATGTTCATAAGGGACATTGGCCTGAAATTCTCTTTGTTGGGTCTTTGTGAGGTTTAGGTTACAAGGTGACTGTGGCTTCAATGAATGAGTTTCGTAGTTCCCTCTGTTCCTATTCTGTGGAATAAATTGAAGATAGCTGGAGTTACCTCTTCTTTGAAGGTGTGGTAGAATTCTGCACTGAAACCACCTGGTCCTGAGCTTTTTGTGGATTGGAGTCTTTTGAGGAATGCTATTTCCTTAGTGGATAAAGGACTATTTTATTGATTTACCTGCTCTTGATTCAGCTTTGGTAAGTGGAATTGATTAAGAAAATTGTCCATTTCATTTAGATTTTCAAATTTTGTGGCATATAGACTTTTGAAGTAAGTCCTAACGATTGTTTGGATTTCCTTAGTGTCTTTTGTTTTGTCCCGTTTTCATTTCTGATTTTGTTAATTTGGATAATCTCTCTCTGCCTTTTAGTTAGTTTGGCTAAGGGTTTGTCTATCTTGTTAATTTTCTCAAAGAAACAGGTCTTGGTTTCATTGATTCTTTGAAATGTTTTATTTGTTTCTAATTTATTGATTTCAGTCCTGAGTTTGATTATTTCCAGTGTCTATTCTTTTTGTGTGTCTCTTCTTTTTTTTTTCTAAGGTGTTTAGATGAGCTATTAAGTTGATTGTGTGAGATGTTACAAATTTATTCTTGAAGGCACTTAGTGCTATAAACTTTCCTCTTAGCACTGCTTTCATTGTCTCCCATAAGTTTGGTTGTGTTGTGTCTTCATTTCCATTGAATTCTAGGAAGACTTTAATTTCTTTCTTTATTTATTCCCTGACCTAAGTGTCATTTAGTAGTGAGTTGTTCAGTTTCCATGTGAGTGTAGGCTTTTTGCTATTTCTGTTGTTGTTGAGGTCCAGCTTTAGTCCATGGTAATTAGATAGGATACAAGGCATTATTTCAATCTTCTTGTATCCGTTGAGACTCACTTTGTGACCAACGATATGGTTTATTTTGGAGAAGGTTCCATGAGGTGCTGAGAAGAAGGTAAATTCTTTTGTCTTTGGGTGTAAGATTTTGTAGATATCTGTTAGGTCCATTTGATACGTGACCTCTATTAGAGATATTGTTTCTTTGTTTAATTTCTGTTGTTTACCAGTCCTTTGTTAAGAGTGGGGTGTTGAAGTTTCCCAGTAGTAATGTATGGGGATTTGTGTGGGATTTAGGTTTATTAATGTTTCTTTTACAAACATGGGTACCTTTGTCGTTGGAGCATAGATGTTCAGAATTGTGATTTCTTCTTGGCGGAATTTTCCTTTGATGAGTATGAAATGACCTTCCTCATGTTTTGATTAATTTTGGTTGAAAATATATTTTATTTGATATTAGAATGGCTACTCCTGCATGTTTCTTGGGTCCATTTGCTTGGACCCTCCTTCCAGCTCTTTACTCTCAGATGTCTATCTTTGTGACTTATATGTGTTTCTTGTATGCAACAGATTGTTGGGTCTTGTTTAAGTATCCATTCTGTTAGTCTGTGTCTTTATTGGAGAGATAAGTCCATTGATGTTGAGGAAAATTAATGACCAGTGGCTGTTAGTTCCTTTTATTTTGATGTTGCTTGTGGTAGTGTGTTTGTGTGCTTGGTTGCTTTTAGTTTTCCTGTAATGACATTATTTATTCCCTGTCTTTTCCTTAATGTAGTTAGCTTTCCTGGGTTATAGTTTTCTTTCTAGGAGCTTCTGTACCTCTGGATTTGTGGGTAGGTATTGTTTAAATTTGTTTTTGTTATTAAATATCTTGTTTGCTCCATTATAATGACTGAGACTTTTGCTGGGTATAGTAGCCTGGTGGACATCTGTGTTCTCTTAGGGTCTCATGATAACTGGTCAGACACTTCTGGCTTTCATAGTCTCTGTTGAGAAGTCAGGTGTGATTCTGATAGGTTTGCCATTATGTGTTACTAGGCCTTTTTCCCTTGAAGCTTTTAGTAGTTTTTCTTTGTTCTGTATACTTACTGTTTATTATGTGGTGGGAGGATTTTCTATTCTGGTCTAATTTATTGGGTGTTCTGTAGGCCTCTTGTATTCTTATAGACCTCTCTTTTAAGTTGGGGAAATTTTCTTCTATGATTTTGTTGAAAATGTTTTCTGGGCCTTGGAGGAGGGAATCTTCTTTTTCCTCTATTCCTATTATTTTTAGGTTTTGCTTTTCATGTTGTCTTGGATTTCTTGGATGGTCTGTGTCAGGAATTTTTTAGATTTAACATTTTCTTTGATAGCCACATCTATTTCATCCATTGTGTCTTCCACACCTAAGATTCTTTCTTCCATCTCTCATAGTCTATTACTTATGCTTACATCTGTAGTTCTTCTTTTCCTCCCTAAGTTCTTTCTCTCCACAGTTTCTTCCACTTGTGTTTTCTTTATTTTTTTTCCAATTCTCTTATCAGATCTTGAGCCATTTTATTGATTTCCCTCACTTCTCTGACTGTATTTTCCTTCAATTCCGTCAGCTGTTTGTTCGAACAATCCTCTGTTTCTTTAATATCTTTTAGTGATTTAAGTATTTCCTCTCTAAAGGCCACAAATTGTTTGGCTGCAACTTCCTGTATTTCTTTAAGGATGTCCATAATCTGTTTGACTTTATCTTCCTCCATTTCTTTGCAAATGGCAATAATCTGTTTGACTTTATCTTCATCTAGGTCTTTATGCAGTTTATTTTTTTCCTCTATTAACCAGTTCATAAGCACAGATGTAAGGTCTTCTTCTTGAATTTCATTTACCCTGGTATGTCCAGGGCTGCTTGCCAATGAATAACTGGGTTCTGGTGATGCCATATTGCTCTGTCTTTTTGAGCTTTTACACTTGCCTCTACCCATTTGGCTATCTTAGGTGTTGGGTGTTAGTTTCTGGTGCTTCCTGGAATCCTGTGGTGGGGATAATCTCCTTGGCAGGAAGATGATTTTTCCTGAAGGAGGCCTCCTCAGCTTTTGGGGTACAGTCACTGAATAGCAGGTATTTCTCAGGAATTGCCAAAACTCACCACAGGCATAGAGACCTGAGCGGTAATTGTGGTCTTTGTTAGTCAAGGGGGCTATCCTCTCACCCAGAGAAGTCCTAGAGACAGCTGTCCTGCTTCTGGCTTTCTTGCTGTAAATTTAGTAAGCTGTAGCTGTAACCTGGGTACCCCATGGTTTGGTCAGTTTAGTTAGTGATAACTGGTTGCCCCTTGGAGCAGTATCTGGGGGTTGATCTTGGGGATCCCAGGCTTCTGTAGGACTGAGGTTAGAGCTCTGTGCCCCAGTACCCAAGCAGTAATCCTTGGCAGCTGAGCACTGCTCTCACATGTGCAGCAGGAGGATAGAGTCTGGAGCCTGTGAATAACCAGAAACTTTTCCAGAGCTAGGTGTCCTGAGGTAGGGCCAGATGTTTCCCCCACCTTTGGGTTTTCTCCCAACATGAAGACCTAGTCTGTGGTGTTTGACATGGTGTGTAGAATGGGTAGGCACATGCCAGATGGCTACCAAGCTGGTGACTGGGAAAGAACCTGAGAACATTTCCAAGAATGTTGCCATTTGTGGTGGTGGTAGTGTGTGTGTGTGTGTGGGGGAGTTGGCTGAGTGGTCTAAGCTGGGACCTGCTCTTTCCCTGCCTGTAAGGTTTTCTTCAGACAGGGAAACCCATCTTCTAGTGTCCTGGGGCACACAGTTCTGTCTGTGATGGAGAGTAGGGCATGCAGGCCTAGTGACTTGGAGCCCCACTCAAGGCTGGCAGCTGTGCACCCACCAGTCTGCAGGACCTTTTCCAGGGATAGACTGGGTGACCTGAGGTCAGTCCCACTTTCTTCTTCCCTGTTTTTTTTTTTTTTTTTTTTTTTGAGACTGGAGCTCCCAGTCTCTGGTGCCCTGGAGCACACAGTTTGGCCTGGGAAGGTGATCAGGACACACAGGTGTATCCTGCGCCTGGGATATTTTCCGGGTTCTCACTGAGTGACCTGAGAGTAGAACTGAGTGATCCCCACACCACGGAGTTTCCTCTCACCTGGGAAACACGATTGCTGTTGTTTTAGGGCCCCGAGTTCAGTCTTTTAGTTGCTGTACCAACATTGCTGTCCTGTTCCTGTCCTGGTCCTCCTGGCACCGCCATCTTGGATTCCCTCTCCCTCATCCCTTTCAATTAATTTGGGTTGAAAATCTGTTTTATTAGATATTAGAATAGCTACTCCTGCTTGCTTCTTGGATTCATTTGCTTGAAAACCTTATTCCTGCTGCAATATCCAACGAATTTTCCCAGAGATTAGCGAGGTTCTCTGAGGTTGGACCCAATTGTTTCCCTCATCATTGGTTTTCTTCTTACCTAGGAAACACAGCCAGTGGTGTTTGGGGGCCCAGAGATCCAACTATTGGTCACTGTGCAGTCTCTGCTACCCAGCTTATCAGAACAGTGTGCAATCAGCCCAGCCATCTGGGATCTATTTTTAGTTTTTACTGAATATAAGTATTTTGATTGTATGCATGAATATGCACTGCTTGTGTGCCTAATCCTCACAGTAGTCTGAAGATGTCTTCAGAACTGATGAACATATAGCAATTGAAAGTAGTGGGTCCCAGGTAAACACTAACAATTGAGCCCAATTATTTGCAAGAGCAGTAAGAGCTCCTCACTGCTGAGCCATCTCTCCTATCTTATGTTGCTTTATGATCGGCATTTACACTGCTAATATTTTTGTCTTCTATTTTTATCTGTTTAAACATGCATTCCCTTTTAGTAAGATATCATTGAAGTTACAGTTTAAGCTAGGGCAGTGCAGATTTCTGGAAAAGAAATATACAACAGGAGTGAATGTATAATTCCTTGTAGAAGCTTCAGTAAAGACCTCTGAGTTCTTTCAACATTTTGTGTTTGTTTGATTGACTTTTAGGGGGGGGTCTGTCTTACTATATACGTCTGGCTGTCCTACAACTCTTTGAATAGATAATGCTGACATCTAGTTCAATAAGATACACCTGCGTCTGCCTCCTGAGTGATGGAATTGAAGGCATGACAGAATACACCCAGCTTGTCCACCATTTTTTGTAGTTAGTAACTGTTAATAAATTTCTCTGATCTGTACTTAGTATTGTTCATCTGTTAATTTCTCTCTCTGTGTGTCTCTGTCTCTATGTCTCTGTCTCTCTATTTCACACTCTTCTCTCTGTTTGTCTTTGTCCACATTAATTGCCATGTCTATTCCAAAGCTATATCCTCTTCAAAAAGTTCAGATATGATACAGTTAAAACTTGTTATTCCGTTTTCTTCTAAAATGACTTAGTGATAACATTAACACTTCTTTTTAATAGAATAGTTTTAATCTTAATTTTTAATCTATAGACTACATTATTTAGTAAGGAGGATATACAAAACAATGATCAAAGAATAATCATGTGTTCTATTCCTTTTCTTTTGTCTGGTCACTCAGAAATATGGTGTTATTGGCTATGATTGTTGTTGCTTGCCACCCATATTATTTTTATCCATATATTCACTGTAGTACAATTTCCCTTCCACAAATATATGAGCCCCCATTTTCATATACTGGTATACCACATCTCTGATCCCTGGTCAAAACATGATATCCAGTGCCATGTTGTCTTTTGACTGACACCACCCATCTGTTTACTGTCACCTGATAGCCACATCTCATTTGTTGCTAGATAAAATATCATGACTGTGTTTTTTCCTTCCACCTGTCTCATGACAGGGTCCTGACCTACTCACCCAAGTAACTGAAGACGATTCATAGATCACTCAAGAACCCAACTAATGGCTACTTCATATTCATGTCTTACAATTTAATAAAAAACCTTTCACACAGGTTTTCAAAGCAAGCCTTTTATTTCCTTTACAATCTAACCTTTAGGCTTTTTCTTCTCCCATCCTTCACCTGATGCACAGCACCCAACTGTCTAACACTATCACTTCTAGGTCAGAAAATAAATGGAAGTAGCACTAGAATTATATGATTATATTGCCAATGAAGTATAAATTTATATTGTTGCCAGTCTTTCTTTTGTACAAATGTATGGTATATTTTAGAATTCAGTGACCTTCGATGATGTTTATGTGAAATTCAGCCAAGAAGAGTGGGCTTTGCTGGAACCTTCCCAGAAGCAACTCTACAAAGATGTGATGCTAGAGACCTGTAAAAACCTCACTGCTATAGGTAAGACTGCAATTTTTCTTTCATTTTTAAAATAAAGAGACAACTCTTACTTTGTTATTGATCCTCTTCTGTAATTCCAATTGAGAATGAGGAGGAATGAGGTAAATAAATCAGGCATGGTTCTAAGGGTCACAGAAGGTAGTGATTTAAGTTTTGCCTTAATAATAACATGACATTTCCAATAATATATATTTTCTGGTACTATATTTTAGGCTACAATTGGGATGACCATAATATTGAAGAACATTTTCAAAGTTCTACAAGTAATAAAAGGTAACTTTATGTGCATGTTGATACAGATATAAATCTTAAATTTTAATGTGTCCTGGAAGTTTGATGTTTTTTGTTTGTTTGTTTGTTTGCTTATTGTCTGCTTTTTATTTTCTGTTTTTGAAATAGATTTTTTTCTGTGTATCTGTGACTTTCTTAGACTTGCTTGTTAGACCAGCCTGACCTTGAAATCACACATTTTTGCCTGTTTCTGCCTCCACGAATGCAGGGATTAAAGACATGTACCAGCACAACTGGCTTTGTCCTGGAGGTTTTAAAGAAAAGCAACAGTGTAAAAACAGCACTGCTTTAAGTGTACTGATGATCATTAAAATCTCACAATTCCATTTACCTCAATGTCAGGTATCTGATTTGTGTTTGCAAGGCATTCCTTAAGATAGAAAAAAATAAAATAATGTTGTAACAGAAAATACCATTTGAATCATATAGACATTACAGCTACGGAGTTGAACTGCCAATCTGTTTAGTCTCATTTTATCTACTCAGATATTGTAAGAGGTATACATATTGAATAGGTAATCATGATGTGTCCAAAACTTTCTAATAACAACCACTGTAACTCATATTCATGCAGTCACATTGTAAAGTTTAGTGAAAGGAGCAGCTTATGAGAGTCAAGATTATTGTTGTGGAGAAACCTTAATCCCTATATGACATGCCTATAATGAACAAAAAATGAACTGTGTTAATTCAATGAGGGAATCCTTTATTATTCTTGTAATTTATATAGGTATATCATATGTGACAATATTTGTAAGGCACATGAGCAGAGGGATATTGAAAGAAGCAGTGTACCTGTCTTTCTCCAAGAACAATTAATTTTGTAGTAGTCCCCACTTTGAGTAGATTTTCTGAGTGCGATAAATGGTTACTGTCAATTGGTTTTGCAACTTTACAGAGAATTCATCAGCAAACAAATACTGTTGAAAATACCCATGAATACTAGGAATTTGGAACTTCTTCTGCTTCTCCTGGCTCACTTTGCACAGGAAGTGTCATTCATACAGTAAAAAAAAAATGCGAATGGGATTGCTGTGGTAAAGCTCTGAATTCTTACAAAAATAATATATATATATAAACTCTTATAGAAAAATGATGTTATAAAAATGAACCATGTAACAAATGCTCTTACCATCACAGGGATCTTCAAAAATACCCATAATGAAGGGAAAAACCATTAATGTAAATAGCATGATGAAACTTTAAAATTTGATTCTCCTTTACCATTAGACCAAATTATGAAATTAATTAATATAGATAAATATATTTATTAGTGTAATGAAATCACTGTGGTAAATCTTTCACATGTGCCAATTTTCTTTGCAGGCATGAATACAGTCATACTGGAGAGAAACCCTTTAAATGCACTCTATGTGGTAAAGCCTTCTCCTATATCACTGATCTCATACAGCATAAAAGAACACACACTGGAGAGAAACCTTACAAATGTAATCAATGTGGTAAAGCCTTTTCACGAAACAGTCATCTCATAAGCCATAGAAGAACACATACTGGAGAGAAACCTTATGAATGTAACCAGTGTGGTAAAGCCTTTGCAGAAAACAGTACTCTCTTAATCCATAAAAGAACACACACTGGAGAGAGACCTTATGAATGTAACCAGTGTGGTAAAGCCTTTGCAGAAAACAGTCATCTATTAAGACATAAAAGAACACACACAGGAGAGAAACCTTATGAATGTAACCAGTGTGGTAAAGCCTTTGGACGAAACAGTAATCTCATAAGCCATAGAAGAACACATACTGGAGAGAAACCTTATGAATGTAACGAGTGTGGTAAAGCCTTTGCAGAAAACAGTACTCTCTTAATCCATAAAAGAACACACACTGGAGAGAAACCCTATGAATGTAACCAGTGTGGTAAAGCCTTTGCAGAAAACAGTCATCTATTAAGACATAAAAGAACACATACTGGAGAGAAACCTTATGAATGTAACCAGTGTGGTAAAGCCTTTGCACGAAACAGTACTCTCTTAATCCATAAAAGAACACACACAGGAGAGAAACCTTATGAATGTAATCAGTGTGGTAAAGCCTTTGCCGAAAACAGTAATCTCTTAAGCCATAAAAGAACACATACTGGAGAGAAACCTTATGAATGTAACCAGTGTGGTAAAGCCTTTGCAAAAAACATTACTCTCATAAGGCATAAAAGAACACACACTGGAGAGAAACCTTATGAATGTAACCAGTGTGGTGTGCTTTGCACAAAAAGTCATCTCATAAATCATAAAAAACACAACGGGACAATGTAACCAGTGTGGTAAAGCCTTTGCACAAAACTTTCATCTCATAAGACATAAAAGAACACACACTGGAGAGAAACCTTATGAATGAAACCAGTGTGGTAAAGCCTTTGAACAAAACAGTACTCTCTTGATCCATAAATGAACACACACTGAAGAGAAACCTTATGAGTGTAACCAGTGTGGTAAACCCTTTGCATGAAACAGTACTCTCTTTAACCATAAAAGAACACACACTGGAGAAAAACGTTATGAATGTAACCGGTGTGGTAAAGCCTTTGCAGAAAACAATTATCTCAAAAGCCATAGCACATACTGGAGAGAAACCTTATGAATATACACAATGTGATAAAGCCTTTGCACAGCAGAGTAGTCTCCGAAAACATGAAAAAACACACAGTGGAGAGAAGCCTGGTGAGGATAATTAGTGTGATACAGACTTTGCATGTAACAGTCATATCCTAAGACAACAACACATTCTAGAGGGAAACCATATGAATATAATTATGTGGCAAATCCTTTGTATCTAACATCTCCTAATACATAAAAGAACACCTACTGGAAAGAAGCTGTCTGACTGTAACCAATGTAAAAAAAAAAAAAACTTTTGGACTTCAGAATCATCTTCATACTCATGAAAGAAATCCTAATGGATAGAAAGCCTGTGAGTGCTTTTAACATGGTAAAACCATTTGACATTTGTATAATCTTCATCATCATGAAAGGACTCATACTGGAGAGAACTTTTGAATGTGTTAAAATGGTGAAGCCTTGCACAAATCTAGAGTCATCCTCATCATAAAAGTATCCTTATGGAGAGGAATTCTTTGACTATAAGCAATATGGAAAGGCCTTTGTGTTCTTTGGTCTACTGAGATCCAACAGTACTGAAATCTAGCTCAATGGAAATGACTTCCCTTTTGTGAAGGGGAAAGGGAATAGGGTCAATAGGAATGGAGGGAAGTAATGGGGGAGAGAAGGGAGTGCGACTACAATTAGAATTTAAAGCAAATAAACTTATTTTTAAAAATAACACAATGAATGGTGAATATCAATTACATGCAAAAGTATTATAAAATGTGTTTAGGGAAGACTTATTGATAAATCTGATTCTCAACATTTACTGTTTTTAATTGCCTCACTTTAGACAAGAAAAGTCCAGTCCAGTGGATGAATATGTAGGGAATGGTGAACTAACACCAGCCAGGAAGTTCTCTGAGAGTAATATAACTGTGGTAGCCTGTAGAAGTTTCTTTGTGTATACATATATATTGTTCCAGGGGTTCTATTGAAAACCATCACAACCCAGACTGAATTTTGAGATGTGAAGGAGGAGGCTTTCTCTTCCATGTATGATCCTGTTGCTGGCCTAGTTGTGTAACAATATAAGGGTGAGTTTTCTGTGCCTGACTTCAACTGGGGAGTGTCTTTAGACATAGATGCTACTAGCCAAATTTGATAGATGGCTTTTGACACTGATCCCTGCTAACTCTCTCCTCCTTTTAAATATAGGATGATTAGGATCTATGCTCTTGTTCATATGATAGGAATGTGCTATCTAATGCAAATCAACCATTCTTGAAGTACCTAGTTTTGAACGATTATA
This sequence comes from Meriones psammophilus, assembly GCA_036365155.1. Taxonomy (NCBI): domain Eukaryota; kingdom Metazoa; phylum Chordata; class Mammalia; order Rodentia; family Muridae; genus Meriones; species Meriones psammophilus. Next base: position 61,659 of record JAEOAE010000993.1, read on the forward strand.
TACACCTATCCATGGAGCATCCCAATCATTTCCCAAGGGGTATATAGCCTCTGTTTTCTGGAATTACATTTGAACATATTTCCTGAGATGGTTCCTCTAGACAGAAGGAGAACCAAGTTCTTTGAAATGCTTGTGATTAAATGTTTCAGACTTCATAGCATTTCATATTTCACATGTTTCTGGATGTGAGATGGTCAATTAAACATTGTCTTGTGAGTGGAAGTCTGTAAAATGAGTTATACTTAGTGTTAATTTCACAGTAAGGTAATTTCACAGTAAGGCAAGTAACTCTGTAAAATGAGTTATACTTAGTGTTAATTTCACAGTAAGGTTAATTTCACAGTAAGGCAAGCTTCAGGGTATGGAGTCTTCTGACGTGAGCAGAGTGGCCTATGGAGAAGTAATAAGAGCAGAAATATTATTTCCTTGTTTTAATAGATGAGTAGTATTGTGATAAGACATGGGTAGATGGCAGAGGAGGGAAACTCTCCTTTTGAGTGGGATAGAGGGAAGAGAAAGGATGTGACCAGTAGGAGTTGAGGGAGGGGACTTCAGTCAGGATATATAATGAATAAACTGTGAAAAAATTAAAAATAATTAATAAAAGAAAAAAAGAATTAGAAAAACAAAACCAGAGAACAAAAATTTGAGTTCAGTCTGGGTAACTGCCCTTGCTCAAAAAAAAAAAAAAAAAAAAAGATATAAAGAAAGAAAAGATTAAGCATCTTACCATGGTCTTCCTTCTTGATTACCTTCCCTAGGTCTACAGATTTTAGTATGAGCATCCTATATTATATGTCTAACATCCACTTATATGTGAGTATGTACCATGTGTGTCTTTTTGCTTCTGAGATACCTTACACAGGATGATAATTTCTAGATCTCACCATTTGCCACAAAATTTCATGATTTCTTTGTTTTTAATTGCTGAGTAGTATTCCATTGTGTAAATGTACCACAATTTCTTTATCCATTCCTCAACTGAGGGACATCTGGCTTGTTTCCAGCTTCTGGCTATTACAAATAAAGCTGCCATGAAAATGGTTGAGCAAATATCCTAGTTGTATACTTGAGCATTTTTTGGATATATGCCTAGGTGTGGTATAGCTGGATCTTGAGGTATCAGTATTCCTAATTGTCTGAGAAATAACAGGAGCCTATCACAGAGGTCCTCTTAAAGACTCTACCCAGCAGGGTATCAAAACATATGCTGAGATTCAGAGCTAAACATTTTGCAGAGTGCAGAGAATGTTATGAAAGAAGGGGGAGATAGAAACATGTGGATGGAACAGGAGCTCCACAAGGAGAACAACAGAATCAAAAGGTCTGGGCACAGGAGTCTTTTTGAGACTGATATGCTAAACAAGGACCATGCATGGAGATAAATTAGAACCCCTACACAGAAATAGTCCAATGTGTCTCTGTATCCAAGAGGGTTCCCAATAATAGTACTAGGGACCATCTCTGACATGAACTCATGGGCTAGTTCTTGGATCAGCTCCACCTGAGTGGGGAACTATCCTTCCAGTCCACAGAGAAAGACAAAGAAGCCATTCCTGATGAGACCTGATTGACTATAGTCAGATGGAAGGGGAGGAAGTCCTCCCCTATTACTGGACTGGGGGAGAGACATAGGAGAAGAAGAGGGAGGGAGGGTGAGATTGAAAGGGGATGGTGGAGGGGCTACAGCTGGGATACAGAGTCAATAAACTGTAATTATTAAAATAAAAAAGAAAAGAAAAATTTTAAAAATGTTTAATAAAAGAAAGGAGAATCAAAGATGGTGGTACCTTGAGGACAGTATCTGCAGAGCAGTAGAGCAGTGACTACACAGCAAGCAACAGACCAAACTCTGAGCCCTAAAACAACAGCAATTGTGTTTCCAAGTTAAGAACAAACACCACGGAGTGGGAAGTAATCGCTTCTTTTCTCAGGCGACCCAGATAAACCATGGAAGAGTTCCTGGTCCCTGCAGGCAATAGGTCACCAGCCCAGAGCCACATGACTGTGTGCTCTGGTCACCATCCCAGACTGTACTGTGGGCCCCACAACATCAGAGATTGGGATTTCCAGGCTAGAGAAAACCCCATGGAGTAGGAAGCAATCAGGACTGACTTCAGGTCACCCAGAAAATCCCTGAAAAAGGTCTGGGCTCTAGAAGGTGCTCAGGCCAGAGAGCTGCTTGTATGCCCAAATCACTGTCCCACACAGAACTGTGGGCACCAAAGCACCAGGGACCAGGTTTCCTGTTGGGATGAAACCCCATGGTGAAAGAAACATCAAGTCCAACCTCAGGGCATCCAGTGGAATTCCCCCACACTCCCCCAACAACTTCTCATGAGAAGTTTTTGGGTTCCTTCAGATGCCCAGTCAGCAGCATAGAGCTACTTACCTGCTCCTGTGTGTTCTACTCAACATCCTAGACTGAACTGTGGACCTGAAAACAGGACAGACTGGGTCACCCTATTGGGAGGTAACCATAGGGTGGGGGAAACATCAGTTCCAAACTCAGGACAGCAGTTCAGGAAAAGTTTCTGGGTTCCCACAGGCTCCAGGATCTACCATCGTGCTATATGCATGACTGCTGCACTTACCTGCTGCTGATTACTGCTTGGGTACTGAGGCACAGAGCTCCAACCTCAGATCTACAGAAACCTGGGATCCACAGATCAACACTAGACAAAACAGTCCCAGCATGATTCTTAAATCCCTAGCAGGGTGGCAGTTTTACCCTAGCTTCGCCCTAACAACAGAGGAAACACTCTGTCTGTACACCCTCAGGGACACAGAGCTAAAGTCAGTTTCACTGTTATCTGCAGTCTGTGGCCTGGAACACAAAATGTGGACCTGAAACCATTCAAGAAAAAGACTGGCAGGCATGAAGGTGCAGGCTTGTAATTGGAGGACAAGAAGCTGAGGGATGATGATGAGTTCCAGACCAACCTGGGCTTCATGTTTCCAACTGCTTGTCCCATCAAAACCCAGAGAACTGGACTGAAGATATAGCTCAGTAGTTAAGACACATGCTGCTCTTGCAGAGAACTGCATTAGGCTCCCAGAGTCTGTATCAGGTGGATCACAATGACCGTCTAGCTCTTGGGCATCTCCTACCCTCTCCCCTGGCCCTTGCCAGGCATGTATACCCACATGGACACAGATAAATAAAAGAAATCTACTTAAAAACTAAGAATGACAGACAGAGAGAGATGGACGGGTGGACACAGCATGAGCTCGCCCTGCACTGGAGAATACTACTGTGCCTAAGACCTCTCACTGTGCCTGCCAAGCTGCTGTACCCATCAACCTGCTGCAGCTCCTGCTAACCCCATGTCAAGTCCATCAAATCTTCTGCTACTTTCTCTGTTCATCACTGCATACTAGTTCACTCTTTTTTTTCTCTTTCTTGAGGTGTGGTCTCATATGCCCTTATCTTGGTCTGTACCTGAGGGTGACCACAATCCTGAATAGTCTTTTGAGCTTTTGATCTTAGCCATTCTGATGGGTGTAAGGTGAAATCTCAGGGTCATTTTGATTTGCATCTCTCTGATAAGTAAGGGCATTGAGCATTTTTTAAGTGTTTCTCTGAGATATTCCTCTACAGAAAATTCTGTTTAGCTCTGTCCCCATTTTTGATTGGATTACTTTTGATTTAAAACATAGTTTTTGAACAATTTTTGAACCACGTTTCTTTGAAAGAAATAACAGATTTTCACAACAATATGTGTGTGTAATAGATATATGACAAAGATGATAGATAGACAGATGATAGATGTGAGATAGATGGCTAGATAACTGTAATAATATGTGTGTAACAATAGGAGGGATACTTGTATAAAAACATCGTGATAGGCTAGGGTCAAATAGAGGGGGAGTAGGACCTAGCCTATCAGTGGACTAGGGGAGGGGCTTAGGCACAGAAGAGGTAAGGAGGGTGTGATTGGATGGATATGAGGGAGGGGGACACAGCCACAGTACAATTTGAATAAATTGTAATGAATGATAATAATAAACAGTAATGTAAAAAAAGCATCGTGAAATTTATATTCATCTCCAAAGATTATGAATTCCTAATCCTTTTAAACTGTTAAAGGTCCATGTGAAAAAAGGCAGCATTTAAAATCATTAAGACTGTGAACCTAAGAGTATAACACATGCAAAAATCACAGCAGATTTTAAAGATGAATGCACTGTACTGAGATATAGTCAGAAAGTTTCATGCACAGAAAAGTCATAAAGCTTTGAAGAGTGTAGAGGACTACACATGCTTATTAATATATAGTAAATTTTATATATTAATCCTAGAGACACAAATAATTTTGACTGAAGAGATACTCTATCAATTTCATAATAAAATATGCAGTATACATTAAACATATAATAATCATGGGCAAATTATTCAAAATTAGAATGCCTGTCTTTAAAATGATTGTATTTTGGTAACAGTAAAAATTTTTAGCTCTTGCAAAGTGTTCAATTTCATTAATACATGTCATTATACAGTTCTAATTAAGATAACAAAAATCCACCAGACTGTAAAGTTCCTCATTAATATATTCTACTGAAAAAATAGTGATATTCAAATTATGACATTTGGTTATGGGCCTCAGCATCTGCTTTGATACACTGCTAGGTAGAGTCTTTCCAAGGCCCTCTCTGATAGGCTCTTGTCCTGTTCCTTGTTTTCTCCTACTTAACATGTCCATCCCATTTGTCTTGCTAAGTGAGGACTGATCATCTTACTCCAGAACCTCTTCCTGTTTAGCTTCTTTAGGTATGCAGATTTTAGTATGTTTATCCTATCTTATAGGTCTAGTAGCCACTTATAAGTGAGTATTTACTGTGCGTGTCTTTCTGCTGCTGGAATACATCATTCAGGATGATCTTTTCTATATTCCACCATTTGCCTGCAAATTTCACGATTGCCTTGTTTTTAATTGGTGAGTAGTATTCCATCGTGTAAATGTACCACAGTTTCTGTATCCATTCATGCTATGAGGGACATTGGGGCCATAACCAAACTTTGAGCAGAGTGTAGGGAATCATATGAAAGAAGGGGGAGTTAGTAAGACCTGGAGAGAATGGGATCGCCGCAAGGACCAAATGTATCTGAGCACAGGGGTCTTTTCTGAAACTTGATTCTCCAACCAAGGACCATGCATGGATATAACCTAGAACCCATGCTTAGACATAGACCATGGCAGCTCAGCATCCAAGTGGGTACCCTAGTAAGGGAAACAGGGAATGTGTCTGACATGAACTCAGTGGCAGAGTCTTTGACCTCCCCCCACAACCCCTGAGGGAGGAGCAGCCTTGCTAAGCTACAGAGAAGGACTTGCATACAGTCCTGGTGAGACCTGATAAGCTAGGGTCAGAGGGATGGGGAGAAAGGCCTCCTCAATCAGTTGACTTTGAGAGGGGCAGGGAGGAGATGAGGTAGGGAGGGTAGGATTGGGAGGGAATGAGGGAGAAGACTACAGCTGGGATACAAAGTAAACAACATGTAATTAATATAAATAATAAAAATTATTAAAAAATAGGAAATTTGAATATTGGAAACAAAAACACATCAGACGGAAATCTATGTAATGGCATGTCATAACTAAACCCATTACTATTTAAAAGGACATGAATAGGTGTGATGAAAGTAATCAGGCCCTCCTAATAGTTGAAACTAGTTAAGTCCCAGGGAGTGAAAATATCCAAAAATACCTAGACCTGCTCAACATGCATTATCAAAGGATTTTTGGTGATTATAACCAAATAAGCAACAAAACAAACAAACAAACATACAAAAAACAACATTCAGCAAAAATTTCTGAAATACTTCTTGTCCATCAAAGTAACCATTCTCCTTGCTCCAACAAAAGGGACCTGAGGATCTCTATTGACCTGTGGCTCCTATCAGGATACCAACACCCATGGTGGCCTCCAGGTTACCTTAAGGGGATGTAAATGTACATGTTACACATCTCAAAACACACATCTAGATTCCTGTCCCTTCCCAAACATCCTCATCTCTCTTTGCACTATCTGAGTCTCCTAAATATTATAGAAATACCCTGTCTTTTTCCACTAATTAATTTATTAAATTTATATCTTCAACATACACCCCTCCCTTCTCTCCTCACAGTCCCACAATCATTCTCCTTGCTCCTATTCCTTCTTTCTCTTCAGAGAGACACACTAAATGTACCAACACACCCTGACACATCACATCAGGCAGGACTAAGAGCATCCTGTCTCACTAAGGACAGGCAAGACATCACCGATTGGGGAAAAGAAACTAAGGGCAAGAAACAGAGTCAAAGAAAGCTCTCAGTCCAATTGTTAGGGGACCCACATGTTGAGTAACCTGCACATTTTCTACATATGTGTAGAGGGACCTAGGTTCAGCCTATGCATTTATGAAAGCACAGTTTGTCTCTGTGTAAGCCATTCCTACTTTTCTCCTAATAGTCTCTATTCTCTTCTAGACAGTTTTGGTCATACCACGTCTGCTTCTTTTACTCTCTCCTTTGAACTCTTCCAGGTACCTTTGAACATTTTCCCTCTCTGACCCATAATAAAACCATTCCCTGTAATAATGGAGTGGCTACTATTTTGCTGGTCTCTTTTCTGTCCCTACTTATAAAGTTTGAATATTTAAAGTACATATTTTATTAAGTGAATATTACTATGCCTAAATCATGTGACAGCATTCAAGGAATATGTACTGAAAAGCCACAGTTTTCACTTGGGGAGGATTAAAGATGCCTGTGAATAGAAGAGTCAAAGAGAGGCAATAATGTAAAGGTATTTTATAAAATATTGTCAACTGAGTTTTATGATGAACTTGAAATTAAATGCGTATGTCTGTAAAGTCATTCCTATACAGCTGAATCAGGGTTAAAATACTGACAAAAAATGTTTAAAACCAGAATGTTGTTGGACTTTGGGCTGAAATCTGACCAGTTTCCAACAAATCTTGGCATAGTGGGTAAAACAACTAGATGAAACAGAAAATAATCTCTCATAACTTAAGCTGATAAGTTTGGAGATACATAGATATCATTCTCTTGTATAGCTCAGAGCATACCTCTCTGACATGATAACTTTGTTTTTTTTGGGGGTATTGGTATTGAATATTTCTAACAGGAGTAGTTGTCATGAAGCAACTGTTAAGAATTAGTTCACATGTTCTAGAGAAATCAAGACCAAACACTTCCTGAAACCACTAGTCTATCAAGAGAATAATAATAGTCATTTTAAAATACCTTCACAGTGAAGCCTGGAATAGAGAAACTCTCATTGATCATGAAATTATCCTTTTCTTTACTGGTGCTAACCAAAAATGGCTACAGCAGTCTGTATACAAACCACTGAAGTGCAAACATTCTGTAGTAGTCAGGAGGAGAAACCACTGTGATGTCAACATCCCAAGCCTCAGGCCATAACTGACAAAGTGACACATGCATTTCATTTCCTTCAAACTTTTGACTTTAAATCACTCTTTTTGATCAATTTTTGAAACACATGTTTTTGGAAGAAATAACATTTTCACAACCTTATGTGTGTGTTCCTGTGTGTATAATAAATATATGATATAGATGATAAACAGATGATAGATGTTAGAGAGAAGGGTAGATAACTGTAATAATATGTGTGCAACAATAGGAGGAATACTCGTATAAAACATCGTGATAGGCTAGGTTCAAATCGAAAGGGAGTAGGACCTTTCCTATCAGTAGGCTAGGGGAGGGGCTTAGGAGCAGAAGAGGGAAGGAGGGTGTGATTGGATGGATATGAGGGAGGGGGACACAGACACAGTACAATTTGAATAAATTTTAATACATGATAATTAACAGTAATGTAAAAAAAAGCATCGTGAAATTTGTATTAATCTCCAAAGATTATGAATACCTAATAGCTTCAATAGCTTCAAACCTCATTATCACAAGTAAAACAGTGAACAGGTCATACAACTTGCTAAGAGAGAAGAAAAAAGGAGACTAGGCCACCAGTCTGCAATCAAAGGCATTAACCTGTTTTCCAGTAAAGCCATATTTTCCCAAGGTGTTACCTGATTAGTACTTGTAGCTGAAAAGGAATGACAAGGCTTTGAAAGTCTTTAACAGTGATTCCCTAGAGTTCAACACTAAAACAGTGTTTACAGCTTCTTGAAAGCTAATTCTGGTGGACATGATACCTATTTCTCCTAATTTTACTTACAGAATACAGAGAAAAATTATTCCATTTTTTTAAAATACTGAATATTAGATTAAGTTCTGTGCTTTCCTTTCCTAAGGTAGAATGTACACCTTATGAAACTAAAACCTGCTTTACTTATGGAACTTTATTCACTGCTTTTCTATGGTTTAACATTTGTCCTGGTTTGTTTCTCTGATGCTATGATAAACACTGATCAAAGCAACTTTGGAAAGGGTATATCTGGCTTATAATCCATTGAGGGAAGACACGGCAAAAACTCTAAGCAGGGACTGAGGCAGAAACCATGAAAGAACAACAGTCATTGGCTTGCTCAGTTACCTTTTTTATACAGCCCAGGCCCACCTGCAGGAATGGTACATCCACAATGGACTGGGTCCTCCTAAATCAATTAGCAATTTTAAAAAATGCCTGTACCCCCCACCCCGCCAATCTGAAGGAAGCAAGTCTTTAGTTTAGATTCCTTCCCCTCAGGTGAGTCAACTTGAGTTAGCCATCATAATAGTGTACGGCTATTCAAAAAAACACAGCGCTGGAGATATAGCTCAGTGAGGTAGGAGGGTAAGAAGGGGGGAGAGAAAAGAGAGGGAGGGAAAAGAAAGAAAAAATGTGTGTTTTCTAGGTACAACCCCTTATACAGGGGAAAAAAAGAAGGGAAGAAAGGAGGAAAAGAAGAAAGGAAAGGAAAGAAGAGGGCAAAACAAGGCCTCCTAATACTCCCCAACGTCCAGAACTGAGAATTGAACCTGGGGCCTCACTAGACAGGTGCTTCACTACTGAGTTATGGCCACAGCCATTTTCCCATTTTTAATTTTTGTTTTGAGATTAAGTTGCCCAGTCAGGCCTTGAACTCATTCTGGAATTCACAAAAGCCTGGAACTTGCCATCTTCAGGCATCTGCCATCCAAAGATCTGGGATTATAGACATGTACCACCAGGCTAAACAAACAAATTATTTTTATGAAAGAAAGAAAAAAAAAAAAACGATTCAAACAAAGAAGACCATATGAAGAGAGGATCAAAAATAGAATTATGGTGGCATAAATGACAGAACACTGGGGACCACCAGAAACTAGAAGAGATGAATATTCTTCCAAGAAGCCTTCAAAGGAGGTTATCTCCTGACACCTGAATTTCAGAGCCACCCACCAAAATTATGCAAGAATAACCACCTGTTGTTTTAAGCCCCAAAATTTATGATACTTTGTTATAGCAGCCCCAATGCTTGAAAACTAACTTGTAACTATTATGTAATATATTAGTTAAGAAATGAAATTAAGCCTGGTGGTGATGGCCTTTAATTCCAGAATTAAGGAGGCAGAAGCCAGCAGACCTGAGTTCCAGGACAATCAGGACTACACAGAGAAACCCTATCTAAAATTGAAATACAAAAAGTGAAAATAAAATAAACTGGAAGAGAGGGAGATAAAACATTAAAAAATAAAGATCAGAAGCTGAGCATCTTGGTGCAAGCCCATAATTTTAGCAAATCAGGTAGGCGGAGGCAGGCAGATATCTGTGAGTTCTAGGCAAGCCTGGTCTACAAAGTGAGTCCAGGACAGCCAAAGCTACACAGAGAAACCCTGTCTCAAAAAATTACTTCATTTGTATTTTCCTCTTAAAATGTAAAGTTTGCAAGTCCTGGTGGCACTGCCTATTGAATTACAGGGCAGATTAGGCTACAGAGATCCTGTCTCAAAAGAAAAATGGAAGGAAGGAAGGAAGGAAGGAAGGAAGGAAGGAAGGAAGGAAGGAAGGAAGGGGAAGAAGGGAGGGAGGAAGGAAGGAAGGAAGGAAGCAAGGAAAGAAGGAAAGAAAGAAAAAAGCCAGACCACACTAGTACATGGAGCTGGTCTTTTTAAGTTTTAATAAAATACTTTCAAAGTTTTCCAAACATATATATTCATACCTATCACAATAAGATTTCTCACATGGGGGGGTGTTTAACCCCAATTCTTATCATTTCTTCTACCAACATTCTGCAATTTGTTTAATAAAACAACAATCAACTAAGACAATCCAGAGCTAAAAATGATTCTATATGCCAGGCAGTGATGGCACATGCCTTTAATCCGAGGCTCAGGAGGAAGAGACAGGCAGATCTTTGAGTCTGAGAACAGTCTCGATTTACAGAGAAAGTTCCACCATAGTCAGGGATACAAGGAGTAACCCTGTCTTAATGAAAAAAAAAAAAAAAAAAAAAAAAAAAAAAAAAAAAAAAGAAAAGGGAAAAACCCTGAATAAATTCTCAAAAGAGTACATCATGCACTAGAGTAAACTTGCAGTTCATGAATTGCTGTTCAATGATGGAGTTAAATACTCACAAGAAAAAATGGGAGGCCACAGGAAGGAGGGAGACTTTACAGTCTCCTTCTTATCTGTACATTGCATATAAGTAGATCATTTATCTTTACATTCAACCACAAATTTCTTCAATAACTGCTTCTCTCAGTGATGCCCTCAATTGGTTACACATGACACTGAAAAACATTCCTTCACTATCTATGTCCCTGGATCCTGATAACCCATCCTGTCACCTTGTACCTGTTTTGCCAGCATGAAATTGAAAACTCAGATTTATAGTGCTTTAAACATATAACGTTATTATTTATCATATTAAAAACAAAGAAAAACAAAACACAAAGCAGCTACCTAGATCTGCTATGGCAACCCTACTGTCAGTCATTAGTTATCCAGGATCTTTCTAGCTCTTTGCTCTGTTACTCCTACCGAACATGGCTGCTACATCTCCAGTCCTTTTTTGCTTGCTTGCTTGCTTGCTTGCTTGCTTGGTTTGACTTTTATGTGTGGGTTTCCTGGCTGTCCTGAAATTACAGCTATAGACCAGGCTTGCTTTTAATGCAGAGATCCAAATGCCTCTACTTCACTTCCCAAACTCTGGGATTAAAGGCCTGAACCACCACCACCCAGCTGATCTCCAGTCTCAGCTAAACAAAAGCTGGGAATGCACACCGTTACCTCCTTAAACCCATTTGAAACATTGTATTAATCATTCCATTTATATTCAACTAATCCAGTCATAGTCACATGATTATATCTGTTAAAAATTAAAGAGAGTTGGAGATGGGTCAGTGATTAAGAGTACTGACTGTTCACCAGATTGTGCACACCTTAAATCCCAGCACTTGGGAGGCAGAGGCAGGCTGATCGCTGTGAGTCTGAGGCCAGCCTGGTCTACAGAGTTCCAGAACAGCCATGGCTACACACAGAGTGAAACCCTGTCTTGACAACTCCCACCCCACAACTTAAAGAAGAAAATAAAAAAGAAATCTAAAAAATGTGTTTTAATTTGAAAACAGTCTTTCTCTTCTGCACAGCCATATAACTAGACAAAAATTAGGGCTCAGATCACCCACAAGAAAAATAATATCTATTGGGGAGAGTTGAATATCTTTTCCAAATTTACCAAATCCATTTGCCGCTCCTCTTCTTTCATCCCCTAAGCAATGGTGTATCCCAAAGCCTGGGCCCTGGTCATTTATTCCTATCTCTGTGACAACATTCTGAGGACATCTACACAAATGTAATAGCTCAATCTGCCTTAATGATTTCCAGATCTTCATGAATATTCTCTATTTGCCCTATCTTTTCACACATGGATGGTGATGTTTACAATTTGGGTCATGAGGTGGCTGTTACCATCTTAATGAAAGCAGCTAAGATTACCCACAAAAGAGTCATGGGAGCATCACAAGATCCTCAAGTGAAATTACAACCACTTCTCTGTACCCTGCATGAAATTCTGCTCAGTTAGGCCTTCTTGCTGCCTGACAAAAAAAAAAAAAAAAAAAAAAAAAAAAAAAAAAAAAAAAACTGGCTATTGATAACTGGCAAATAAATCTCTAATCGTCACCTGTCTTTACTCCTGGCTCATGTATTTGAACACCCAAATAACAGTTCTATCTTGATTAAGAACAATCATATTTAACACATCCAAAATTAAACTCAGTTATTTCTCCCTTTGCTTGAATTTATATCCCAATTACCCAGGTTAGAATCTTTGTTACTCTCAACCACTTTTCCTACTTCAACCCTGACATTAATTTATCATGAAGCTTTACTAATTTCAGCTTTCTAACTCTAGCATCCACACCATTATTTCCACAGCAAGTACTCCTGAGTTTCCTCACACAGGTCCTTCTGTGTGTAGCTCACTACCACTAGAGTCACAATTTTGTTAATTCTTATTTCTTAAGAACTCTCATTTTCAAAGCCAGAGAGATAGATCAGCAGGTGCTTGCAGCCATGCCTGTTGATCCAAGATGTTTTGTAAGAGAGAACACACTCCAGCAAGTTGTCCTCTCACCTCTAGACATATGCCGTGGTGTACACACACATACACATTCAGTCTCAAAATACAGTATTTTACTTATGGAAGAACATACTTTTGCTTATGTCACCTGCAATATACAGTTTAATAGTTGCAAACCATTCCGAATACTTTTTCTAATATACTGAAGCCAACAGATTTTTAAAATATACAGGACTTCAAGTGAATATTAATGTAAATTAATATAGTTTAATAAAATCTATATAAAGAATTTTGCCAGCAAATAATTTTTGCCTCTGCCATTTCTTAAAACTTAGGACCTTGCACATGTTAGAGAAGAGCTCTGTTACTAAACTACATCCCCAGCTGGATGGGTTCTTTCTAAAACAGTAGAACAAAAAATAAACATGAAGGAATATAAAAAAAATAAGCCATCACTCAACTTAGACAAATCTCAATAAAACTAAAACAAAGTAACAGTAAGAAAAGTAAAGGTAATTAAATAAGTAACTTTGTCTTTTAGAGACAAATTACACTTCCTAATTATTCCACCATCATCCAAATATAAAGTAAAATGAGGGGTTTTTTTGGGGGGGAGATAATGTATGTGGGTATATGAGTGTAGAGAACACAGGTGGACATGGTGTCTTCTTCCATTAATGTCCACCTTATGTCCTCACAGAACTTGAAGCATACTGATTCAGCTAAACTATGTGGCCAGGAAGCTCCAGGTGTCTCTGCCTCCCCAGCCCTTGGGTTACAGATGCTGTGCATCACTGAGCTATTTTTATATGGGCGCTAGGGATTAGGCCCTCATTACACAACAACTACTTACTTTACCAAATGAGCCATCTCACCATGCCCCAAAAAATATAGTTTTAAATAATGAATTATCAAGCTGTCATAAAAATAAGTGATTTTAAAGCTTTGTCCTTGTAAATAATAACATTAGCATAAAAATCACAAAACTGAAAGCAGTAAGTATTCAATAGTAATAAAGTCAATGAAGCTGATCCTCAGAAATATGATTCTATCATTAAAATATGTTTTTCCAAAATTGTATAGACAAAGAACTTCCTTATCTCATCAATGTCGTGGAAAAATCAAGATACTTAAAGTACATGTTATCTTCTTTACTGTTTCTGGACTCTTTGTTTTTCAAGAAAACATTTTTTTTTGTGTGTGTAGCCTTGGCTGTCCTAGATTCGCTTTGTAGGCCAGGGTGGCCTTGAACACTAAGAGATCCACTTGTCTCTGCGTCTCTGAGTGCTGGGATTAATGGTGGGTTTCTAGAGTTTTTATGTTGATAAAGTTTTAGATTTACCAACAGTTAAAGGAATAAGAGACACCATGGATCCCTTTACCACATTATCTTCACCAGACAAGCTGCATCCTTACAGTACAGTATCACTGTTAGGATGCTGGTATCATATAAGAAGCCAACATTCTTATTCAGATTTCCCATTTTATGTGTGTGTACACACAAGCCCACACCTTTAATTGCAGCACATGGAAAGCAGAAACAAGTGGGACTCTATGAGTGTCAGTGTCATCTATATAGATAATTCAAGTACATCTAGGACTAGATAATAAGACCTTGTCTCAGAAAAAGGAAATAGAAAAAAAAAAAGGAAGAAAAAGAAAATCGAAAAGAAAGGAAAAAGAAAAATATAACTGAAAATATGTAACAGCAAGATGGCACTTGTAACAGAAAAAGGCACTTGCTGTCAGGCCTCATGACTTAAGTTTAATTGCAGGAACCCACATGCAGGCTGTGGCAGCACTGGACTCTCTGTGCTTCCTTTCCTGGAGGACTGGCCCCAGCATCACCCTTCCTCAGGATGCAGCGCACAAGTCTATCCCTAGGGCCACTGCACAATGCGCCCCGCCTCCCAACCCCAGAGGCAGGAGGACAGAGTCCCGGGTACCAGCAGCCTCCAGAGATGCTCTTGGCAGAACCTGGCCAGGCTCTCACTCCCGACCCGCGCCCAGCCTTGCTCCATGACCTCCATCCTGCAGGTCCCTCACACACGCCCACTCCGGGATGGCCGACACCCGTGAACCCGCCGCTCCTCCACCGCGGGACCCAACGCTCTCTCCTTCCTGCCTCCCAGCCACGATGCCAGGCCCAGCACCACCTAGCCCACTGGAAGGCTGCTGGGGGCGGAGGCAGAGCCCAGAGGCAGAGGAGGGGAAGGAGCCCGCGGGCGGGGGAGGAGCCCGAGGGTGGCGGGAGGCGGAGCCTAGGAAGGTGAAGGCGGAGCCTGGAGAGCAGAGGCGGAGCCTAGTGGGAAAGGAGGCGGAGCCCAGGCTGTGCCCACCCCACAGCCTTAACTGGCTTCTCCGGGTCTCTGCCTACCAAGATGTAGTCCAGTAGCTGAGCCACGACCGCTGCCACCTTGCCCAGGAAGTGGATTCCCATAGCCAACCCTCACCGCTGCCAACCACCAGGCCCAGG
>JAEOAE010003332.1:0-90291 GCA_036365155.1 Meriones psammophilus
ATATATGATTGAAATAAAAAATCTGAGCCAGGCTTTGTGGTACATATCTCTAATCCCGTCCCTCCAGGAGACACAAGCATGCTGCTGTGTAAGTTCAGTGTCACCCTGGTCTACAAAGCAAGTCCAGGACATGCACGGCTAGAGAGAAACATTGTCTAAAAAAAACAGGCTAGATGTGTGGCTAGATATGTCTGAAATCAAATAGTGTGACTAGGCTATAAGAAAGTCTTGTCAGGCATGGTGACACACATCCGTAGTCCCAGCACTTGAGAGGCAGATGAAGGTAGGTCTCTGTGAGTACAAAGTCATCCTGGTTTACAAAGAGATTCCTGGATTGGCAATGATGCACTGAGACACCATGTCATAAAAATAAAACATTAAATTAAATTAAAAAAATCAAAGCCTGGACTGTTGGCAAATGCCTCTAATACTAGCACTATGAC
Organism: Meriones psammophilus; assembly: GCA_036365155.1. Taxonomy (NCBI): domain Eukaryota; kingdom Metazoa; phylum Chordata; class Mammalia; order Rodentia; family Muridae; genus Meriones; species Meriones psammophilus. The sequence continues at coordinate 444 of JAEOAE010003332.1, forward strand.
TGACAGAGGGAAATTTATCTGTGTTAGTTAAAGGCCTGCCTGGTCTAGAAAGCATGACAGGTCAGTCAAGGCCATACAGAAAATCTCTTTCTCAAAAAACAACATCCAGGGATGTAAACAAAAAACTTCTAGTATCTGAAGGTTGTTTTTTTTTTTTCACTTTTTAAAAATTTATGTTTTTGTAAATTACAGTTTATTTACATTGTATCCACGCTGTGGCTGCATCCTTCATCCCCTCCTTTACTCAACCTCCTAACTGCCTCCCATTTCTGTCCCCAAGTTCACTGATAGGGGAAGTCCTCCTCCACTTCCATCTGTCCCTAGCCTATGAGATCTCATCAGAACTGGCTGCATTGTCCTCCTCTGTGCCCTGCTCCCCCATCAAGGGGAGGTGACCAAAGAGCCAGACACTGAGTTCATATCAGAGACAGTTCCTGTTCCCATTACTAGGAAACTCACTTGGAGAATGAGCTGCCATGGAATACATCTAGTCAGAAGTTGAATAGGTTCAAGGTTATCTCCATGCATGGTCTTTGGTTGGAGTATCAGCCCCCCAAAATACTCCTGTGACCAGTATTTTTTCATCTGTTGCTCTCCTTGTGGAACTCCTGCCCCCCTCAAAATTCTTCCTTAGTCATCAGGGAAATGCAAATCAAAATGAACCCGGGATATCACATTACACCTATCAGAATGGAAAACATCAAAAACTCAAATGACAACACATGCTGGAGAGGATGTGTGGAAAGGGGAACACTCCTCCACTTCTGGTGGTAATGTAAACTTGTACAACCACTTTGGAAATCAATGTTGTAATTTCTCAGAAAATTAGGAATAGTGCTACCTCAAGATCCAGCTATATAACTCCTAGGCATATATCCAAAATTTGATCAAGTGTACAACAAGGACATTTGCTTGACCATGTTTGTAGCTGCTTTATTTGTAATAGGCAGAAGCTGGAAACACCCAGGTGCCACTCAGTTGAGGAATGGATGCAGAAATTGTGATACATTTACACAAGGGAACACTACTCAGCATTTAAAAGTAAGGAAATTATGAAATTGGCAGGCAAATGGTGGGATCTATAAAAGATCACCCTGAGTGAGGTATCCCAGAAGCAGAAAGACACACAGGGTATATACTCTCTCATAAGTGGGTATTAGACATATAATACAGGATAAACATGCTAATATCTGTACACCCTAAGAATCTAATTATGAAAAGAAACATGGCCTTGGATGAAGTAAATTATTTACCATGTTCATATATAATGTAGTGGAGGAGGTCACCAATTGTGGTTGTGTTCTATATTTTGAAACAATGGAGTAGCTATCGAAGTTTGCTGTATGTGTATCAAATCCAATAACTGACATTTATTAGGTCATTCTGATATTCTTTCTGTGGCTGCTGTTGATCTAATGCATTTCCACTTGGTGATAGGTATTTTTCTGATGCACAGTATAGAATGGGATTCCCATCATCTATGTAATCCATTGCTTATTTATATCAGGTAGTGTGTAATCATGCTTTTCAAGGAAGGGTCTCTGAGAAAGCACGGTGCTTGTGTTTTTCATTTTCACAAATTCCTTTAAGATGTTTGTTTTCAAGCCTGATTTGGATGCCAGTAATTAGGCAAAGCTGCATTTGAAATCTTGATTCTCATGCCTTTTGAGTACACGTCCAATGGTGGAAGATGTTCCTGGATGTGTTCTATTTTTACCAATATTAATGTTAAAATGCTTAATAGTGTGTATGTATGTATGACTGTATACATACATATATGTGTATTCATATACATATATATAAATATATATTGTTTAAAGTTCCATTCTTTTTCGTGTTTCCATTAGTTACTATACGGCACCTAACGTTGAAGTACTGCCTTCTGAGAGAATTATCTAGAGGTGTTAAATAATGTAACAGCAATGATATTTATTTCAAAAAAGCATGTTGTGTGTTTGTAATGTTACTATGAGTTTTTAGGCCATGACAGATGTGTGAAGACTTGGTGACAGCTTTGTGGGGTTTATTTTCTTCATTGTTATATGATGTTCAACGTCATGTTGCCAGTTTTGCTTACCACAGACATTCCCCATTGAGTTCATTGATACTCAAATAACCTTACTTGAAATATTACATCAGTAAAATATTGTCTTCTATCCAGATTATAAACTTACTGTTATATAAGGATGGAAGAACATGAAATAATTTGAATAATAAATGCTATTTCCAAATTAAAATGATATAATCCTCTCGTGTTCTTTTGTTGGAAACTTGTTTCTGTGCTGTATTGTGTAATATTACACTTTTCAGTTTTTCTGTTATCCTAATTGAAACTTGTTCTTAGTTCATTCTTAGAGTAAAGTTTTGCTCATGACATTGTCTCAGATCTATAAGTGAATGTCAGAGAATTGTCTCAGTGGGAATAGTTGCTTGTTTCTAAGCCTGATGTTTTGAGTTCAATTTCTGGGTAGCCCATATTACTCCTATAGATTTTTCTACTATTTTTATACTTGGGCTATTGTATATACAAATTCACAGCAGCACATACATAAATCAATTTTAAACCTAAATAAGGGCCAGTTTTTTCACTGGTCAAAAGACTCTGGGTTTCATGTCGAAAACTCATATATGGGATGTAAACAGATAGCAAACATGTTGTAATTTTGGACTGAAAAATAATTTTTATCTCTCAGTCAGTTTCAGAGTTGTTCCCATGTAAAGGATCAGCAATATAAGGTACCATATTATTGAACAAACAATCATTATCATGTTGAAATCAAAACAAGTTTGGAGAGATTAAAATATATTTTGGGCTCTTGCAATGCCTGTTGTATTAGTCCAAGTTGCGACCTATTTTCCTAGAGAAGCCTCCCAATAGAGAGACAAGCTGGTTGCCTTGAGCAATAGAAAATGCATGTTTTAAGTAAACTTTATAAAAAGCCTTTTAATTTAGAATATAAGCACACTGTAGGTATCTTGTACCTGTTTGGAGGTTTAGGCCTAGATTTTTATATATGTTGTAGCTATTTTTCCTATCCCCATTTATATATAGACTGGGTAGTTATGCCTTTATAGCCAAACTTTATTTAAACTCCATCTTACCTTTCGCATTTAAGCATACCCTAGGCATCTTGTACCTGGGTTTTACATTGTTTGTGGCTATTTTTTGGCTTGTACCTTATTTATACAGGATGGGTAGTTATGACTTTATAGCCAAACTTTATTTAAACTCCCTCTTACCTCTAGCATTTAAGCATACCCTAGGCATCTTGTACCTGGGCTTTACGCTGATAGTGGCTATTTTTGGCTTGCCCATTATTTATACAGACTGGACAGTTATGCCTTTATAGCCAAACTTTATATAAACTCGCTTAGCATTAGCATTTAAACTCTCTTACCCTTAGCATTAAGTATATATTAGGCATCCTGTACATGGACTTTTACATTGGTTTTGGCTATTCACAGCAATAAGTTGTCCTCTCACTCACATGTACATACTCAAGCATTTTTCAATATATGAAATTAAAGCAAAGGAGAAAATTCACTTATTGACAACATCAGAAATTATTTGCAATTGTAAATAAATATAGAATTTGAAGACTTATTACTGTTTCATTCATTAAAAGAAAAAATGTTACCTTTGTACATCTTATTTTATCTTTTCATTCCTTGATTCAAGAATAGGTCATTAAAAATATCTTAGATTTGCTCAGAGGTGCATCCCTGTCATCCTAGACCTGGGAGTCCATGGCAACCTAATCTTTCTGAGATTGTGGTCAGCTTGGTCCACAGAGTGAGTTCTCTTTTGTATTTGTTCATTATTCATTCATTTGTTTGTTTTTTTTTTTAGACAGAATTTCCTTGTGTAGTCTTGGTTGTCCTAGACTCACTTTGTAGACCTGGCTTGCCTCAAATTCAAGTTTCTTCTTCCCTGAGTGCTGGGATTACAGGTGTGTGCCACCATGCCCAGCTCCAAAGATTGAGTTCTAAAACAGGCATGGCTATGTAGAAATATCATGGATTTAAATGATCCCCCAAAATGTACTCTGTATCTCAAATTATAGGTTTTTTCCCCCTCAGGGATAGTGTCCACAGAGCTGGGTCCTGGTCCTGTTCCTGGTCCTGGTCCTCAGAGCCTAGCTCTTGGCCCAGCTGTGGCCCCAAAAGTCTGCTGTCAAGCACTGGCCCTGTTGGCTTTTTTTTTTTTTTTTTCTGGGGCTCAGTCTATCCCAGTAGACCCCCTGGACACCAACTACACACCTGGCAGCATCTTCTATAGATGGATGCACATGCCCAACTATCAGGAAACTCTCCACAAAAACAGGCTCCATACCCTTGGCTGTCCAGGACCACAGCCCAGGAATGGCTCCACCTACTGTGGGCAGATGGGGAGGCGCCATCTCTGAATACATCACTTAAGTTGAGTAAGCAACACCTTTTTAATAATAATAGTATAAAACCAACAACAATAACACAACAGTGAAAAACAGCAATTTAAAAATATACAAAATTAAGGGAATCTTTTCTCTAAGGGGAGCAGGCGTTGGGTGCAGCTCAGTCAGCAATTGTACCAACTATATGTCTACCTTGGGCAGCGGGACAGGGGATTGGGTGCCCCAAGTGCACCACAGTGGAGAGAAACAGTAGCTCATCTGCCAAGTCCACAAGGAACTGTGCGTCCTCTGATGCTAAAGCCAGAGGTTGCACTGGTCCAGCTTCTGGCAAGACTGGGGATCCTGCAGCCATGGGATCCAGGAGCTCAGCATCCTCTTGGGGCTTAGCATCTGTCCCCAAAACCAGGCTCCGTTTCTCCTGGGCCACCAAGGTGTCTTGCATGGGCAGCTCTGCAGTTGAGGCCCCAAGTAGCCCCGGATCTGAGCACAGAAAGGGTGAGCCATCATCTGGGATAAGGGGAGCAGCCTGAAGGCACACAGAATGGGGTGAGCTAACCCAAGATGGCCTCTCCATGCCAGGGAAGGCACAGTCCCTCTCCTACCTGCAGGACAGTCAATTTGACAGATATCCTGTTCTGCTTCATTGGCCAGAGCTTCAGGACACCCCTGTGGGACACGGGCTGGAATCAGCTGCTGGCTCACCAGGCACCTCCCCGGTCCCCTCCTCCTCATAATCATCCTCCTCCTCCTCCTCCTCGGGCTTCAGCTTATCCAGGGCTTATCCATTGCCCAGAGGATCTCCCCAGATTGGCAGTCCAACTCTGCAGTGGGCACATGGATCCTGGCATAGTCCAGCAGCCGCCTCATGATGGCCAGGTCCGGGGCCCCCAGAAATCCTGGGGGAATTTCTGCAGCCACTGGGACAAGAATGAGAAGATGGCACTGTGGGTGAGAGCAGGGCAGAGGGACATGGTGTCGGGAGCCTGGCCTCTCTTTGGGCTGCAGGGGGGGCATTGGTGTCCCCAAGGCCTTTCCTTTTTTGTCCCTCCCTCTGCTGCTCAAAACCCAGGAGCCCAGTGGGAAACCTCTGTCCTCTACCAGCAGGTGAGGTCCTGGGGACAGTCCCTAGGGAGAGAACCCCAAAGGTGAGGCTCCTGGACAAAATTGGCCCTCCACCCTGGCCCAAACGCCCCTTCCTGCTCACCTCCCCTCCACCCCAAGCCTACTCATGTCTTTTTGTAATGCTTTTCCGGGCCTGAAGGATCTATACCTGTGACAGTCCACGGGGGTGTCACCCTAAGGCCCCGTGTCCCCAACCCACCCAGACATCTAGAAGGAACTATTAGAATCTTCCCAGGGATGGGTTTGGGGGTGCTGGGGCTCCATCCATAACAAACACTGCAAATGGGGTCCAGAATCCTTTACACAAACAGGGAAAGGTCACTCAGGGCATGAGAAAGGGTGGTGTGTGACATTCCCTGGGGAAGGTGAATGGCACCTGTTAGAGCCCCACCCCTGCCCCAATCGCCCATGTTTGGCCATGTCACTTTAAGGGGTCTGGCCTGGGACTCAGGCTGCCTGGACTCACACGTCCAGTTCTGTGAGGGCACAGGGCACGGGCCCTGGGAAACAGCAGGAGAAGATCTGAGAGCTGGCTAGATCCCTGGCTGGAACCACTCTCCTGCCTACCTTTTCAGGATCAGGTCCAGAACCATCCAGATGGTGGCAAACTTTGGATAAAGGGCCAGAAAGAAGGTGGGCAAATAGGGAATCATCTGCTCGGGCACATAGTCCATGCCATCATTGCTGAGCATGGGGATGCCATGAAGGAAGGCTCACTACCTTTTCGCTATGAGGAAGGACCAGGGCAGGAGGGAGGCTTTAAGTGTGCAAACCCCAGGGGCACCAATGACCCCTTTCCCTACACCTAAGCTGGAAGCAGGCATGAAAAGCATTCCTCAGTGTCCCAACAGGAACACTCTTCCAGGCTGCGACCATGGTGGATGGGGGTGGGGTGGACCAGAAAGCTTCCCTGCTGCAGGACAGCCCTGGTTACCTTGGTCTCCCAGGGGGAACAGGCCAGAAATGTGTCAGGTGAGCACCACATGTCTCCAGCAGTGGCACAGGCGACCACCGCTGTCTTCTCTGAGACCTGAGCCCCTGGAGGTCTGGAAGCAGAACAGACTCATCTCTCCAGCTCCTCTGGACCGGCTGGTCTGTCCAGGCTGCTGTTGCTGCTGCTGGCCTCCCGTTACCTGGCAACCGGGGTTCCGAGTTCCATCTGGAACCGGGCTGAGGAAGCATGGTCACTTCCTGGAGTCACCCTGCCAGAGCCCTCCCCTCATGGGCTCTCCCTGAGGCCACCAGCCCTGCAGGCTCTGCTGATTAAACCATCAACAGTTCCAGAGAGAAATGATGGAGAAGTTGCCTCCCGTCACCACTAGAGGGCATAGAGGCACATGAGAGGGTGCAAGGATGAAAAGAACAGCAGCAGCAGCAGAGGGGGATGGCATCCTTCTTTAATCTTTTATTATTTAATTATTATTATTATTATTATTATTATTATTATTATTATCATCATCATCATCATCATTTCTTCTTTCTTCCCTAGTATACTGCAAACAAATTCACCTTCTTTCATTTCCCTACTGAACTAAAATGTTCTCATCTCTCAGCCTTTGAATATGTAAGTTCTTTATCTTTTCTGGGGTGTTAGGTACCTCTTGCTTTCCTTTAGGTTTCATAGTGGAATTTATAGTGATGTATACATTTCTTTGCATGGTCTATAGGTTTGTTTATGGTGGATTACCCCACAAGACTGTAAGCTTATAGAGAAAGAATGGTGTTTTCATCAATCATTTTTGTGTGTTCAGGACTTAGCACAGTATTGGGTACCTAATTCACAATAACTATCTGTGGAAGGACAAATAACCTTTTAAAAAGTAAATTCCTTTAACAAAGTCTTCATAATCTGATAGTAATACAGAATTCCCACCTAAAGGATGGGAGCATGTAGCATTTTATTTGTTAATGCCAGCCATTGTGCCATCTGTAAAAAAATGTTTCCTGAAGTCTTTTTATCTTGTTCTGTTACTGCTGTTACTAGGACAGCCCTCCTCTATGCCTGTTGCCTTGCCTCTGTGTTCTCTTTAATTTATCCCATAACAAGTTACTTCCTTTAAGCTTTAGTGAGATTTAGCATCTGGCTTCATTATATCCAAAGACTATCTGTTTCTGCCTGTTTTGTACAGAAGGCAGGAATACAACTCAGAGGTAGAACATTTGCTTCACATATAGGAGGTAAGGAAGGAGGAGGAAGGGGAGGAGAAAAAAAGAACAGGAGAATCGAAACATTGCTTTTCTTTATGCAGATGCACTTCCTTCAATACAGGGGTTAACAGTCTTCTTGTCTCTGCATTCCAAATAAGGTAGAAATTCCAGATACAGCAACAGTGATACTTATTTGGTGTTAGTTTTTAACCTGGTCCTTCTCCTGACATTTATTTACCTGCTTTATATGTAGTTGGTTTTATGTACATGTTCATTTTCTGGGATGAATCAATTTTTTCATTAAGTTTTATGAGAAGTCATATCCTCAGAAAGTGTCCTGAGCTTTGAATCCTACCATACTTATCCCTAGGAGACCATATCTGCAAAGGTGATTATGTCCTCTCTGTACATCATTTGATGTTATGACTTCAGGATGCATCTTGAACCTTGTTTTCAAGAGAATGTTGTAAACAAGCCTTAAGCTTAGCAGGCATTTTGTGCCTCATGAAAAAAATTTCATCATAAAATGTCCTGTCTGAAAAGAGCATCTGAGATCATTGTACAATGCACTCAGTTATTTTCATTTTAGTCGTTAACATTATTAGTACTATTTACTGTTTTTCATTACTTTGTTAGAGACCCAAATATGATGACCCTGGTGTAAGGGACTGTGTACACACTGTTAACTAAGAAAATAAAACCACACATTCAAAACAAGTAAAACCTCCAAATATTGATAAGAATTAAGTTTAGATTTAGTGCCCAGAAAAAATTCAGTTGAAATGTGGGAAAGACATTGAAACACCATTATTCAGCAAACGTTTAGAGTATATATGTAAATATGATGAAAGGTATGTACACATAAACACAACTTAAAAATTCTTGGCACACGGTATATACTCACTCATATAGACATATAGGATAAACCTACTAAAATCTGTACATCTAAAGAAACTAATCAAGAGGGAGGATCCTGACTAAAATGCTCAATCCCTATCCTGTAAGGCAAAGAGGATGGAGATCAGAAGAAGAAGAAAACAGGAAACAAGTTAGGAACCTGCCACAGAGGCCCTCTAAAAGGCTCTGCCCTGCAGACTATCAAAGCAAATGCTGAGACTTATGGCCAAGTGTTGGGCAGAGTACATGGAATCTTATGAAAGAAGTTGGAAATAGTAAGATCTGTAGAGGACAGAAACTCCACAACGAGAGCAACAGAATGAGAAAATTTGAACACCAGGGTCTTTCCAGAGACTCATACTCTAACCAAGTACCATGCATGGAGATAACCTAGAACCCCTGCACAGATGTAGCCCATGACAGTTAGTGTCCAAGTGGGTTACATAGTAATGGGAAGAGGGACTGCCTCTAACATAAACTGATTGGCCTGCTCTTTGATCTCAGGCCACAGAGGAAGACAATGCAGCCACTCCTGATGAGACCTAACAGACTAAGATCAGAAGGAAGGAAAGGGAGACCTCCCCTATCAGTGGACTTGGGAGGATCATTCGTGAAGAAAGAAAGAAAAAAGTAGGTGGGATTAGGAGGGGAGGAAGGAGGGGTTTATGGGGGGATACAAAATGAATAAAGTGTAATTAATAAAAGTTTAAAAAATTAAAAAAAATATTTAACACAAAAAATTAAATAAATAATAAAAAAATTCTTGGGCACACATACAAAAAGTGGGACTTTATTAAGATTTTTTTCCCTTTTGTTTTTTTTTGACAGGAAAAGTTTGAACATGTTCCCTCCCTGTCCTCCTTTTATTATTCCCCTCCTCCCCTTCCCTTCCCTGCCTTCCTTGCTCAGTGTGAATTTACAAACATTGCACTTGAATGGATGCAGTTCTTCAAAAGCATTGCCAAAAGGACCCCTGCAGCCTCACTTCTAAACCTTGAACCTCAAATGCATTCTAGCTATTTTTTTTCTTGCATTGGTGATTAAGTAAAGCAACTCATTTTCTGGGGGTAGGGGTAGATACCCAGACATGGTGAATTCCTCATCTACCCCTCCCGTTCCCCATGCTTATGTCCTTTAGCACTTTGGGGAGCACATTGACAGAGGTTCCCCACCCATTCAAACCACAATCATACATGTGCTTTCTAAGATTTTCTAATAAAATTTTTTTAGTTGCCAGTATGAGACCTTGACTAAAAAAAAAGAATTGGCTTCATTCTCAGGTGACAATCTCATAAGTACAGCCAGGCTAATAAGTGACATATCAAGGTGCTCAGGTGGGTATTCTGTGTACAGTGCCAGTACACAGGCTCAGACCCAGGAGCTCAGTGGAGCCAAGCCTTCCCTATTTGAGTTCAGTTCACTTCCTTGTTGAAGCCAAAATGGCAAAAAAAGAAGTTTGTGGGATTGGGAGTGTAGCTCAGTTGATAAGAGGTGGAGCAGAAGGATCAGAAATTCAAGGTCATCTTATAGCTGTTTAGTTTAAGGCCAGGCTGGGCTACAGGGGACCCTAACCAAATAATAATAATAGTAATAACTACAATACATTTCAGCTAAGAGCATTTTTGGTGGTCATTGTTCCAAGCCAGAGCTAACCTCAGGTCACCAACTTTCCTCAGAGAGAAGCAAGGAGGCAACAAGGTCCAGCCCAGCAAGATTTTCTGCACACAGACCCCTCTCCAACTGAGCCTTCCCTAGCCAAATATGTGGAAATATGTGTTCCCACTGATGACCAGAGGTGCCCCAGCTTGTAGTGTTGGGAGCATGGGGAAGGCAAAGTCACCATGGAGCACAGCTGTTTGATCACCAGCCCACTGAGACCATCACAAGCAAACAAAATCACAAAAGAACAACAAAGAAAAAAAATGTACTGGGTATAATGTGCTCAAAGAGAATGGAAGAAGAAAATACCAAAACTCAGAACAGTGGCCTGTCTCTCTATGGGCCCTCTATCCTGTTCCATTAGTGGTGACCTACCCCAAATCAGGCTCCACCCAACTACACCAGAGTTTGGAATGGTGACCTGCATTCAGCCAGACCAGAGAATGGAGCAGCAACATATCTGTTGATCTTCTACCAGACCAGAGGCCAAAGCACCAGCCAAACTCTGCCAGACCAGAGACCACAGCAGCAGCAAATCTCTGCCAGATCAAAGTCCAGAGCAAGGGACAAACTCTGCCAGACCTGAGGCCAGAGTAGTGGATAAGCTCTGCCAGACCAGAGACCAGAGAACATTGGCAGAGGTGCCAAGCCTGGGGCTCCACATACTGTATCCATCCTTTGGCACCTCCTTGCCACTCTCACTGGAGCCTGTGGAGCATGGCTCAAGCCTCCCTGAAATGGGAAAGAATCAGGTCTAGGGGATAGAAGGATTCTGTCCCATGTCCTCAGTCAGTCCCAGAAAAAAAAAAAAAAAAAAAAAATGGCAGCAACAGACAAAACAGTTAAACAAGACACAAACAGCTAGATCCCCATTGCTTGTGCAGCAGAAAAATACACAGAGCCAGACAGCAGATCCCACCACTCCTGCAGTGGAAAAAATGAAAGTAGGATATCAGTGAATCTCTGATGCAGGAGCTACCTGCATTGTCCTTGTCCAAAGATCCAGAGATCACAGAAAACTGGGTACTCTACCACCCTTTACAGATAGGGGCACATTCATCCTCTCTGAGGTCCAGAGATCACAGAAAACTCAGTGCTCAACTCCCTTTACAGATTTGCCCTTTTTTGGGGGGGTCTGGAAAGTCTTCCAGGCCCCCTCTGCCCCTCAGCTGTCCAAAGCATCAGCTCTAACCTTTCTGACCACACAGATTACACATTTTGCCTCAAGGCCAAAAAAAAAAAAAAAGAAACTAGAGAAACACAGAGAAAGACACAGACAGACAGACACAGACAGAGTGCTCACTTACTGGCTGTTGTTCAGCTCCATGTGCCTGGGGTGCATTTGGGAGACTTGGGGATCCAATATGAGAACCCATATGTTATGGCCAGATCTTAGGGTCACCAAAGATCATCAGGAGCCAGACCACATATGCAAGAGCAAAGAGTTTTATTTGGGCTTAAGCTGGGTCTCTCCATCATCACCAACACAGTGGATCAGAGAGGAGAGCCCTGAGCAGCTGCATGGCAGGGTTTTGATTGGGGTTTTAGGAAGGACCAGGAAGTTCCAGTTTAACAGTTACAGGATTGGGTGACATTCAGCAAGGGCAAGCTTTTTACAAAGTGATTGGCTAGCTAACATAACTAACATTGAGAGAGCTATCTCTAGGCCTCAGGAATGTTAGGTATTTTCTGTGTCATTGAATGTTCTACTACAAGGTTGGTGGGCTGCTCAGCACAAATGCCCCACTTTGAGATAAGATACCTTCCCATCCTTGTGGTTATCCTCAGGCTGTTCCTTGGGTAGGGAATCTTATGACCTTGTTTTTGGAATTGGTGACCCATGGCCCAGTTCCTGGTGACCTTATGGTAGAGTCACTATTCTGGTGACCTTTAGGTGACCTTTTTTAGGCCTAGTTCCTGGTGACCTTTTGGGGTGTCAGGTAGGTTCTCTAAGTTCTAAAAGATCCATTTGGATTTTGTGGGGGTTGTAAATGATATGTCCTGTGTCAGAGAGCACTCCAATATTAAGCTGTGATATAGAAGAGTAGAACTGATGATGTAAAGGATTTACTATTGCTGAGAAACTAGTGGTACCAGTTAGAATTTAGCTGAGGGAAGACTGCCTGTAAAACAACTCCACAGATAAGTAGTATGCTAACCAGGCCTGTTAGAGATTAGGATCCTGGATACACATGTTTGCTCACCAGGATTATCTAGAAATGTGGCAGGGTGATGTTTTTTAATTTGTAATTTTCCAACATGTATTTATTAATTCATGAATGCAAATGAAAACAGACCAGATTGGTGGGTGTACAATTTGGGTCAGGTAGCTTGATCCAGTGAATATTGAATTTCAAATTAAGGGACTGTCCTATGCCTATATGTACAATCCTCATTGACACAGTTCTGTCAGTTCAAATTTGAGACACAGGCTATTGGCTAAAGCTGTGTCTGTCAGGTTACAGGTCTCAGCAGCTAATATTCTACACAGGGACAACATCAAACAGTATCTTATTAATGGCTTTCCCTCTACAAGAGAATGGCCTGTGTTTTTCAAAGTCAGTATGCCTATGTGTTTTTTTCAACTAAGAGTTTAAGAGCACTGGCTGCTCTTCCAGAGGTCATGAGTTCAATTCCCACCAACCACATGGTGGCTCACAACCATCTATAATGAGATCTGGTGCTCTCTTCTGGCATGCAAGTGTACATGCATGCAGAACACTGTAGATAATAAATAAATAAATAAATAAATAAATAAATAAATAAATATTTTTTTTAAAAGTCAGTTGTTGGTATTATTAAATTTTATTTTGTTGATGCATCACTGCTCTAGTCTCTTATTAGTTAATATTCTCTGATAATCCCCAGTCATTAAGAAATTTCATTCCTTTTCTCTAGTGGTTTGATATTTGTTTTGTTTAAAGCAATGTCTCCTGTAGATCAACCTTTCACATGTTATGTAGTTGAGACTTTCTTTGAACACTGAATGCTGCCCCCTACTGCCCAGTGCCTAGAACATTGTCCTGCAGCTCTTTTTAGGTAAACCCTGACTGGTAAAGTGTGAAGTAAAAGAGACCAGTGAATGAATGTCCACTGAACACCTGTTTGTTTTTTTTTTGGAGGTGGGCAATTACAAATAAAGAGGACCTGTGTAAGAATTGAGTTCACTGACCTACTTTGAAGCTGGTGTATTCACAACACAGAAAGGGGGGGAGGAGGGAAGATGGTAATGAGTCAGGTAATCAATTTTAGATGGTCAATAAAAGTGAAAACTGTACATTTTGGGGGAGTCATACACAAAGGGAATCAAGAATATGGATTAGTTGCTGAACTTGTTTCTGGAAAGCAAATTTCTATAGTTGCATGAGTTCAAACAACACAGAAGTTCTGGATAAACTGCTGTGGTAGTGACTAACAGGCATGTTTTTTCCCCCCCCCATTTGAAAATGCACAACCTGAGAAAAAGGTGTGAGTAATACTTGTGTGCTCTAATACATATTTGAAGTCCCTGAAGAATATTGGACCATAAAGCCATTTTCAACTTTTAAAAATAATTTTGAGATTATAATGAAATCATTTCAACCTTCTCATTCCTCTCTACTCTTAGTTCTCAAATGCTGGGATGAATGGTTAAGGTGCCTACTTAACAATCAAAGCAGACGTGGCTGTCAGGTTCTCCCAGCATCCCTCAGTCCTTACCTGTTACAAGGTATGGGTGTCAAACACAGATCTCTAGCCCAGGAGTTGAGCTGCCCTCCTCCCAGCTGTCCTTCCTTATGTATTCCAACCATTTTGGTTATCTGGTCTTTTTCATTTATATATTTACCCTCCTGGCCTTTTGTTCTGGCTCTCTCCTTCCCTCTCTCCTCTGTTCTCACATAGCTCAAGGTCATGTCAACTCTAGACTGTCCCAGATTTCCTGTGTCTGACTATGTTCTCTCTTCTATCTGTATTAAACTTTCTACTCCAACATACCTAGGAACAGCCACATCCTTTTTGTTTTATTTATCATTTTCATTGAGCTCCCATTAACTACTCCTTGTTTTCAAATTTACGGCCATTTGTTTCTTTAATGGTTGTTACTTTTAGGCTCTGACTGAAGGACTTCTCAACTATGAGGTAGAGATGATTGCACTGGACACTAATTGTGTAATGGGATGTGCAACATAAATGACCTGTATCTTGGAAGATGAACACGTGCCCTGGGAGAAAGGAAGATTGTATTTTAAAACATTTCCAAGATGAGGGTGTTGTAGGATATTTGATCCCAGTGTGATCCCTTAGACTGTGAACTGTAAAACCCTGTGCTTTGTTTGGTGCGGTTGAGCCCTAACACAAACCTTAATTCCAAGAACTTTCTGTTTATTCTAAAAAGGTGATTATTTTATGATTCCCTCATCCCTAGAACATAACTTTAATTCAAAAGCTCTCTGTGCACAGGATTTAATAATGTTGAACCTAGGTCAAGAGGCAAAGCAATAAACCAGCTGACAGGGATTAAAGAGTAAGTGGAACTTTCAGCTGAAATGTATTTAAGACAGAGTGTAAAAGTGGGAGGAGTTTTAGCTTGGTAGATTTTGGGCTTTTTGAGCTTTGAGCTAGAAAGACTTTGGCCTTGGGTTCCTTTGGCCTATCCCCCCCTGAGCTGTCATCTGAGCTGGTGAGCTTGTGGGGCTTTTTCTCTTGGAGGTGAGGTGAGTAGCAGGGTCAGATGGGTGCTTTTTCTGCCTCTCTGAGCTAGCAGGTTTTAAAATTGTATAATTGGGATTTTCATTCTTTTATAACAACACTAGGATTCTGTGTGCCCATAGGGGTTAGGGCAAAGCTAGAATGCCTCTGTGCTCTGCATCATTTGATCATTGATCCACTGGTAGAGGAGCTACTACTGTCTTGAGACTCAGCTCTATTGTTCAAGCTAATGAGGGACTCTGGGAAGGCCTAGCAGTCAGGAGCAACAGTGGGAGGTAGTTTATGGGTTTGTTCTGGGATTTTCCTCTGATGTAGCTTTAAAGAGCTGTGAGTGAGACCAGAGGCCTTGTCATGCTGAGTGTGGGGCCATTGTCCCCAGGCCAGGAAGAGCAGCCTGCTGAGCTATCACAAGCTGATCTGCTTTGAACGAGATGGACTGTGGTTCAGGCTGTGGTTCTGTTGGTCTCTATGTGGTGATCTCGGCAGAGACCCTTGGCCTCCAACACTTCTTGATTGTCCAGAGAAGTGAGGACTTTGTGGCCTGGGCAGTAGAAAGTTGTGGTGCTTATAATATCACTATCTAGTGTGCACACAAACGCATTGGTTTTGCAGTGGACAGATTGGAAAACTGAAGGTCTCATTTCTAGAAATGATGAATGTTGTATTCCACAAACAGCTTTGTGTAACAAATTTTACAAATAGTTTTAACACTGGAAGAAAAGAGGTGGTGGTGGTCATCTTTCAGCAATACTTGATTATATTTTTTTAACCTTTCAACTACCACCAGTCACAATGCCATAATTTAGAGAAATTCAATTCCAGGGTACAAAAGGAATTTCTGAGATGCAGAATTTTGTCAGGCGTGCCTGGTTTTAAAGAAGTGGATAGGGAAGATTCCACATCTTGTGACATAATTCATGCAGCAGGAAACAGAAACTAAATTATTCTCCAACATTTTTTGTGTGTGAGTGTTGGCAAGGGCTGGGTTGTGCCTGAACTGACAAGGGGATATGAGGGACTGCAAGCCATAGCCCAGCTTATGATCATCGCAATTTTCCAAGAGACTTCCAGAGCAAAAGGACTCTCTGTAAAGGATGTTAGTAGTAGCTGAAGGGTCATAAATATAACAGTTTTGGTGTCACTTTGTGTTTGTCTTGTAGCAGTTGTGAAATCTGTGTTTATTTAATTTGTATTAATTATAAAATCAAAGGTATCTTTGGTCCAGTGCAAATTTTTCATGCTAGTTTACTTACCTCTTTTCATGTAAACTTGGCTATATTTCAGGCTTATTTTTTTTTTTTTTTGCTTTTTCTCTCACCCCCTCTTTCTTTCACAAGCACTGTACACATTCTTCTTGATTATTGAAGTTTGTGGTAAGTACAGAAATCACATCTTGCCAGAAGCTTATGAGATTCATGACAATAGAATCATCTCTTATTTTTCTGTTTTCCTCTGTTTCTTACCAGGTGGCTTCTCTGATATGAGATTGAAATTTTGAATTCTCCTTAACAAGCACATAAAGATCATTTGCACTTATGTCTGTAGAAGGCAGAAGAGACAACATGGAGGTAGGTGATACCACTTGGCCAGTTTACTCTTTTTCTTTGGACATTTTCTTTAGGTGATCTATCCTTTTTCTTCCAAAGTTTTATTTGTCCAGTGGTCTCCATATTCCTTAGTCTTTCAGAGGCCCTCTGTGGTAGAATCCTGCCCTGTTCCCTGTTTTCTCCATCTTTTAATGTCCATCCCATTGGCCTTTCTGAGTGAGGATTGATTATCTTAACCAGGGTCCTTCTTCTTCCTTAGCTTCCTTAGATATACAGATTTCAGTATGATTATCCTATATTGTATGTCTAATATCCACCATATGTGTCCTTCTGCTTCTGGGATACCTTACTCAGGATGATATTTTCTAGATCCCACCAATGGCCTGCAGATTTCATGATTTCCTTGTTTTTAATTACTAAGTAGTATTCCATTGTGTAAATGTGCAATTTCTGTATCCATTCCTCAATTGAGGGTCATCTGGGTTGTTTCCAGCTTCTGGCTATCATGAATAAAGCTGCTTTGAACATGGTGGAGCAAATTTCCATGTTATGTACTTAAGCATCATTTGGATATATGCCTAGGAGTGGCATAGCTAGATCTTGAGGAAGCACTATTCCTAATTGTCTGAGAAAGAGCCAGATTGATTTCCAAAGTGGTTGTACAAGTTTATATTCACACCAGCAATGGAGGAGGGTTCCTCTTTCTCCACATCCACACCAGCATGTGTTGTCAATTGAGTTTTTTATCCTAGGCATTCTGATGGGTGTAAGGTAAAATCTCAGGGTCGTTTTGATTTGCATTTCCCTGATGACTAAGGACTTTGAGCATTGCTTTAAGTGTTTCTCTGCCATTCAATATTCCTCTGTAAGATAAAGGGTTGTTGAAGATACTTTCCCAGTCTGTAGGTTGTTGTTTTGATCTGATGACAGTCTTTTGCTTTACAGAAGTTTTTCAGTTTCATGAGGTCCCATTTATTGATTGTTGATTTTAGAGCCTGTGCTGTTGGTGTTCTTTTCAGGAAGTTGTCTCCTGTACCAATGAGTTCAAGGCTCTTCCCCACTTTTTCTATTAACAGGTTTGGTGTGTCTGGTTTTATGTTGAAATATTTGATCCACTTGTGCTTTAATTTGGTTCAGGGTGATAAATATGGATCTATTTGCATTTTCTACATGTAGACATCCAGTTAGACCAGCACCATTTATTGAAGATTCTGTCATTTTTCCATTGTATGGTTTTGGATTCTTTGTCAAAATAAATAAATAAAGTATCCGTAGCTGTGTTGCTTTATTTCTGAGTCTTCTGTTTGATTCCATTGATCCACCATTATGTTCCTATGGCAGTAACATGCAATTTTATTATTATTATTGCTCTGTGGGACAGTTTGAGATCCAGAAGATCTGTTGTTGTACAAGATTGTTTTAGCAATTCTGGATTTTTTGTTTCCTATATGAAATTGACATTTTTTTTTTCTTTCAAGTTCTGTAATGAATTGTGTGGGTATGTGATGGGAATTGCATTGGATCTGTAGATTGCCTTTGGCAGAATGGCCATTTTCATTGTTTTAATTCTACCAATCCATGAGCATGGGAGATCTTTCTTTCTTCTGATATGTATTTCAATTACTTCCTTCAGAAACTGAATTGTTTTTCAAACAGGTCTTTCAGTTGTTTAGGTATAGTCACACCAAGGTGCTTTATGTTATTAGTGGCTATTTTGAAGGGTGTTTTTACCCTAATTTCTTTCTTGGCCCTTTTGTCTTTTGTATATAAGGGGGCTATGGATTTTTTGTTAATTTTGTAACCAGCCCTTTTGCTGAAAGTGTTTACCAGCTGAAAGAGTTCTCTGGTTAAATTTTGGGATCACTCATGTATATCATCATATGCATGGGACAACTACTGCCACCTCTGCTGAGCAGGGAGACCCATGCTTGGGGCAAGGGGAAGTACAGGGGGATTGAATATTCGCCACTCTCAATCCTCGGAGATGTCCATGGGTGACCTGGCTACAATCTCTCCAAGCTCACAAGTTGTCCCCTCTCACCCAGGATACCTCAATGTGGATGTTCTGGCTTCAGCAGCCCAACCATTCACAAATTTCGGAGTTTTAGAACCTGTTCCCCTCAGAAACATTGCACACTGATTGTTGCCATGCTGGACCACCCTCCTTTTCTTAGATTCTTAGAAAGTTGTTCTCCTATCTGGTTAGCATCATAAACCTGAGTTCAAATATTCGCCGTATTTCTAATCCATTCCTGTCTTGGTGCTGATCTTGCTTTTAAAAGTCTAATCACCCTTTTGCATTTTAAATAAGCATTTTCAAAAGCCAAAAATTCAATTGGTATTTTTCTGGCTTCTGAGTCTGATATGTTCACTAGGCTGGAGTATCAAAAGAATTTTCTATGGACTGTTATAGCTAGAATGAGATCACCAGTGGTAGTGGAAATTTGGGTGTTCCAGAGCCTATGGCAATACCAAAGTGTTACCATTCTTGGTTAAGCTGCTGTGCTAAGCACCTCAGAATTGCAGGTGAAAGTCCATGCCTGGTTGGTTGCAACCAAGACTCAGGCCTGGTGAGACACAGACCCAGTGAGTCCTAGGCCCAGTGGGCCAGAGAGCAGGCCCAAAGGGGGATAAATGATGACTCTCAGGGGCCATGATGGAAGGCTGATGGTATCAAGTGGCATACAACCAACCACATGGATTCACACCCAGCATGTTTATTTGAAGTCAGGGATTTATAAACCTTGGGCAGAGAGAAGGATTTTGAGGATGAATGTTTGATTTACTGGGGTCTAGGGGTCAAGGATACTTGGCTTATGTATGCATGAAAATGTATACTCATTTTCCATGCAGTATCATGGTCCTATTGCAAGAAGGAGAACACAGTACTTAATTATCCTATTTGTAGGGGGAAAATCTCTGAGTACAGTTGAAAGTCACTGCTGAAGAATAAGATCCTTAGCAGGGTGATGGATTTCTAGGAATTTAGAGATGCTTGTTGGAGCAGTTTTCTTATCAGGAAAGGGTTTGGCTAATAATCTGCCCTAAGGCTCTTTACCAGACCTGGGGTCATACAGATCAGGGAGTGGATTTTTAGGCCCTTCCCTGAGAAAACAGAGTTCACCTTCATAGACTGAGTGCAAATAAATGGCTATCCAAAGATGTCAGACTTTACCCTAATCCAGCAAAGCCTCACATCCCTCAAATGTTTGTTGGCTTTATTTAAGGAATTTATTGGTTTCCTCCAATAGTTTGATTATGTTTTGCCTGGATTTTCTTATGGAATTTATTCATATCACATACCACAACACATCCTGAATATACAAACATAGCTGAAAGCACAAGAAAAGATCTTAAAACAAACTACATGAAGATGATATTGGTTGTTAAGGCAATTAGTGCAAAAAAAGATGTTTAAGCATATAATACAAACACACTGTTTCTTAAAATTCTGCTTTCTTCCACTTGGCTTAGAAGTTTACATTTTCTTACACCAATGCATACATATATCCCATCATCACTCAGAAAATAATATGGTTTCCAAGTGATTCTAACAGATATCTTTTTCTTTATCCTAAGAGTATGAGATAATTTTAGTAGTCAAAATCATTTATCTAATATTGAAACATTGTATGTTTTAATGGAATCTCTTCAATTGGAATAGCCCTCCACCTCCAATACATATTTTATTGTTGCCAAAAGAAATAGCCATATTGCACAAGTTGAGTAATGGCCAGTGATTTCTTTGATTTTGATTTTGACTATAAGCCTATTATATTTGCTTAAATAGGACTATGTTATATTTATAGGCCTATCTTTGTGTTTGCTTTTGACAGGGGTGCTATGTATATTGTGTGATTTGATTAGTAATAATCTAACTATATTGTTTCTCTTGAAAGTCATAGACCTTCACATATTTTTGCCTTCTGAAAATTTATTATATTATGCTATAATTCCTTTAGTTTTTGTTGATTTGGAGACGATTTAGAGAAACAGTTTTATTTTTCTCTTCTTGATCTTAAAGGCTTGCCTCTCCTCATTTCTTGGTATATCTGTGTTTTCAAGTTGTTGCAATCATCAATGTCTCAGTTTTTGCTTCTTAAGTGACTGATAGAATTGACACATTGTTTTTGGGTGTTTAAAACTTTCTCCTATATTGTTGTCTCTTTGTCCGCATTAGCTTCTGTTGTCAACATTTCAAAGCCTGCAGTCATCTGAGGGAGCCTCAATAAATTTCATGCCCTCATCAGAGAAGCTGGTTGCTATATCTGTGAGAGATTGTGTTGATAGATGATTGATGTGGGAAGGCTCTTCCACTGAGAGATGCAATATCATTAAGCAAGTGGGCCTGGGCTGCATAAGATAACTACCTGAGCATGAGACAGTGATGAAGCAAGAGACCAACCCAGGAAACATTTGCTCATGGCTTTTGCCTTAATTTTCTTCAAGATTGACTTTCTATGCTAAACTCCCAAAATGATGGACTGTGATCTGACAGTACCAAACTAAGCGTGTAAATCCATTCATCACCCGAGATCCTTTTAGTTAGGGAATTTAGTCACAACATCAAAGTAGCAAATTAGAACAAAAAGTTATATGCAAAGAGTGATTTTACTGCTGGACAGAATCTTGGAATATTTTCTTTTAAAGGACTGTGGAAAACATCAGGACCTAAGATGGCAAAAGCATTACAAAGGTGTAAACAGAGCTTCATTGGCTGTTTTGGTAGGACCTAGAAGATCCGGGTATTGAGAGTAATGCAGACAGAGGATTTCATAGGAAATCATAGGATTTCGGTGCACAATAGACTCTATGGAAAATTAAGCTAGAGGTCATTTGTGTGATATTTTAGCTGTAAATCATACTTATTCTGCCCATGCCTTGAAATTGAGTAAGGCAGAATTTAAAAAAAAAATGATGGAAAGGATTTCTTAGATAGAATATTGAATCTGTTGTATGGTTATTATTAGAGAGACATTCAGGACCACAGGGAAAGAAAGAGACAAGTGGAGCAGAAATAACTGTACTTTGGTTTGTAGAGAAAAACATTACTAGGTAGTTTCAAATGGCAGTCATGTGATGAAACAGAGGCAGAATTTTTCAAGGAGATTATCACCATCAAAGAAAAGGTCCTAGCTCTAGATTTGAAGCCTAAAATGATATTCATAGAGTAAATGCCTTCCTGCTAATTCTTCTGTTAATGGAAGGAGGACTCAAATTGATTCCTAGTGCCAGGAATAAACTTCATATATAGCCTGCTTCAATTGGTTCAAGTGTGGCACAGTCCATCCCAATTTTGAATCCAAATTGACAGGCTCACCTATGTTGTGCTTTTTCTGGAAACAAGAAAGAAAGATAAAATTTAATGTAATAGATTCTTTGTGGTTTCTATTCAGCACTGTGCCAGCCTTCTGTGTTTGGCAAAGTCAGATCACCAGTAAAGATACTGTAAAAGTTCATTGCATGAAGCCGTGAGGGTGAAGCCTGAGTTGCATCTTGACACTACATGTTGAGATACCTAAGTTATGAGATACCTGTCATAGTGTGCTGCCTATAGGGAGTGGAAGTAACCAATATGAGAGATGTATGAGACTTTGCATAGATAGGACCCTCTAAGCATTTTTGAAACAGCAACAAAATTTGCTGTTTTCCTTGATGGTCTTCTTTTCTTGGTACAGTTTTCCCTCACTATGTATACATTCCTTTCTACTGGAATGGGAAGGAGTATTCTGTGCATCTATGTTGGAATGATGTAACTTGCTTCTGATGTGGCAGTCAAGAGATTTTCTTATATGTCAGAAGAGACTTTGGACATTTAAACAGTATATGAGTTATTGCCAAATTTTAGGATCACTGAAGTTAGACTACATTTTCATCATTGGATGGCCACAAGCCAATAGCGAATTTGGTCAGAAATTATTTGATTGAATCAAAAAAGCTCAAAGAGAAGATGATGTTTCTGGTTTTGACATCGAATGAAAAAGTTTCTGTGTATCCCAGGCTGTCCTGAAAGTCAGTATGTACACCAGGCAGGTTTTGCACTTACAGGTCTAACTCCAGTTGAGTGTTGGGATAAAATTTAGGCCAACATGCCTGGCATCAACACATCATCATTGGCTGCTGAGTCTGGAATGTAGGGTTTTGGGTTTTTATTTAGATTTGTTTTGTTTTGTCTATGTAAGCATAGGGTTTTTGTGGTGATCTTCATCCACATCTTGTATTTGAAATTTGGCAGAGAGTATATTTAATTTTTAGGGGGCATGTATTCATGACATTAACACTGTCTGAGCTTTCTGAGTCATTGAATTGCAGGGTGTGACATTCTTCCAACCTGTTGTTTTTTTTTTTTTTTTTAAACTTTATTCATTCATTTTTATTCACATTTAATTTATTTTTTATTTAAATTTTTTTTTTTTCTAATTTATTCTCTGACATGAACTTGGCTTTTTAATCAATCTCTCTTGGGGGTGAAGCCTTGCAAGGCCACAGAGAATGATGATGCAGCCATCCTTGATGAGACCTGATAAGCTAGGGTCAGATAGAAGGGAAGGAGTTCCTCCCCTATCAGATTAGGGAAAGGGCAAAGAGAGAAAAGAAAGAGGGTGGGTGGGTCTGGGAATAGATGATGGAGGGGGCTACAGTTGGTATACAAAGTGAATAATTTGTAATAAATAAAGTTTAAAAATAATTTAACATCTCAATTGTAGCCTCCTTCCTCATCTCATCCTCCATTCCTCTTTCCACCTTGTCCCATTTTATCAGATAGGAGGAGCTCTTCTTTCCTACCAGCTGACCCCAAACTTATCAAATCTCAGTAGGACTGTCTACATCCTCTTCCTTTGTGGTATACCAATGCCTCCTCCACCATGGGGAAGTGATCAAAGATCAGGCAACAGAGTCCATGTCAGAGACAGCCCCTGCTCCCCTTACTATGGATCCCACATGGAGACTGAGCTGCCTATTGGCTACATCTGAGCAAGGGTATGAGTCCTCTTCATGAACGGTCTTTGGTGGGTGCATCAGTCTCTGCATGTCCCCACAGTCCCAGATTTGTTGGCCTTGTTGGTCTTCTTATGGAGCTCCTGTCAACTCTGAGTTTTTCTATCCCCACTCTTTCCTATGACTCCCTGTGCTCTGCCCAAAGTTTGGTTGTGAGTCTCAGCATCTGCTTTGATCCCCTACTGGGTTGAGTCTTTCAGAGGACAAATATGTTAGGCTCTCATCCTGTTCCCTCTCTTCAGTCACATCTGGTATCAATTCTATTTGCCCTTTTAAATGAGAATTGAGCATCCTCCATAGGGTCCTCCTTTTTATTTAACTTCTTTAGGTCTGTGGATTGTAGTATGTTTGTCCTGTATTATGGCTATTATCCACTTATAAATGAGTATATACCATGCATGTCTTTCTGGTTCTGGGATACCTCACTCAGGATGATCTTGTCTAGTTCCATCCATTTCCCTGAAAATTTCATGATTTCCCTGTTTTTAATATGTGAGTAGCATTCCACTGTGTAAATGTACCACAATTTCTCTAACCGTTGTTCCATTGAGAGACATGTAGGTTGTTTCCAGATTCTGGCTATTATGAATATAGATGCTGTGAACATAATTGAGCAAATGTATTTATTGAATGGTGGAGCATCTTTTGGAAATATGCCCAGGAATAATATATCTGAGACTTGAAGTAGCACTATTTCCAATTGTCTGAGAAAGCATCAGAATGATTTCTAATGTGGTCATATAAGTTTGCACTCTCACCAGCAATGGAGGAGTGTTTCCCTTTCTCCACATCCTCACTAGCATGTGCTGTCTCTTCAGGTTTTGATCTTAGCCAATCTGATAGAGTATCAAAGTCATTTTTGATCTGCATTTCCAAGAGGACTATTGATATTTAGCATTTATTTAAATGTTTTCCCACCATCTGATATACCTCTGTGGAGAATTCTCTGTTTAGTTCTGTACCCCAGTTTTAAAGTGGATTATTTGGTTTGTTGGAGTTTAATTTCTTGAGCTCTGTATATATCTTGTTTATTAGCCCTCTCTGCTGTATATAGGGTTGGTGAAAAACTTTTCTCAGGCTGTAGGCTGTTGATTTGTTCTATTGACAGAGTTCTTTGATTCATAAAGGTTTTTAGTTTCATAAGATCCTATTTATTAATTGTTGATCTTAGAGCCAGTGCTCTTGGTGTTCTGTTCAGTAAGTTATCTTCTATGCCAATGTGATCAAGGCTTTTTCCCACTTTTTCTTCTAACTGATTTAGTGTGTCTGGTTTTTATTTTGGAAGTCTTTGATCACCTTGGACTTTAGTTTAGTGCAGGATGATAAATATGGATTTATTTTCATTTTTCCACATGTAGACTTCCAGTTAGACCAGCACCATTTGTTGAAGATGTTGCCATTTTTTCATTGCATGGTTTTGGCTTCTTTGTCAAAAATCAAGTGTCCCTAGGTTTGTGGGTTTATTTATGAGCCTTTGCTTCAATTCCATTGATTCACCAGTCTGTTTCTGTAATAGTACCATGCTGTTTTTTTATTACTGTTGCTTTATAGTATAGTTTGAGATAAGGGATGGAGAAACTTCCTGAAGATCTGTTATTTTACAGGATTGTTTTAGCAATTCTGTTTTTTTTTTTTTTTTTTTGGTTTCTTCATGAAGCTGAGAATTGTTCTTTCAAGGTCTGTAAGGAATTGTGTTGATATTTTGATGGGGATATCATTGAATCTGTAGATTGTTTTTGTAATATGACAATTTTTACTATGTTGATCTACTGATCCGAGATCTTTTTTTTTTTTAAAGATTTTTTATTATGTTGATTCTATCTGATCCATGAGCATGAGGGCTCCAGATCTTGTTATATATATTTGTTATCTTGAACTCAGGACCTTTGGAAATTTTTTTTTTCAGAGATCTTTCTATCTTTTGTATCTTTTTCAATTTTTTTTTAAGGTTTTATTAATACAGGTTTTAAACTTGCTTGGTTAGGGGTAACACCAAGATACTTTATGGGTTTTTTTTTGGCTATTGTGAGGGGTGTTGTTTCCCTAATTCTTTCTCAGGCAGTTTGTCTTTTGTATATAGGAGTGCTACTGATTTTTTTGTTAAATTTGTATCCAGCCAGTTCGCTGAAGTGTTTTTCAATTGTAGGCATTCCTGGTAGAACTTTTGGGGACACATATGTATACTGTCATTTCATCTGTGAATAGTGATACTTTGACTTCTTCCTTTTCAATTTGTATCCCCTTAAACTCCTTTAGTTGTCTTATTGCTCTAGATATGACTTCAGGTACTATACTGAAGAGATTTGGAGAGAGTGGATAGCCTTGCCTTGTCTCTGAGTTCAGTGAAATTGATTTAACTTTCTTTCCATTTAGTTTGATGTTAGCTATAGGATTGCTGTGTATTGCCTTCATTGTTTTTAGGTATGTGCCTTATATCCTCGGTCTCTTTGAGACTTTAAACAAGAGTAAGTGTTGGATATTGTCAAATGCTTTTGCAGCATCTAAGGAAATTATTGTGTGGTTGTTGTTCTCTTCAATTTATTTATATGATGGATTACATTGATGAATTCCATGTATTTAATCACTGCTCCATGCACCAGATGGAGCCTATTTGGTCATGGTGGATGATATCTTTGATATGTTCTTGGATTTGGTTTGTGAGTATTTTATTGAGTATTTTTGCATTATTGTTCATAACAGTGATTGGTCTGAAATTCTTTTTTTTGGGGGGTCTCTGATGGTTTATCAATGTGACTGCAGTCTTACAAAGGAGTTTGGTCATGTTGCTTCCATTTATATTTTATGAAATAGTTTGAAGAATATCTGTACTCTCTCTTCTTTGAAGCTCTGGTTGATTTGGATAGTGTCTCTCTGCCATTTTCTTAGTTTGACTAAGAATTTGTTTTTTATTTTCTCAAAGAACTAGCTCCTGGTTTTCTTGATTGTTTGAATTGTTCTCTTTGTTCTTAATTTATTGATTTCAGCCCTGAGTTTGGTTATCTAGTGGTCTACTCCTGTTGGGTGTGTCTGTTTCTTTTGTCCTAGAGTATTCATTTGTGCCATTCAGTTACTTGTATGGGAAGTCTCCAATAGCTTATGAAGGCACTTAGTGCTATTAAATCTCTTCTTAAGACTGCTTTCATTGCATCTCATAAGTTTGGGTATGATGTGCCTTCATTTTCATTGAACTGTAGGAAGTTCTTTATTTCTTCCCTGACCCAGATTTCATTGAGTAGGGAGTTGTTCAGGTTACATGTATGTGAAGGCTTTTTGCTGTTTCTGTTATTGTCAAGATCCATCTTTAGTCCATCATGGTCTGATAGGATACAAGATATTACTTTAATATTGTATCTTTGAGGCCTGGGTTTGTGACCTACTATATGGTCAGTTTTAGAGAAGGGTCCATGAGGTGCTGAAAAGAAGATATATTCTTTTCTGATTAGGTGAACATTTCTCTAGATATCTTTCAGGTCCGTTTGATTCATGACATCCATTAGTGTCATTATATCTCATTTTAGGTTCTGTTTCACTGCTCTGTCCTTTGATGATAGTGAGTTTTTGTGGTCTCACACTATTAATGTGTACAGATTGAAATGTTCTTTAAACTTTATTAATGTTTCTTTTACAAAAGTGAGTGCCCTTGAATTTGGGGCATAGTTGCCCAGAATTGAGACACCATCTTGGTAGAATTTTCCTTTTATGAGTTTGAAGTATCCTTCCTCATCTCTTTCAATTAATTTTGCTTGCATGTCTGTTTTATTAGATATTAGAATTGCTACTCCTGCTTGTTTCTTGGGTCCATTTGCTTGAAAACCTCATTCCTGCTTCAACATCCCAGGAACTTTTCCAGAGATTAGCTCAGTGCTCTGAGGTTGGAAGCAATTTTTTCCTCACCAGTGGGTTTCCTTTCACCTGGGAAACACAGTCCTTGGTGTTTTGTGGCCTACTGTTCCAACTATTGGTCACTGTGCAGTTTCTGCTACCCTGCTGATCAGACACAGTGTGCAATCAGCTTTGCCATCTGGGATCTGTTTTTTTTTTTATTTTTATTGAATATATGTATTTTGCTTGTATGTATGACTATGCACCTTTGTGTCACTGCTCCTCATAGTCAGAAGATCACCTCAGATCTCATGAACCTAGAACAATGGATCGTAGTGGGTTCCATGTAAACACTGACAATTGAGCCCAGTTATTTGCAAGAGCAGCAAGAGTTCCTCACTGCTGAGCCATCTCTCCCACCTTATGTTGCTTATTTATGACCAGCATTTACACTGCTAAGATTTTTATCTTTCTATTTTTACCTGTTTAAACATGCTTTCCCTTTTTGTAAGATCTTATTAATGTTACAGTTTAAGCTGTGGCACTGCTGGTTTCTGGAAGACTAATACAGAACTGGATTGATTGTATAATTTCTTATAGGAGCTTCAGTAAAGACCTCTGAGTTTTTCCTACCTATTATATTTGTTTGATTGACTTTTATGGGAGGCTCTGTCTTACAATATAGGTCTGGATGTCCTGAAACTGTTTGCATAGATCATGCTGGCATCCAACTCAATGAGATTCACCTGTCCCTGCCTCCTGAGTGATGGAATTAAAGGCATAACTGAATACACCCAGCTAGTCCATCATTTTTTGTACTTAATAAATGTTTGTAAATTTCTCTGATATCTACTCAGTACTATTTATCTGTTCATTTCTCTCTGTGTCTGTGTCTCTGTCTCTATTTTTCTCTTTCTATTTCACTCTCTTCTCTCTGTTTGCCTTTGTCCACATTAATTGGCATGTCTATTCCAAGGCTATAGCCTATTGAAAAAGTTCAGATATGACACAGTTATTCATTTTTCTTCTAAGAATGACTTATTGATAACATTAACACTTAATTTTTAATATAAAAACTTTAATCTTTATTTTTCAAATATAGAATATACATGATTTGGAAAGGAGAATATACAAAACAATTATCAAGGAAAAATCATGTGTTCTATGCCTTTTCTTTTGTCTGGTCACTCACAAATATGATCTTATCAGCCATGGTTTTTGTTGTTTGCCACCTCACATTATTTATATCCATGTATTCACTGTACTCCTCTTTCCCTTCCACAAATATATAAGCCCCCCTTTTCACATACTCATATGCCCCTTCCCTGAGGCATGGTCAAAATATGATATTCAGTGCCATGTTGTCTTTTGACTGAGGTCAACCATTTGTTCAGTGTCCCCTGATCACCACATCTTATTTGTTGCTAGATAAAATATTCTGACTTTCTTTTCCTTCCACCAGTCTCATGACAGGGTCCTGACTGACTTGATCAAGGAACTGAACAGGATTCATATATTGCTCAAGAACCTAACTACTCACTACTTTAGATTCTTGTCTTACAAAGTGATGAAACTCCTGTAACACAGGTCTTCAAAGCATGCCTTTGGTTTTTATTACAATCTAACCTTAGGCTTTTTCTTCTCCCCTCCTTCACCCAATGCACAGCACCCAACTCTCTAACATTAGCACTTCAGTGTCAGAAAATAAGTGGAAGAAGCACTAGAATTGTATTATTATGTTGCCAATGAAGTATAAATTTATATTACTGCCAATGTTTCTGTTGTACAATTGTATGGCATATTTTAGAATTCAGTGACATTCAATGATGTGCATGTGAAATTCAGCCAAGAAGAGTGGGCTTTGCTGGAATCTTCTCAGAAGCAACTCTACAAAGATGTGATGCTAGAGACATGCAAAAACCTCACTGAAATAGGTAAGACTGTGAATTTTCTTTCACTTTTAAAATAAGGAGACAACTCTTACTTTGTTGTTGATCCTCTTCTGCAATTCCAATTGAGAATGAGGAGGAATGAGGTGATTTAATCAGGCATGGTACTAAGGGTCACAGAATGTAGTGATTTAAGTTTTTCCTTAATAATAATATGACATTTCCAATAATATACTGGTACTATATTTTAGGTTACAATTGGGAACACCATAATATTGAAGAACATTTTCAAAGTTCTACAAGTTACAGAAGGTAATTTTATATGCATGCTGATACAGACATGAATGTTAAGAAATTTTAATGTGTCCTGGAAGTGTTTGTTTTTAATTTTTTTTTTTGTTTGTTGGCTGATTTTTTTTTTTTTTTTTTGAAAGATTTTTTTTTTTTGTAGCCTTGGCTTGTCTTAGACTTGCTTGGTGGAACAGCCTGACCTTGAAATCACACATATCTGCGTGTTTCTGCCTCCACGAATGCAGGGATTAAAGGCATGTACCAGCACAGCTGGCTGTGTCCTGGAGGTTTGAAAGTAAAGCAACAATGTAAAAACAGCACTGCTTTAAGTGTACTGATGATCATTAAAATCTCACAGTTCCATTTACCTCAATGTCAGGTATCTGATTTGTGTTTGCAAGGCATTACCTAAGATAGAAGAAAATGAAATAATGTTGTAACAAAAAATACCATTTAAATCATATAGACATTACAGCCACTGAGTTGAACTGCCAATCTGTTTAGTCTCATTTTATCTACTCAGATATTGTAAAAAGGTATACATATTGAATAGGTGATCAGTATGTGTCCAAAACTTTCTAATAACAACCACTGTTACTCATATTCATGCAGTAACATTGGAAAGTTTAGTGAAAGGAGCAGCTTATGAGAGTCAAGAATATTGTTGTGGAGAAACCTTAATCCCTACATGACATGTCTATGATGAACAAAAAAAAAAAAACTGTGTTAATTCAATGAGGGAATCCTTTATTATTCTTGTAATTTATGTAGGTATATCATATGTCACAATGTTTGTAAGACACATGAGCAGAGGGATATTGAAAGAAGCAGTGTACCTGTCTTTCTCCAAGAACAATTAATTTTGTAGTAGTCCCCACTTTGAGTAGATTTTCTGAATGCGATAAATGGTTACTGTTAATTGGTTTTGCAACTTTACTGAGAATTCATCAGCAAACAAATACTGCTGAAAATACCTATGAATACTAGGAATATGGAACTTCTTCTGCTTATCCTGGCTCACTTTGCACAGGAAGTCTCATTCATACAGTAAAAAAACATGCGAATGGGATTGCTGTAATAAAGCTCTGAATTCTTACAATAATATATATATATATTATACATATAATATATATATATATATATATATATATATATATATATATATACAAAAAAACTCTTATAGAAAAATGATGCTATAAAAGTGAACCACGTAACAAATACTCTTACCATCACAGGGATCTTCAAAAATACCCATAATGAAGGGAAAAACCATTAATGTAAATAACATGATAAAACTTTAAAATTTGATTCTCCTTTACCATTAGACCAAATTATGAAATTAATTAATATAGATAAATATATTCATTAGTGTAAAGCACTGACTGTTGTAAATCTTTCACATGTACTAATTATCTCTGCAGGCATGAAAGCAATCGTACTGGAGAAAAACCTTCTAAAGGCACTCTATGTGGTAAAGCCTTCCCCTATACCACTGATCTCATACGGCATAAAAGAACACACACTGGAGAGAAACCTTACAAATGTAATCAATGTGGTAAAGCCTTTGCAAGAAACAGTCATCTCATAAGTCATAGAAGAACACATACTGGAGAGAAACCTTACAAATGTAATCAATGTGGTAAAGCCTTTGCAAGAAACAGTCATCTCATAAGCCATTGAAGAAGAACACATACTGATAAAAGAGAAACACTTATGAATGTAACCAGTGCAGTGTGGTAAAGCCTTTGCAGAAAACAGTAGTCTTTTAAGACATAAAAAAACACACTGGAGAGAAACCTTATGAATGTAACCAGTGTGGTAAAGCCTTTGCAGAAAACAGTACTCTTTTAAGCCATAAAAGAACACATACTGGAGAGAAACCGTATGAAATGTAACCAGTGTGGTAAAGCCTTTGCAGAAAACAGTACTCTTTTAAGCCATAAAAGAACACATACTGAGAGAAACCTTATGAATGTAACCAGTGTGGTAAAGCCTTTGCAGAAAACAGTAGTCTCTTAAGACATAAAAGAACACACACTGGAGAAAACCTTATGAATGTAACCAGTGTGGTAAAGCCTTTGTAGAAAACAGTCATCTCTTAAGCCATAAAAGAACACACACTGGAGAGAAACTTATGAATGTAACCAGTGTGGTAAAGCCTTTGCACAAAACAGTCATCTCTTAAGCCATAAAAAGAACACACACTGAGAAACCTTATGAATGTAACAGTGTAGTAAAGCCTTTGCAAAAAACAGTAATCTCCTAAGACATAAAAGAACACACACTGGAGAGAAACCTTATGAATGTAACCAGTGCAGTAAAGCCTTTGCACAAAAAAGTCATCTCATAAGCCATAAAAGAACACATACTGGAAAGAAACCTTATGAATATACACAATATGATGAAGCTTTTGCACAGCAGAGTAGTCTTCGAAAACCTGAAAAAACACATAGTGGAGAGAAGCCTGGTGAGGGTAATTAGTGTGATAAAGTTTTTGCATGTAACAGTCATCGGAAAATACACGAATATACCTATGTGGCAAAGCCTTTGCACATAACATCTCCTAATACATATAAGAACACAAACTGGAAAGAAGCTGTCTGACTGTAACCAATGTAAAAAATCTTTTGGACTTCAGAATCATCTTCACACTCATGAAAAAAATCCTGATGGACAGAAAGCCTGTGAGTGCTTTTAACATGGTGAAACCATTCCACATTTGTATAATCTTCATCATCATGAAAGGATTCATAATGGAGAGAAAACTTATGAATATGTACAAATGGTGAGGCCTTGCACAAATCTAGAGTCATCATCATGATGAAAGTATCCTTACTGGAGAGGAATTTTGTGACTATAAGCAATATGGAAAGGCCTTTGTGTTCTTTGGTCCACTGAGATCCCACAGAACTGAAAAAATAGCTCAATGGAAATGACCTCCATTTTCTGAAGGGAAGGGGAAAGGGAATAGGGGCAATAGGAATGGAGGGTTGTACTGGGGGGAGAAGGGAGAGGGGATTATGATTAGAATTTAAAGTAAATAAACTTATTTTTAAAAAGAATACAATGAATGGTAAATATCAATTACATGCAAAAGTATTATATAATGTGTTTAGAGAAGACTTATTGATGAACCTAATTCTCAACATTTACTGTTTTCAATTGCCTCACTTTACACAAGAAACGTTGAGTCCAGTGGATGAATATGTAGGGAATGGTGAACTAACACCAGCCAGGAAGTTCTCTGAGAGTATCACAATAGTGGTAGCCTGTAGACGTTTCTTTGTGTACACATACCTATTGTTCCAGGGTTTCTACTGAAAACCATCACAACCCACACTGAATTTTGAGATATGAAGGAGGAGGCTTTCTTTTCCATGTATGACCCTGCTTCTGGCCTAGATGTGTAACCATGTCATGGGCGAGTTTTCTCTGCCTGACTTCATCTGGAGAGTGTCTTTAGACATTGACACCACCAATCAAATTTGATAGATGGCCTTGGACACAGATCCCTGATAACTCTCCCCTCCCTTCAAATATAGGATAATTTTGTTCTGTGTTCGTGTTCTTCTTATTCATATAATAAGAATGTGCTGTTTAATGCAAATTGAGCATCCTTGAATTGCCTAGTATTAAACAATTATCTACACCTATGCTTGGAGCATCCCAGGCACTCCCCAAGGGATATAAGCCTCTGTTTTCTGTTTTCTGGAATTAAAGTTGAACTTACTTTCTGAGGTGGTTCGGAGAGTGGCTGACCACTGTTACTTTTGCGGGCTTTCCAAGCTTTATACTACTCATCTTCTGCCCCTCATGCCTTCCTGGGCTGGTGGGAAACAGCCCTCCAGACAACAAGAGAATCACATTCTCTGAAATGCTTGTGATAAAATGTTTCAGACTTCATAGCATTTCAAATTTCACATGTTTCTGGATGTGAGATGGTCAATCAAATAGTGCCTTGGGAAGGGACTCTTTAAAATGAGTTATACTTACTGTTTAGTTCACAGTAAGGTAGCAGACAAGCTTCATAGTATGAAGTCTTCTGAGGTGAGTACAGTGGCCCATGGAAAAGAAATAAGAGCAGCAATTTTATTTCTCTGTTTTTAATAGCTGAGTACTGTTTTGATAATGTAGGGGTGTATGGCAGAGGAGAGGAACTCCCCTTTTGAGTGGACTAGGGAAAGGGGATGGGGGTTAGATTGAGGGAGGGTAGGATCAGTAGGAGTTGAGAGAGTGACCTTCAATCAGCATATATAATGAATAAATTGTGAAAAATAAAAACCATTAATAAAATAAAATATAGTAAGAAAAACAAAACAAAAAAGCAAAAATTTGAGTCTAGTTTGGGTAACCACCCTCCCTCAAAGAGAATAAAGAAGATATATAGAAAGAAAAGAAAAACAGAAACTTTGTTTTTGTCACCTTTCTTCCCTGTGGGCTCACTTGATAATCATTATCCAATGGAGACCATGCTTCTCTCTCTGAAGTTTATGTTACCATAGAAGTAGGATTCAAACCTGGAACTAATGGCAGAGGTTCCTAGTTAATAAACCAAATCAAACCTACTTGCCATTTTCTCCCAGCAATCCTTCAGTCCTTCCATGTTATCTGGTCCTCCAGGCTAGTACAGCCCATGCAATACCCTGAATTCTCCTTCCCAGGGCCTGAGCTAATGTCACCCCCCTTACCCATCTATAAGCAAACTATTTTGACTACCTGGCCCTGTCAAGAGCCATGCAGGAGCAACAGCAAAACAGCTATAGAACTCATGGAATGTGGCTCCCCTGTGAGCATAGTCATGATGAATTTGTCTTGGAGAAGCATAATCCCAAGAAGTGATTTTCCTGAGGACTTTGTGTTCTTATGTAGCATATCTCTGCTCGTTGCCCTTATGATGCCCATATTCCTCATAACATGAGTTGTATGAAAACTCTAAGGAGGCTTCTAGCCCATCAGTGGGCAATATCACTGGCATTTAAAAACAATGCTTGATCTCTTTTCACATGTTTACTGGAGCAGATTAATGAATTAACCACTGCCCTTGAAAGGAGCCATAGATGTAGATTGTAAGCAATGACCATTATACTTAGAAACAATTTGGAAAAATAGATTTTTTAACAAGGTCAGGGAAGATGTTCTTGCTAATGGCTCTGATAAAAAAAATCTTAGAGAACAATTTAAAGTTAAGAAAAGTACACTATTAATAGTAAAGCCATGGGTGTTTTAAGGTTGATGAACTGAAACAATAGCCCAAGGAGCAGCATTAGACCTTCAAACTGGGTCTAAAACTGAGACAGCATTTGATTCCCCTATATTTGTTTTTTCCCCTCAGCTTCTTGATATGATTTAATAAAAATGATTAATGAGTAGATGCACACCCCTTTAAGATTTAAAGTACAGGTGCCAGTACCATGCCATTTTTTATTACTGTTGCGCTATAGTACTACTTGAGATCTGGGATGAAGATACCTCCAGAAAATCTTTTACTGTACAGGCATTTTTTAAAATCAATTCTGGTTTTGTTTTGTTTTGTTTTTTTTCTATATGAAACTGAGAATTGTTCTTTCAAGGTCTGTAATGAGTTGTGCTGGTATTTTGATTGGAATTGCATTGAGTCTTTAGATTTATTTTTTGGTAGAGTGGCCAATTTTACTATGTTAATCCTCCAATCCTGTAGTATGGGCAATCTTCTGATATCTTCCTTGAAGTTTTTTTTTTTTTTTCAAACAAGTTGTTCACTTGCTTGATTAGAGTCACACCAAGGTTCTTTAGGTTATTTGTGGCTTTTGTGAAAGGGTTTTGTTTCCTTAATTTCTTTCTGAGCCCATTTGTCTTTTGTATACAGGAGGGCTTCAGGTTTTTTTTTTAATTTAATTTTGTATCCAGCCATTTTGCTGAAGATGTTTATCAGCTGTAGAAGTTCCTTGTTGAATTTTTAGGGATATTCATATATATAT
Source organism: Meriones psammophilus (assembly GCA_036365155.1). NCBI lineage: Eukaryota > Metazoa > Chordata > Mammalia > Rodentia > Muridae > Meriones > Meriones psammophilus. The sequence continues at coordinate 35,858 of JAEOAE010003332.1, forward strand.
TATCACATCATCTGCAACACAAGCTGGACTGGATGTGGAGAAAAGTGAACCCTCCTCCATTGCTGGTGGGAATATAAACTTGTACAACCACTGTGGAAATCAATCTGGTGCTTTCTCAGAAAATTATGAACAGTGGTACTAGAATATTCAGTTATACCAACCCTGGGCATGTATTCAGAAGATTATCAACCATACAACAAGGACATTTGCTCAACTCTACTCATAACAGCTTTATTGACAATATCCAGAATCTGGAAACAACTTAGATGTCCCCAAACCGAGGAATGGAAACAGAATTTGTGGCACATTTATACAATGCAATACTATTCAGCAATTAAAAACAAGGAAATCAGCAGGTAAATGGATGCAACTAGAAAAGATCACTCTGAGTGAGGTATCCAGAAGCAGAAAGATGCTCATGGTATATACTCACTTATATGTGGATATTAGTCATACAATATAGGATTAAAATACTAAAATCTACAGTCCTAAAGGATCTAAACAACAGGAAGTACCCTAAGGAAGATGCTTAATCCCCATTCAGAAGGGCAAATGGGATAGACATCGGTAATGGGGGAAAATAGGGAACAGGGCAGGAAACTAACAGAGGGCCTCTGAAAGAATCTACGTAGCAGGGTATTGAAGCAGATGGTTAGACTCATAGCCAAATTTTGTGCAGAAAGCATGGATTAATATGGAAGATTCAGGAGCTAAAAAGGCCTGGATGGGAGAGGCCCTCCACAAGGAGGCCAATTGAGCCAAAAAAATATGGGCCCAAGGGGTCCTGTTCCAACCAAGGACCATGCATGAAGAACACCTAGAACTCCTGCTCAGATGTAGCTCATAAGTATCTCAGTTTCCATGTGAGTTTCCTATTAAGGGAAACAGGGACTGTCTCTGACATGAATTCAGTGGAAGGCTCCTTGATCACCTACTACTGGAAGGTGCAGCCTTGCCAGGACCACAGAGGAAGAAGGTGCAGTCATTCTTTGTCAGACTTGATAAGATAGGCTACCATAAGATAGTAGGGAAGTAGGACTTCCCTATTCAGTGGACTAGGAGAGAGGGCATAGGTGTAGAAGAGGGAGGTAGGTTGTAACTGGTTGAAGATGAGGGAGGGGCTTACAGCCAGAAAACAAAGTGAATAAATTGTAATCATCAATAAAAAAAAAAAAATTGTTTTTTTTTTTTTTCCTGAAATGGTTGGACTCAGGCAACTCTCTCTTAAAAACAACTAGAAAGAATAGTACTTCATCGCTTCACATTTTCCTTTATCTTGTAATACTATATATAATAAATACCCTTGATAAAATTCAGTGGTTTGTTATATATTCCTAGTATTATAATATTATAAAATATTTTACAAATCAAATTTTGATATGTTAAGTGTGTAAAAATAGTTTATGGAAAAGTGGCTTGAATTTTCAAAAGAACAAAGAATGATTACTCAAAACTCAGGAGAGTGAAAATGGAAGGAAAATTGATGGAAGAATAAATAATATATAAATAAATTAATATCTCTTACACAGTAATTATAACATTTTGGTTATTGAGATTTAAAAAATATACACAGAATATTTCTCAAGTAAACAATGTAAGCTATTATTAATAGCTCTTATGTAAGCACCCCAAAGTATTTCTTTATATTATTCCTCTTGTCACTGAAATGTGTTCTTTGACAAGTCATGCCACTACACTGTGATGTTCAGGCTCTAATACTGACTATTCAATTCTTATTTCAGAGCACTGACTGCTTTTAGCCAAATTAGGACTGAAGTCAGACAATGTTTGATTTCTGTGTCTAACTCAGGTCATAACTTTTGATGATACATTTTGAGTTCATCCACAATTTCAAAGTAAAATGATTGCCTTTCTTGAAATGTTAAATGTTCTCTCTCCCTCTCTCACACACACACACACACACACACACACACACACACACACACACACACACATACATGCATGATACATGTAATAGCAGTTATTGGCAACCCAAGACTTGAAACTGAAAGAGACAAAAGAGGGATATATGAGAGATTTTGTAGGTAGGACAGAGAAACGAGAAATAATGTTATTATATTAAAAATCTCAAAAAACAAAAGTACATGTTTTCCATGAATAAAGAAATTGAATAATATTATATTTTGCACTCATGTGATTCAGGACAATCAAGTCCATTCTATCTTAGCACAAGGTAAACTTTGCTTCAGTAAACATGAGTGTAGATGTGTGCAGGATCAGTCCAAGTCATCTGTTTCATATGGATAATGGTGGAACTCCTCATTCAGTGTGTACAGTATATACTCTTTTTTAAATTGACTCAAGAATTTTAGTATTTGTTTGTGTAAACATTATAAAATAAAGTTCCACTAAACTTCTTTTTTGGTCCACTTTCTTCTACTGTCTCCTTTCATCCTTTTACACAGAGATGCTGTCCAACCTGGTTGGTACAGAGTGTTCTGTAGATGCAGCAGAAAAATGGACATTGTTGTTTAGTCCATTCTGTTAGTTCCTGTCTTTCTGTTCAAGAATTGAACATCCAAGTTTAGAGTTTTCAATGAGCAATGTTTATTATCTCCCTTTATTTTGTAGTTATGGTGTGGGATTTTTGCCTTCTGATTTGATGCTTGGGATTATTCATTCTTTTTGTTGTCTTGGGTATGGTTAACACTTTAGATTGGAGTATTTCATTGATTGGCTTCTGTAGTGAAGTTTTACACAGATACTGCTCATATTTGGTTTTATTATGCAATATATCTTTATTCCTCATTTATTATTGAAAGTTTACTGGATATAGGAATAAGGGTCCCTCAAAGATTATATATAATCTGACTCAGCCATTCTAGGTTTAGAGTCTCTCTTGAGAGATCAGGCGTTATTCTAAAGAGCCTGAATTTATATGCAACTTACTATTTTCAACTTTTAATATCCCTTCTTTGTTTAATATACTTTTCTTTACATTTAATGTTTTAATTTTGTGTGCCGAGGACAATTTCTTTTCGGTACACTTTAACTGTTGTTCTATATATGTTTTGTACTTTTATAGGCTACCCCTTCTTCATTAGGTTAAGGATACATTCTTCTATTATTTTGCTGAAAATATTTTCTAGGATTTTGATGTGAGTTTTTTTTCTTCTTTTTCTATTTCTATTATTCATAACTTACTTTTTTCACTTTTTAGATTTTCTGGATCTTTTGTGCATGGCTATTTAACATTTCTTTTGACACAACTTCTTCTTCTTCTTCTTCTTCTTCTTCTTCTTCTTCTTCTTCTTCTTCTTCTTCTTCTTCTTTTTCTTCATCATCTTCTCATCTCCTCCTCCTCCTGCTTTTCTTTTTTCTCTGACTCTTCCTTCTTCTTTTTCTTTCTCTTCATCCTCCTCCTTCTCCTTTTTTTCTTTTAAAATAGTCACTTTACTTATATATTCATCTGGATTAAAGCTTTCCCTTCCTCTAATCCTGGCATCTCTTTCGCATATCCCGTTCTATCCTGTCTAAATACACCCTCATATTAAAAAAGGAGGGCTATAATGTATAATAAGAAAATAAAAGAGCAAAAAGACAAAAGCAAACACATCTAAGTAGGAAAAGAAAAAGAAAAAGAACCCAAGTTGGGAAATGATGAAGACTTGATCATACATGCAGGACTATCATAAAATATTAAACTTGAAATAATGGTATACACACAGAGGACCTGTAGCTTTAAAAATAGAAAAAAAATATTCAGCAAATTAAAATGAGAACTATGATTTAAAAAAAAAAAAAAACCTTTTAAATGCATGCCAGAATTCTAGGACATGAGAATCCAAACTTGCCAGTGAGGGAAATCTTTGGCCATCTACCTTTTGGAATATACTCTTAAAATTAAAATTAAGAGTAGTCCCTTGGATAAAATAAGTGTCCCTTGGAGAAAACTACATTTTCATTTGCAAGCACTTATCAGTTAGAGATAGGGCTAAGGACAACATTAAAGGCCTTGTGCATGCTGCCTCAGTCTCTCACAGTTTATATATTCTTCAGTCCTCTTAATTTATAGTGCTTTGTTCTTTGATATGCTTTATCCTTTCTGGCTCTTAAACTCTTCTGGCTGAATTACTGAAGAGCCTAAAGGGCATATTCTGATGTCTCTCACTGACTGTCTATTTTCTCTATGGGCTGAATTTGTCTCCATCAGATGCTGGCTGACATTTTTTTGATGATGGCTGAACAAGATACTGATCTATGAGTATAGCAGAATGGTGTCAATGGTCATTTTATTACTTTTAGTAGAATGTAGTATTTTCTTTCCCCCCAGAACCATGGGCTGTGTAATTTCTTTTTCTTGATCAATAAACCAGTGTCAGGTGTGGATTCCATCATGTGAAATGGCCTTTAAGTCAACTATAGATTGGTATTTACTCCTACAACTCGCACTAATATGTCTTACTGGTAGAACATTGTTATAGTTCAAAAATTTGGTAGCTGGGTTAGTGTTTATATTTCTCCTCTTGTAGTTGCATAGCACTTTTCCATGTCGAAATTGCTAGAATGTAAGTGTGAAGGTTCTATGTAGGCACAAGCTCTATTTATCTATGTTCCATGTAAGTGTAAGTGTTGTCTCCAGCAATAGGGCATTGCAGTCAATTTGTGGAAAGCTGCCTATAGTCTTGGCAAAAACCTGTATTGTTTTGGCATTACAATCACACTACTTTGGCCAATACCTCAGTTAAATATAAACCATTACCAGTACTGGATGCTTAATTTAATGACAAGAAATTTCCAGTTGGGACTTTCTTCTTGTGTGCTGATTTCATTTATATTGGCTTCTTATATGCATATATTTTAGATATTTTAGAAAGTTTCTATTGCAGTAGGTTTCCACTGTACCAAACAAATGACCCTTAATTTTACCTGTCTTTCCTCATGTTACCTTTTCATTGCCCTCTTCCTTTCCCAATCCCCTGCATTTCTATCTTTTTAGCCTTCCTTCCATTTGTTCCAAGTATTTATTTCCCTTTCTTATGGAGAAATCTCTGCCTCCCCTAACCTCCAGTTCTTAATCTGTATGTATCCCCTGCAGTATTATGTTCAGTTGCTTGCATATCATACATCTTGCAACTAATATATATGTAAAACAAATACATACCCTATTTCTCTTTGGGGGTCTAGGTTATCTCACTGTCAGTTACCTGCAAAGGTGTATTTACCTTCACGTTTCATGATTTGATTTTTTAAGTGTCTGAGTAATATTTGATTATGTAAATACACTAGTACTATAACAAAAATAGAAATACACACTGGAAAAACATAAAATCTTCACCAATGATGCTGACCAAACTAGATGCCTATATGTACAAACATGGAAATAGATGCTTATTTTCACTCAAAAGTCACCTCCAAATGGATTAAAACCTCAACAAAGTTTATATACAGTTAAAGTCTTAAAGTCAGCACATCTATTTGACAAAGATCCAGCATAGCTGAGTTGCATGTTACAATAGGCTTCATGCTATCTTTCAGGCTTGGTCTTGATCTCCACTTGCTACATGCTTAGAGGGTTTTTAATACATGTACAACCTGGGAACATTGGAGCAATGGGAAATTTTTTTTTAATGAATCATTTATGCCTTCACCCTGGAGTACTGCTTCTAAGCTACCCCAGAAAAATCCTGAGCATACTGCTACTCTCATTTTTAGGGGGAATATCAATTACTTGGCCCTACATGAATGTCTTCCTCATGGAAGTTGTAACACACATAAAAATGGCAGAAAACTCCTTATGAGACTTCAGTTCCAAGATAGTCTTGAAAAATCTACCCTTGTGCTTCCTCAAGAAGAAAATAATCAGAACAACATACTCTTAAAAAGGCAAACAATGTTTCTAGAGCTAAGAGAGTTGATAGTATTTGAGATTAAATACCTTGTACTTCTGTATCCTCAGATGATTACTTGGCATATAAGATTAGGAATTACATATGGTATGTTCTCAATGATTAGATAAAGATATAAATGAATGGCTGGAGACATCTTCACCTTACACGAGGGTCTATAATGATGGACAAAGAATGTTTTATAAAAATGATTTTTAAAGTGAGGTATTAGGGCCTCCTTTTCCTAGATATATCAGCTTTCACAGTATCACTGTGGTGTAGTATGACCAAAATAATGAAAGAATACTTAGACTTAGCAATAAGTAAATTCTACAAAGATATGAGGTATAGACAAGGCATTATGCCAGGAATTTAATAATAACTGTTGCCGCTTTGGCGTAAATGATTTTTCTTGAGGCTGTCCATTAAAATAGATAATATACTTCTTGGGACAAAGCAATATGCCCAAGCTGGCTTTAAGATTTTTTATCTATTGCCATTGAATGTGAGAATGCTTACAACCTGAGAATGGGCTTTCAGGCTGTGGCAAATATGCCTCCAGATTCTCAAAAATATCAGGTTATGGGACTGATGAAGAAAAATGTTAGTAAAAGATACAGTTTATCAATGATGACTAAATTCATGACCAAGAGACAGATAAAACACCTGTCTGGAGAAAAAAAGGATATAATCTATGTTTTAGAAGAATGTGAATCTATCTTTTATTATTGAACTCTGTCTAAATAAAGAAGCCTTATGACTGCCAGTCAGTCCAGACTCTAAGTTTCTTCGGACAACCATGTCTGACTTGTTTCTGCCCCACCTTATCCTTCCCTCCTCTCTGGAAACTATCAAGTGCTGGGGCTGGACCCCAGGCTTTCACCACACTCTTTCTTTTTTTCACAGTAGATGAATACTCACAATTGAAGATCTAGAGCTACATGCTTCAGAGTAGATAGGACATGTGATATCTGTTTTCTGGATTTGAGTTACCTAAATCAATATCGTCATTTATATTTCTATTTACTTATGTGATACCAGTTCACTTATCTATATCAGTTGAAGGGTATTTAGGTGTTTCCATTTTGTACCTATTGTGAACAGAATAGCAATAAGTATGGTTGAGAAAATATTTTTGAAGGAGTATGTTGAGTCCATTGTGCATATGTCAAGGAAAGTTATAAGTGGTTCATATGGTAGATTTATTTTCATAATTTTGAGAATTCTGCACACTGATTTCCGCTGTGGATGTACAATTTTGCAACCTCCCTTTGCCAGAGGTCCAGGTTTTTGCCTGTCCAACAGAAGCTGTCTACTGTCAACCCAATTCCTGTTTCCTCCAGAAAAATAAAATACTAAGGGAAAATATATAGTACCTGTATTATTTATCAAAATTACTATTATGTAATTAAAATTTGAATACTTATATGTCCACGAATTAAGAAGTAGCATGTACAACTTAGTAAAATGTTTTTTTTTTAGAAGTGGTTTCTATTCTGAAATAGAGTGTATCTATATAACATTGCTTAAATGGAGAACTCTTTTGGTTACAGTTAGATATACATTTTATATAAACTTACTAAAAGTAGAAGTAAATAATTTCATTTGAAGACACTAATGTATTTTATTATAGTCCAGTTATTGAACTTAATGATGGGTGAGTCATGGTGCTTGAGAAAGATCCCCAAAACTATAGCTGTGCTGACAGATAAACACAGAGCCATGCAGACCAGGACCAAGCCCAGAGGATCTTCAAAGGACAGGAAAGTCACTGCCATAGGCAGGCACTTGTTTCTCTCAAGGTTTAGGTACTCTTGAATTCAGCAAGGGATACATTCCTGCTGATCTGTGGGGAGAAAGTAAATCAACATCTCAACTCCTACAAGTCACTCCATGTTCAGTCCATGAAGAAAGATTTCCAATGATATTGTATGCATCCTGTCACATTCTCTTTTACTATAGTGACAAGAAGGACACTAAACATACATTATTTGTCATTTGAGGTAATGGTTGCCTAAGGATTTTTTTTCTAGCTAGATCTATGATTAAAGATGTGAGTATTTTTTGTATGTTTCTCAGTAAATTGTGTCTTATTTATGCTTCATTCTGTCACCCATGTTTATCATTAATTTTTACAATTTATTCACTTTGTATCCCAATTGTAGCCCCCTCTCTCATCTACTCTGTCCCACTATCCCTCCCTCCTCCTCCCCTATCCTTCTCCTGTATTCCTCTGATAAGGAAGGTCCTATCATACCCCAGCTTATCAGGTTCCATTAAGACTCCCTGTATCCTATTCATCTGTAGGCTGTCTAGGTGGTCCCACTAGGGAGAAGTGATCAAGAAGCAGGCAACCGATTTCAGAGACTGTCTCTTCTCCCCTTACTAGGAATCCCATATGGAGACTGAGATGTCCATGGGCTACATCTTAGCAGGGGATGTAAGTCCTCCCATGCTCTTTGGTTGAAACATCAGTCTCTGCAGGGCCCCAGGACCCAGATGTTTTTTTTTTTTTTTTTTTTTTTTTTTTGCTTTGTTGGTCTAATTGAGTGACTCCTGTCCCCTTTAGGTCCTTCTATCTCCCACTTCTTCAATAAGACTTTTTGTGCTCTATACAAAATTTTGTTGTGGGTCTCTCCATCTGCTTCAAACACCTGTTAAGTGGAGTCACTTAGTGCTCATCCTTGGAAGGCTCCTATTCTGTTCTCTCTCTTCTATGTGCTCTGGCATCTATCCTGTTTTCTTTCCTGAATGAGAATTAAGCATCTTACCTGTGTTTCTCCCTGTACTTTAGCTTTTTAAAGTCTGTAGATTTTAGTATGTCCAATCTATATTGTATGGGTAATATCCACTTGTAAGTGAATATATAGCATACATGTATTTCTGCTTCTGAGATACATCACTCAGGGTGATCTTTTTTAGTTCCATCCATTTGTCTGCAAATTTCATGATTTTCTTGTTTTTAATACCTGAGTAGTATTTCCTTGTGTAAATGTACCACAATTTCTGTATACATTCCACCATTGACAGACATCTAGTTTGATTCCAGATTCTGGCTATTATGAATAAAGCTGTTATTGTCATATTTGAGCACATGCCCTTGTTGTATGGTTGAGCATCTTTCTGATATATGTCTAGGAGTTGTTTAGCTGAGTCTTAGGGTAGCAGTATTCCCAGTTTTCTGAGAAAGTGCCAGACTGATTTCCAAAGCAGCTGTACAAGTTTAGATTCTCACCAGCAATGGAGGAGGGTTCTCCTTCTTGCACATCTTCTCCAGCATGTGTTGTCCTCTGAGTTTTTTATCTTAGCCATTCTGATGGGTGTGAGGGGGAATCTCAGAGTCAATTTGATTTTCATTTCTCAGACTTTTAATGACGTTGAGCATTTTTAAGTGTTTCTACACCATTCAATATTTTTCTGTTGAGAATTTCTCTTTAACACTGTATCCAATTTTTTTTCTTTTATATGATGCACGTTTATTGTTGATCTGAATCAGATCTTTGCGATACGCCACACACATACCCACACATGCACACACCATCTCTTGCTGTCTTCATGTACAGATCTTATTACCTTTTTTTTTTTTTTTTGTATTGAAATTCCTTTTATTGCTTTTTTTTTTTTAATGCAGTTTATTCAGGAACCTTGAACAATCCTCGGACCCAGGGGAAAGCCAGCCCACAGCTTAAATAGCCTCTAGGTAGCCAACCCAGGCGTGCCACGTGGGCAATGCAGATAGGTCCACATACATGGAAGCAAGCCAGATCCTCAGCCTTAGCCAAATGTGGAATTGTTCGTGACAGAGAGCACTCACCATCGGGAAGGTGGAAGGCGAAAACCAGCTCCATCTTTAAGGCATAGCATTCCGCAGCTCTCTACGGTTCCCCCTTTTTGTTTTAGACGCATCAGGCAAGAGTAGAGGTCTGATCTCTGATATTAGAAATAAATTGGGACTTTGTACTGATGTTCATTTAGGTGTCATCCACCCAAAGAGCATCAGACCCGTCTGATACCTTTTTCTCAGAGGCGGGACCTGGGGCATCAACCCGCATGCAATCAGACATGCTCTTCTCTGGGTCGAAAGCGGCCGACCCTGAGTGCAGTGCTTAGCCTCGCATCCTGAGCGTAACATTTTAGCTTTTTATGGTATCCAACCATGCTTGGGGAGAATGTCCTGCTTCAATGGCTGTAAAGGCCTGAATGATCATGGCTGCATCACACTGTTGATTATTTGATTTGTTGGGTTCTTTTTATATTCTGGTATTAGCTTTCTGTCAGATGCAGAATTAGTGAAGATCCTTTCCCAGTCTGTAAGCCATCATTTTGTTCTGCTGAAAATGTCCTTTGCTTTAGAGAAACTTTTCAATTTCATGAGGTCCCATTTATTGATTTTTGATCTTAGAGCCTGTGCTGCTGGTGTTCTGTTCAGGAAGTTGTCTCCTGTGCCCATGTGTTCAAGATCTTCCTCACTTTTTTTAATAACAGATTAAGAGTGTTAGTTTTATATTGAGGTATTTTATTCACAAGGACTTTACTTTTGTGCAGGATGATAATTATGGATCTATTTGTATCTTTCTATATATGGACATCCAGTTAGACAAGCACCATTGGTTGAAGATATTCTTTTTTCCATCGAATGGTTTTGGCTTCTTTGTAAAAAATCAGGTGTTGTAGGTGTGTGGGTTTATTTCTGGGTCTTTGATTCAATTCCACTGATCCACCAGTATGTTTCTATGCCAGTACCACACTGTTTTTACTGTTTCTCTGTAGTACAGCTTGAGATTCAGGATGGAGATACCTCCAGAAATTTTTTAAATATTCTGGATTTTTTTGTGTTTTTTTTTTTATGTGATGTTGAGAATTGCTCTTTCAAGGTCTGTAAAGAATTGTGTTGGTATTTTGATGGGAATTGCATTGAATCTCTACATTTCTTTTGGTAGAGTGGTCATTTTGCAGTTATTCCTACTGATCCATGAGTATGGGAGATCGTTCCATCTTATGATATCTTCTTCAATTTCTTTCTTCAAAGACTTGAAGTCTTTTATACAGATTTTTCACTTGCTTGGTTAGTCACACCAGTGCACGTTATGTTATTTGTGGCTATTGCAAGGTTGGTATTTTTTTCCTAATTTCTTTCTCAGCCCTCTTGTCTTTTGTATACAAGAGGGCTTCAGATATTTTTTAGTAACTTTGTATCCAGCCACTTTGCTTAAGGTGTTTCTCAGCTGTAGTAGTTCTCTGGTAGAATTTTTAGGGTCACTCATGTATACTATCATATCATCTGTGAATAGAGATACTTTGACTTCTTCCTTTCTGCTTTGTATTCCCTTGATTTCCTTAAGTTGTTTTACTGCTCTAGCTAGAACTTCCAGTACTATGTTGAAGAGAACGGAGAGAGGGGAAAACTTGACTTGTCTCTGATTTCAGTGGGATTGATTTAAATTGCTTTCCATTTAGTTTGATGTTTGCTATAGGCTTGTTGTATATTATCTTTACTGTGTTTAGGTATGTGCCTTTTATCTCTGATATCTCCACGACTTTAACCATCAAGTCTTGGTTATGGTTATAAAGTAATAAATCCAACTGAGATTTGATATATGAAATCGTTTCAGCATCTATTGAGATGATCATGTGTATTTTTCTTTTTCAGTTTGTTTATAGATTTCTGTATATTGTACCTCCCCTGCATGCCTAGAATGAAGCCTACTTGGTCATGGTAGATGAGATCTTTGTTGTTTACTTGGATTCATTTTGTGAGTATTGTATTGAGTATTTTGGTTTCAATATTCATAAGAGAGAAAGGGTCTGAAATTAACTTTCTTAGTGTATCCATGCCTGTCAGTTATCTTTTGTGAGGTTTAGGTATCAAGGTGAATGTGGCCTCATAGAATGAGTTTTCTAGTGTTCCTTCTTTTTCTCTTTTGTGAAATTGTTTGAAGAGTACTGGCGTTACCTCTTCTTTGAAGGTCTGGTAGAATCCTCAGCTGAAACCATCAGGCTCTGGGCTTTGTTTAACAGGGAGACTTTTGATGACCACTTCTATTTCATTAGGGCATATAGGTCTATTAATTTAGTTACCTGATCCAGATTCAACTTTGATTAGTGGAATCTAGCAAGAAAATAATCCATTTCATTTAGATTTCCAAATTTTGTGGCCTATAGATTTTTAAGGTAAAAACCTAATGAATCTTTGAATTTCCTCAGTGTCTGTAATTATACCCCCTTTTGTTTTCTGATTTTGCTGATTTGTATAGTGTCTCCCTGTGTTTTAGTTAGGCTAAAGGTTGTTCTATCTTTGTCATTTTCTCCAAGAACCAGCTCTTGCTTTTGTTTATTCTTCGAATTGCTTTCTTTCTTTCTAATTTATTGATTTCTGCCCTAGGTTTCATTATTTCTAGCCATCTACTCCTCTTGTGTATGTCTGCTTCCTTTTGACTAGGTCTTTCACATGTGTTGTTATGTTGATTTGATTTGAGAAGGCACTTACTTCTATGAATTTTCCTCTTAGAATTACTTTCATTATGTCTCATTAGTTTGGGTAAGTTGTGCCTTCATTTTTGTTAAATTCTAGAAAGTCTAATTAGTTTATTTCTTCCATAATCCAGCTGTCATTCAGTAGAATTCAGTTTCCATGCATATACAGGCTGTTAATTATTTTTTGTTACTATTGAGGTCTAGTTTTTAGACCATGTCGTTCTAATATGATACAAGGGATTATATTGGTATAATGTTCTTTTTATGGATGTATACAATTTACCCTTGTTCATTCAAATGCTGATTTTTCTTCTCCACTGTCTGGTTTCCATCAAGGTATTGCATTGTGATGCTTTCTCTAAGCATCACCTGTCTCAAGTTTGCATAAACATGCTACCATTTGTTCTCTATATTGTCAATTAAAACAACCAGCCCCAATACTGAGCAATAGAGAGGATAGGGTGAGACATTCTGGTCCAGAGTGGGAGGAAGAGGCAGGAGATGAGAAGAGGAGAATCTGCAGGAGAGTTCTTGGCACAACATGCAGAAATGAACTGGAACTAAAATATCACTAAAAGCAAGTATGATGGGTGAATCTGAATGGTAGGAAAGTGTGGGCTTAGAGGTTAAAGATGGAGTAACTGTTGGCCAGCATTGTGCTCTAGGTTAATTAAATAAATCCTGGTCTCTGTGTGGTGATTTGGTTATACAGCTGTTTAGGAATAACCACTGCTTAACTAAAAGATTTATCAATAGTAAATATTAATAACCTACAACAAATGGCACCCAACTAATCTAAGTATCCAGACCTTTTAAATCGTACTTTAATATAATTTGGTGGGGGAGAGGAATAAGCTCCCAGTGATACAACCCAAAATTTAAATCTAAAAACTCCCAGATAAATTACTGGCTCTTTAAGAGAGACTCTTAAACAAGAGTCAGAGCAAAAGATAGCCTACTGTGGGCAGACCTGAGACTGAACAAATTGGTTGCCCCTACAGTGTAACAGGATGAGAGAAACAGACTTCTCAGAGATTGGCTGATAATCTCTTTTATGGTTTTAAGACAGAAATAAAGGAAAGTTTAGAAATTATCACTATGATTACATTCCTATTCCTCAATTTAACTTTAATAATTGATTTAGCCTTTTATGTCTTCTCAAAGGCAAAGGCTTTAGAAAAGATACTGTAACAACACAATGAACAAGTAGAACAATATAAAAGAAAAAAAAATGAAGGTTGGAAACAGGACATAAAACAAGAGATACAAAAACTTACAGAACATAATAAACAACAGCAAAATAGGGCAGAGGTTTTAGAAAAGATACTGGAAAACACAAAGAACAACTAGAACACTATAAAGAAAAAAATAAAAGTTAGAAGGGAGGCATAAAACAAGAAATTCAAAAGATTATTGAACAAAACAAACAACAGAGAGATAGGTGTGAAATATGGGTACAGACCTTAAAAGAAGATTTTAGAATACTAAGTAAAGAAAATACTCAGGCAGAGGCAAAAGATAATAATAAAGAAAGCCAAACAAAGGTGGTTAGAAAACAAACGTTAGCTTATCCAGTCAGTGTACAACAGAGACCAGCAGATGATGATCACCCACAGGATTGCCATGAGGCTGAATGGCACCCTGTGGAAGTGCTAGAACTAAGAAAATTTAAAGAGGGTGTCACCAATTTTGGAATGCATTCACCATTTGTAAAACAAATGCTGACGTCCTGGTCAATCAGTAGAGTAATCCCAAAGGACTGGGAGGATATGGCAAAGGCAATAAAAGAACCTGAGCCATATTTACAATGGCTATCATGGTGAAGAGAAGAGGCTAGGGAGATAACATACAAAAATAGAGCCAGGGCTGTTGGTGTTTCTAAGGAAAAGCTGCTTGGTGATGGCCAATAGGCTGACACAGAGATACAAGCTGTATGTAATGAAGAAACCTTAGCATTATGTCACCTAGCAACCTTAAATACCTGGGACAAAGTTGAGTAATCAGGAAAAAAGGCTTGAGCCATCCTCTCAGGTCATACAAGCTCCAAGTGAAACATTAATTAACATTTTACAAAGATTGACTTCAGCTGGGGATACAAGTATATCAGATCCACTAGCTAGAAAAGCTTTTGAAAATGCAAAGATTTTGAATGCAAAGAGGTAATACAGCCGTTAAAAGCAAGGTGTGCTCAAATAGATGAATGGGTTATAAACATGACTGACATCAGACCTCAGTCACCCCATTTGGCCTTGACAGGAGAAGCTACCCCTAAAGACATTGGGAAATGTCTTAATTTTGATGGGCAAGGTTACTGCAAATGGAGTTACCAGGAAAAACAAAATAATTCAAAAAGGGAGCCTATACATCCTAGAATATGCAGAAGATGTGGCAAGGGTTGACATTGGATTAGTAAATGTAGAGCACAGATAAATGGGGTAATCCTTTATCAAAAAAGGCCTGAGGGGATCTTTCTCAGGCCCCAATACAGGACAGGGATACTCTTCCATAAGAAAGTTAAACACTACGCTCTGGGAATAAACATTAAAAACTTGGACAGCAAGGCCAAAGCAGATTCTATAAATAAATAAATAAATAAATAAATAAATAAATAACAGGAAGAGAACAAAAAACAAATATATTGGCAAGCCTCTATAAATGATCAAAGGCCAAATTTAAAGATAATTTTAAATAATATTGAAATTGAAGGCATGGTAAATACTGGGACTGATGTCACAATTATTATTTCTAAATCCTGGCCCCCAAATTGGCCACTTCAAGAGGTGGATATTCAATTCCAAGGAGTTGGAACTTTATCTAAAGTGAAATAAAGTGTTAGATGGTTTAAATGTACAGGACCAGAAGGTCAAATAAGAAAACTAAGACCATATGTGGCTGAGATAGCCATAAACTAATGGAGAAGAGATCTGTTACAACAATTGAAGACCCAGATTAACATCCCCCCAAGTTCTGAGACAAGCCAAAAAAAAAAAAACAAAAAAAAAACCAGGTAATATTCCTGATAAAGAAGCTAAAAATATTTAAAAATGTCATCAAAAACAGTTTCAGACTGTCCAGGCTGTTCATAAACTAAATACAGCAGAGGCCATCTTTTCAACTGCCTGTTGGAAAGCCACTGCTAATAAAATTCCCACAGCCTTACCACTAAGGTGGTTGGCTGACCAACCTATTTGGATTGAACAATGGTCTATGAGTAAAGAGAAATTACTGGCATTAGAACAGCTAGTCGTGGAACAACTGGAGGCTCAGCATATAGAGGAGTCCAACAGCCCTTGGAATTCTCCAGTATTTGTCATCAAAAAGAAATCTGACAAATGGAGGATGTTAACAGATCTAAGAGCAATTAACAAAATAATTCAGCCAATGGGGTCATTACCATCCGGAATCCCATTGCCTTCCTTGTTACCTAGAGAATGGCCTATTATAGTGATTGATTTAAAGGCTTGCTTTTTCACAATTTCTTTACATGAACATGATTTGCTTTCTCAGGACCCACTTTGAATAGAAGCTGTCCAATAAAGAGATATCACTAGACGTTCTTACCACAAAGGATGTTAACAGTCCTATTTTATGCCAATATTTTGTACAACAGCTGTTTGAGATAATCCATAAGCAGTTTCCTCAATCCATAATTTACCACTATGTGGATGATATCTTATTGTCTGATTCAGATAGAAAAACATTAGAAAATATTTTTGATGAAATAAATAGAACTTTGCCTTGTTGGGGTTTAGAGATTGTGCCTGAAAAAGTACAAAAAGGAGACTCTATTAATTACCTAGGATACAAAATGGGTCTACAGAAAACTCGACCACAAAAAGTATAAATTAGAAGAACCCAATTAAAACTCTCAATGATTTTCAAAAATTGCTGTGAGATATTAACTGGCTATAACCTACATTTGGTTTAGCTACTTAAGAGCTAAATAACTTATTTCAAAACTTACAGGATGATAAGGACTTTAAAAGTACAAGAATGTTATCAACTGAAGATGAAAATGAATTGGCTCAGGCAGAAAGGAAATTACAAGATGCATATGTAGACCATATTGATCCAAAGAGGGCCTGGATTTTGGTTACCTTGCTTTCCACTCATTCTCCCACAGGAATTATTATGCAGAAGTTGGACTGTGTCATAGAATGGATATTTTTGGCACACAAACAAAATAAAAAAATTAAAAACCTATATAGAAAAGTTCCTGAATTCCTCGTAAAATGAAAAATGAGACTTCATCAGTTGGCTGAAATAGATCCAGCTGAAATTGTGGTGCCCTTTACCATTGCTGAGATTGTATCATTATGGGCAGAGAACAGATATTGGCAAAGAGCTTGTTGTGAGTTTTTGGGAGAAATCAGCAACAGATATCCAAAAATCAAGTCACTTCAGTTTATAAAAAGAAACAATTGGATTCTCCCTCATATAATAAAAGGAATTCCAATTTGTTGGAGCTCCCACATTTTATACGGATGCCAATAAATCAAAAAGGGCAAGTTGCAAGTCAGAAAATCTGATTAAAGTGGTGGTGGGGTCCTTATGATTCAGTTAAAAAATCAGAATTATATGCAATTCTCTTAGTGTTATCAAATTTTCAAGAATCTCTTAATATAGTCACTGACTCTCAATATGCAGAAAGAGTTGTTCTACATATAGAAACTTCTGATCTAATTCAGGATAATTTGAACTTAACTTCACTGTTTCTTCAATTACAATTAGTAATCAGAAATAGAAATAAGCCATTGTATATAACATAGATCAGATCTGATATGAGCCCACCAGGCCCTCTAGCACAAGGCAATGATGAAATTGATCAACTATTGATAGGAAGCATGTTAGATGCCTCAGAATTTCATTTTAAAAACACCATGTTAACCACAAAGGTTTAAAAAGAGAGTTTTCTGTCACTTGACAAAAGCCAAAGAAATTGTGCGAATATGTCACACTTGTTCTTTCTTTATATAACTAAACTCCACTACCTGCAGGAAGTAACCATAATGGTAACCAAAGAAATGAAACTTGGCAAATCACGTGTTTTGTTTTATTTTATAGAGTTTGGTAAACTGAAATATGTGCACCATACTATAGACACACATTCAGGGTTCCAATGAGCAAAAGCCATAAGTTATGAGAAGGCTGATTCAGTTATTATGCATTTATTAAAAGTGATGGAAGCTATGATTATTCTTACACAAATTAAGACTGATAATGCTACAGCACATGTCTCTAATAAAATGGAAAGATTTTTTTTACATATTATGAGATAAAACATGTAACAGGGATACCTCACAAGCAGTCATTGAAAAATCGAATCGTACTTTAAGGGACATGCTTAACAAACAGAGAGGGTTATTAACCCCCCAGAGATAGATTACGTAATGCTTTATTGACCTTAAATTTCTTAAATGTAACAACAAACAACAGCTGCACAAAGACACTGGGTTATAGAAAAAAAAAAAAAACGCTGAATTATTTCAGCCTATATATTTCAAAGATACCATAACTTCACAATGGACTGTAGGGAATGTGTTACACACTGGGGAAGAGGTTTTTCATATGTTCATACAGGAAAAGAGAAATTATGGGTTCCTTCAAAACTAATAAAAATCAGATATCACAGAGGAAGACCGCCTGAAAACCTTAGTCACACACAAGAAGAGAGAAATCAAGAAGACCAAACAAAACAGGTAATATAAATTGATAATCCCTTCACATGGGAACAACTCTAAAACTGACTGAGACATAAAAAATGTCTCTAGCCAGAACTTCAGCAATACATGGCCAATAAATCCTTGGCTATAATATCCTCAATATCTATTGTGCCATTCTTTTAATTGGCATTGATAAAATTGGTTTACAGTTTAATTTCATTCTGAATATTTCTTACATTTATAATTTTAGAACTGTATAGTGATTATGAGAAATTTTATGTTTGCAGAACAAAAGGAATGAATACTGGAGATGCTGGACCAAACCTGACAGAATCCTCCTTCCAGCATGCTGAGACATTGACACATCTGTTTCAGTATCTTGCATGTTCCAGAATTCTGCTTGTTCCTGCCTCAACTGCTTCAATTACTGTTTCTCATCACTACCTGTTCCCAAGAGAGCTTTGAAGAAAGCTACAAATCTTAATTTGTCCAGCAATTTAGACTGTTCTAAATAGGACTTTTATTAACTCTGATTATTTTCTCAACATTCAAAGACTGGACCACAAATATCGCTTGCTGAATTAAACATTTTTCCAATTTTCTTTGGGCCCCCAACAGGATTTCTGCATGTCCAAAATGTCAGCTAGAAGAAATCAATGAGAATGATGTCCTATTTTCCTCAAGGGGGATTGGGTAGGTTTTTGGTTGTTTTCTGTGGCTACAAGTGTTTCTTGTCATTGGGAGACGTTTATAAATTACTAATGGTCTTATTCAGAGTGAAACTGTTATGCCCAGTTCGGGAACCCCAAAAGACCAGGGATACACACTCTGTTGTAAATACATGAGGTTTTTAAAATTGTATATGTGTTCAGACATGGGACGCAAACTTCCTGTGAACACAGGAGAGTAATGTATCCCTGAGATCTAGGGAAGCAAGGTTTTTATGGAGCAAAACCGCAAGCAGGGACTTACATGCTTTGGCATTGCATGATTGGGTAAGGGGAATTGACTTTTGAAATGATTGGTCCACTTTAGGCAGCAAGACTACAAACAGTTCTGGCCTCGTCCTATGGGCCAGTTTCCTGGCAATTGTATAATTAGTGGGCAGGAAAGAATGCATTAAGGCTAATTTGTCCCCTCAGGGCATTAAGGCTAGTTCTTCCCCAAAGGAGGCTGGACATGTCTGCAACCAACTAGCCTTTATTCATGCTTCTGCTCTAAACTTTAAAACAATACCCACTGATTTTAAGTCTTTGGTCTCTCCAATCCACTAAGAATTCATGTAACTGAGATTCTAAAAATGAAATAAAATGAAGTTTCAAATCTTTCTTCCATCTGCTATTTTTCCCATAAACTCTACTGTTTTCCTTCCTTGTGAAAAGAACCTGGCATTGTGCCAGCAGGCCTGGCTCTGATTTTTTTTTTTTTTTATCTCAATCTTATTATTATGATCATTATTGTTATTAATTTGGGTTTTTGAGACAGGGTTTCTCTGTGTAGCCCTGGCTGTCCAGGCCTCTTTGTATACCACGCTGGCCTCAAACTCGGAGACATACTCACAGACATCTACTTGCCTCTGCCTCCCAAGTGCTGGGATTGAAGGTACGTGCACTATGCTTGGCAGGGCTTTCTTATAGCCTGGGTGAAATCATACTTTATGACTTAGGACATGTCTAGACAAGTGAGTGAGAAGAGCTGGCAGGGGTGCAAACCCTTGCTTTTGGAGAGAGGATTTCTCTTGTGGCCTTGCATGTCCTGAACTCATTTTTGCAAAACCAGATGGCCTGGAACTCACACCAGCCTCTGCTTGCCCCACTGACAGCCACAGGCATGCGACACCACACCTGGCTTCTTGTTATAGTCTTTAAAAATGATTTATAATCTCTGTCTGCCTTCCTGAGACCAGCCCTGTTTTGACTGGGAGAGTCGGCACTCACTAAAAGAAAGGGTCGAAGGGACCCCAGGATTCCTTCTGCAGTGAGCAGGGGCTGGCTGGACCTTGGCTGAGCAGGGAATTTAAACTGGACACATTTAAACTGGACATACATAAATTTAAGCTGAGGCTGTGTGTGCAATGAACTAGCTTTACTTACTAATGGACCCTTGTGCTTTTCCCCCCTCTTCTAAGAAGTGTAAATCCCATCTATTTGTTTATTTTTACACATATGACTGTTTTGCCTGCATGGATAGGTGTACCTGTGTACCAGGGGGATGCCTGGTGCCTGAAGAGGCAGCATTGACAACCCACAAGTGTACCCTTGAGTTTTTCTATTGCCATCTGTTGGTTCTCATGGGACCTACATATTAGTCTGGTTTGTTGCCTCAATGAGAGTCCCTTGGAATAAACTAAGATTTTTATTTATTTTATTATTATTATTATTATTATTATTATTATTATTATTATTATTATTATTAAAAGGGAATGAGTGTTCTTTTCAGAGGAAACTTTATTTATTTATGATTCCTGGTGTAGTTCTCTTTATTATGGAAGATTTGTTTATTATTTGTACACTATTCTGTCTGCACGCCAGAGGAGGGTGCCAGGTCTCACTATAGATTGTTATGAGCCACCATGTGCTTGCTGGGAATTGAGCTCAGGACCTCTGGAAGAGCAGCTTTTGATATTAAACTCTGTGCCATTTCTCCTGCCCCCTCATTTTTTATTTTTATTTTTTAAATTTTTATTTATTCATTTTACGTCCCTGTCTTAGTCCCCTCCCTCTTCTCCTCCCAGTCCTACACTCCTGTTTCCCCTATCATCCCTCACCTGGCTCCTCAGAGAAGGGGATCACCCTGCCTCTCCTGTGAACATCCACCCACCCAAGCATATCAAGTGGCATCAGGACTGAGCACATACTCTTTGTCTGGTGAGGCAACCCCAACAGGGGAAAGTAAAAGAAGAGCTAGCTTGTGGGTCAGGGTCCATTGATATTGCTGTGTTGCTTCTGCTGTGTTTACAAGGCCTTCTTACCCTTGTGTCCTTCATCCACTCTGGCGCTTACACTCTGCACACACTTTCTTGAGCCCTTAGGGGCTTGGGTTTCTTGGAGACATCTCATTTAGGGTGGAATGGTCCAAGGCCTCTCACTGTTTGCATATCCACTGGATGTGTGTCTCTGTATTTATTCCCATCTGCTGCAGGAGAAAGTTTCCAATGATGTCCTAGCAAGGCACCAATCTGTGAGTATGTCTGTGCTCTGTTAGCACAACTGTAGCATTTAGATTTCTCTTATGTCCTTAGCCTCTGTAGACTCAGGTTCCTGGCCACTCAAGCAGTATTGGATCAAGGTTCCTTCTCATGGAGTGGGATTCCTGAAACCCAACTAGATATTAGTTTGTCTCTTCCGTGACCTTTATGCCACAAGCACACCAGCAAATCTTGTAGGCAGGTCACTGTTGGAGAGTGAAGGGTGTATGGCTGGGTTGGTGTGTACTTTTCTGGTGGCATGCAGCATATGTTCCCTTATTGCAAACAGCAGTCTATAAGGGTGAAAGTTCTTGGTAGGTGCCAGCTGGGATTCGCTGTATCCAATGACTTGTGAAGTTGTTGTCCTCAGCAACAGAATCTTACCATCAAGTTGGGGAGAGCATTGGAGGATGGACACAGGTTGGGTGGCCCCAGGCCCTGCTTTGTTCTAGCACAGAGACCCCCTGCGTCCCGACTCCACAGGACTCTGGGAAGCCTGCTCTCAAGACACACCTTCGTCTGTTCTTATTAAATTGAAATAAATACATAGTATTAAATGAAAACATCATATATATATATATATGATGTTTTCATATATATATATGAAAACATATATATATATATGTTTATGGCTAGTTATTAAGTGACACGTGTGTGCCACCAGAGGGCACAAGATTCCTTGACAGATGGTTTGATCGCCACCGTGTGGTCCATAGGATGAAACCTGGCACCTTGGTGAGAGAGGGATTCTCTGTGTCACAGAGCCCTGGCTGTTGCGATGAAAAAGGTCGCTTTTTTTTTTTTTTTTTTTTAAAGATTCATCCATCCATCCATTCATTCATCTATTCATTCATTGTACAGCATTCTGTCTGTGCACCAGAAGAGGGCACCAGATCACATTACAGATGGCTGTGAGCCACCATGTGGTTGCTGGGAATTGAATTCAGGACCTCTAGAAGAGCAGACAGCATTGTTAACCTCTGAGCCATCTCTCTTGCTTTTTTTTTTTTTTTTTTTTTTTTATCTTTAAAAAAGATTTATTTTTGATGTAATCCGCGTTTCTGCCTTACCAAGACTAGTCCTGCTTTGACTGGGAGACTCGAAATTAATTTTAAAAAGGGGGAGTGACCCCAGGATCCCTTCTCCAGGGACCAGGGACCAGCTGGACTGCGTCTAATCAGGAGAATTCAAAGCGCACATTTTTACTGCACACAAGTGGCTTCCAGCAGCCCTGTGTGTTTACTTCCGGTACCAGGGGATGGGGCGATGACGCCACAAATTGGCTCCGAAAGGCTCCAGATCCAGTAGACTCCGAGGGGCGCAGGACGGGGACATTTACAGAACACAAGGGACCAGGGAAAACGCTGTGTGTGTTGTGGCGCGAGGAAAGCGCTTCCCGGGGGATACTTCTGGGTCCTGACAAAGCTCTAGGCTAAGTAAGGAGGAGGAGGATGCCTTGTGAGGGTGTAATGCAGTGCGTACAGCATTCTGGGAATTGTATTTCTATGTCTGCGACTCGGCAAAGCGGACAATACAGTGAGACCCCGGCTATGTTACTACAAACAATCCCAGAAGTCTTTGCTCTGAGGCAGTTCTCACAGAGGCTCCCAGCCGGCACAATGCACTCTGGGATTATTTGTAGTTCCCTGGCTATGGAGTGCTTGGCTTTAAGAATTCTCCGTGTATGGGACATTTCATCATGAGTTCAGTGCTCTTTCGTAAGGATGTTCACAGTCATACGACATAAAACAAATTTTTTTCCTTTTTTTTTCTCTATGAGACACCTATAATAGAACGTGAGTGGCCAGATGTGGAGCCGAAATGAGGTAGATAGATATAAAGCCTGGACAGCTCCTAAGAGGGTGGATGGTGTATTGGAGCTTTTGGACAGGACTGTGCTGAATGTTAAGTGGAACGCGAGCACCCATAAGCATACATGCCATGTCTTCAATGCGTTATGTACTGTTGAAAAAGCAGGCACTTGAGGAAAACTATAAGGTTGGTTATATTCCAAGAAGCTGGCAGTTGGTGGAAATTCAAAGTTCAAGAGTTAGCATGACACCTCTTCAATTTCCTAGTTCCTCATTCTGCATCCTGTTATTTTCAGGTATTTCAGACCGAACAAACAGCATCTTTTCAGGCTGGAAATGGACTGTAGTTTTAAGTTCAGATAAGTAGTAGCATATAATTTTTGAGGATTCTCTTAGAAAACCCTTCCCAGTAACTCAAAAGTTGACTTCTCATGCCTGGTGTTGGAGTTTTTGTTAGATGGAGGGACAATTGTCATCACAGATGGCAAAATTTCATTTAAACTAAATTTTAGTTTTATACAACAGCTTACATGGATTATACATAGTTACTAATATGATTCCATAATACTTTTTCAGACATCCTTACTGTTATTTTACCATCTTCCCTTTTGTATTTCTTTCTGTCTTACCTCCGAAATTATTATACCCCCTTCAAGTTTTTTCCCATTTCCTCTTTCAAATCTCTATACCCTTCTACTTCCTACTGCCCTCACACACTTCCATTCTCACCTTGGAAATGGTCACTATTTCATTCTTGGTTTTTCAATTACTGCTGGATATGGACTCACATATGAGTACATACATATTCAGTTTAAAGCTGGGAAACTTAGAAGAGAGAATATGTGAAGTTTGTCTTTCTGTGTTTGGATTACCTCATATAACATGATTTTTTTTCTAGTTCCATCTATCTACCTGCAAGTTTTATGTTTGCATACTACTCAATAGTGATGCATTTTAAAATCATGACCTAAAGAGCTAACATTTAATTCATTTTTAAGGTTATTTAATAATTACATCATTTTGTGCCTTCTCTTTTCTTCCCTCCAAACCTTCCCACAGACCTCTCCTATTTCTCTTTCAAATTCATCTTCTTTTTTTCAAATTGGTATTATGTTCTTAATATAAGTTGCTCAGTTTAATAATGTTACTTCCATGCATGTTTTCAGGGTTGATTGCTTGGTATTGGATAACTAAATGATTTTATGCACTTTCCTGGAAAGATTTTTTTTCTCATTCTCTCAGCATTTATTAGTTCTCTGCAGATTTTTGCTTAGGATTAAGGACAATGGTTTCTTCCTAGACCACTTTTGCATGTCTATTAGCATTTTCAATTTTTAGTTCGTTTTTATACAGATATATTGGTAAGCCTTTTTTTCTTTATTTTTTTATATTGGTCCATCTTATGGGTGTAGCTTCTGGTATTATTAGGAGACACATTACCAGACAATACTCTGATTCTCTGCCTTATATATTTTTTTTTTTACTTCCTGTTATGCATGATCACTGAGTCTTAGATCTGGGAATTGTTTTGTAGATGTATCAGATGTGACTGTTCTCCAGAATTCTCCCCTGTGATTTGTTGTGGTTTTCAGTCATGATTGTGGTTCAAGGAAAAGCTTCATTGGTCAGTGTTGAACTATACATATCTATGTGCATTATTAAAAGTATTTAGGTTGCAACATGTTTATATTCATGCATGTACTTACATGTATTATAGGGATTTATGTAGATAATTCACAGTATGATTGCTTAAAACTCTTTCAAAAATTTACTGTTATTTCACCCACTTCCCTCTTTTATATTTATCCTGTAAATGACCTGGGGTCTTACAGCTCAGGAGTTCAATATCGCACCCTTCTCAGGAATTCCTACAGACCACAACTCGATGCAAAATCAAGAGCTTTTTTTTTATTTTAATCACGATAGGGTCACCCCTCAAAAGGCAGGAGATGACCCCAAGCATGCAAAGCACAGGGTTTTTATACTTAAAAACCTGGCCAATTTTGCTCTATAAATTGATTGGTCAGCAAGAATAGCATGAAGATAGTTTATGCCTAGTTGTTTGCAGTTTTTGGCCATTTGTGAGTTTTCTCAAAACAACTCACCCTGCCCTTCAAGAGCTACCTGCCTCTGGCTTCAATTCAAGGCTATCTCAGAGCAGTTCATCTTCACATTTGAGAGCCATATGCCTCTGGCTTTAAATTCAAGAATGGGAATAGTAACAGCTGTTTTTCTTTTAGAGTTGTTTTCATTCTCAGCTGGGCTCTCATCCCCCCTTTTCTTTGTGCTCCAATTTTAACCCTAAAATTGTGGATCAATCTCAGGAGAGATTGATACTGCCTCTGGAGCATCAGGACCTGAACCACACTTACACATTCCCTGACGAAGGAGAGTAATTGGTTAACAATACAGGGTACTATTGTGACAAGGAGCAAAAGGGTAGCAAAAGGTCCCAGTAAGAGAAGCACATGGGGAGCATACCATTAAACCCATTCCAAAAGGGAGATTCTATTAATTCTCATCTCTTTTTCAAGATCTTTTATAATTTTTTTAATCTTTCCTTTAACAATGCCTGATTTATTAGTGTAAAAACAGTATTTCTCCTGTAGGGCTAAGCAGATTCCTTCTTTTTCAGCCATAAGGAGGTCTAATCCCCTCCGGTTCTGGAGAACTACTTCTGCCAAAGAATTTAGCTGGTCTTGGAGGTCATTGATGATGCTTGAAAGCAATTGTACATCACTAATTAACTGTTGGGACAGTTTGTTGTATTTATATAATAAAACACCCAAACCAACTGACCAAGCGCATATGGAAGCAGTCAGCCCAATTCCCACTAACAGAGGAATGAACTGAATGCCTCTCTTCGTTCTTCCAGCCATTAAGTCAAAGCTGGGGACTGGGACTGGCTCATCCCCTGGAATGATGCTAAGATCAGGGAGTTGCCTCTACACAGGTCCCAGTCCAATCTGTGGGCAAGAACGTATAGGCTTTATTATTCCTGCATAAGAAAACAGTGTTATTGTCAGGGCAGAGAGGTGTGGAGATGTCAATTGTTGAATCACAAATGGCAAAGGTAGCATCCCCTACAGGTAGATCTGAGCTATCATTTTTGTAGGGTTTTGTCAAACAGGTAACATTTTGGTTGAAGAGAGGCTGCACTCTCATAGGGGGTGCTGAGTGTCAGGACCCCTCAGCAGTGGAATAAGTGGCTTTAGAGGGGGGGAGCTCCAGAGGAGCAGGCTGCCCTTGTCAGAGGCGGAGCCAGCGGTCACTTGCAAGTGAAGGATTGTTGTCATTTAGGAGGCTATGAGGTGCAGTAATAACATCTACAGTCTGCGGGTCTAAAATAATGTTTCCTCTACTATCAGGAAGAACCAGAGGGTGGTAATTGAGGGATGAGTATTCTTTTTTCTATTAACTCTTCAATGCATTGTTTAACCTGTTCTTGTCTGACCTGATCCTGCAGCCCTCCTCCATCTGAAAGTTGAATGGGAGGTACCTTTCTTCAGCATACAGGCTTCCCTACCATCCCCAAACAAGGGGTTTGGAGTAATTTAGATCCATGGCCTCCTGTTGGCACATTGTGGGACCGATCATCTATCCTCATCTCCTCCCTGACTTGGTTCAATATGGCAGTGAAATGGGTGATGTTATCTTTTCCAATATATTGTTGCACAACTCTATAGCAACTGCTATGCACAGCCTGTTGATAGGTATCACAAGGGCAAGACCTGGGGCACCCATTTACATAAGGAATCATTTTAGGCTTGGATACACAATGCCATTCTAAACTTGGGGTGCTCCCTGAAGGTTGTAGGGCTCTATATGCCCATGTATCGCCAAACTCAAGTTGAGCATAGGCCTTGTTGGGGCTCCAAATCTCACCAGTAAGTAAGGCTCTGCCATTCATCACCCCACCCTTGCATTAACCAGGTTTACCATACATTGCTTCCAGGGCCTTGCGAGCCTGGTGAGGATCACCAAAGCTCCCATCAATAGTTACCCAATTGAGTACAAACAGCACCACCCAGAGGTACCATTGTCTGTCATTGTCCCTGATGAGTTTCAGTTTTAACAGGTTGCTGGAAGCTTGGACTTTCCAGGTGTCAGCAGGTTGATGAAGAGCAGGCTTGACATGTGACCCATGGATCCAAGCTGCAATGCTCTCTACTTTGACTGCTGTTAGGGTGTTGAGCAGGACACAATAAAGAACCTTCCACCGAGGTTCCAGATTCTGGCTGTGGTGTCATAACAAGTACACCATATCCAACCTGGAACTGATGGGGCACCTCCAAGGACCTGTGCGCATTTGCACTGCCAACCTTGCTCAAATTCTCTTTCTGAATATGTTGCAGTCCATTCAGCATGGACCACAAGTCAGAGTTAAAACTAGTTATGTCAAGGGGGTCCCCAAGAAGAGTCAGGGTAGCAGGAACCACATATAGTAGTTCGAAGGGAGTTAAGCCTAATATGGAGGGAGTATTTCTGACTCTAAAGAGGGCCAAGGGAAGGATCACTGCCCAGTCACCATCAGTCTCCATGGTCAATTTGGTGAGAGTCTCTTTGAGAGTTCTATTCATTCTCTCTACCTGTTCTGAACTTTGAAGCCTATAAGCACAATGTAACTTCCAATCAAGCCCCAGAAACCTGACCACCTCCTGGCTTACCTGAACAACAAAGGTTGTCCCATTGTCTGACCAATTACCTTTGGAATACCAAACCGAGGAAAAATGTCTTCCAGAATTGTTTTGGCCATGACCAGGGAGGTTTCTTTCTTTGTGGGAAAAGCTTCTACCCATCCTGAGAAAGTGTCCACAAAAACCAGGAGATATTTATTGCCATACCTGGATGGTTTACTTTCAGTGAAATCCACTTCCCAATGCATTCCAGGTCTAGTTCCTTGTCACTGGCCAGCAGTAACACATGAATACCACCTGAGAGAGGGCTGGGAGAGAGATAGAGACAGGGTGACACAGAAAAGGACACCGAGTCTAAATGCTGATCCAGGTGTTGATTAAATGGACGTCAGGTTAACACTTAAGTAGGCAGAAAAGTACAAGAAGTTTCTCATGTAGGAGCTTTACTTGGTCAAAACATAGGAGAGCTCACTCAAGGTTACACAGAGCCTGCTGTCTGGTTACTATGATTGCACACACTTTCTAAGGGTCAGAGCAGTCTGCTGTAGGACCACTAAGGTCAGATTATAAGAAACTGGACTTTGGAAAATAGCCAATGCCAATAGGCCGGATTCCACTGCTCCATTAACTCAAAAATTTGCCATTAACTCCAAAAAGGCTGCCACAGTTTCTCTCAGCCACTTCCCTGTGCTCTGGAACTCTTACCTATGTTTACCCTCTGGCAGGGCTCACATGCACTAGTCACTCTCTCAGTCAGGGTGGTGAGATTTAGTGTTCAGTACTGGGATTGGCCGGCAACTTCAGCCAATTTCTTTGCCCTCAAGTGAGTCCATTTATACATTTGAGTTATTAATCTCTCAGCATCTTCCTGTGGTAGAATGATCTTACCTTTGGAGTTTATCCATGCCCCCAAGTCAGTGTCAAATATCCCCTTTTTTTGCCACATTAACTTTAAGTCACTTTCTGAGTAGTTTAGTCATTCTTCTCTGGGCAGTTCAGCAGTTAGTACCACTGGGACAGAGTTTCCTCTAGCAGCTGCTTTAGCCCCCTGATCAGCCACATTATTCCCCTTTGCTGCCCTGGAAGTCCCCTTCTGATGTCCTGGGCAATGAATAATGCTTACCTTGTCCAGCAGCAACTAGGCATTGAGCAAAGCCAAAATCTTGTTATTATTTTTTATCTCTTTACTGGCTGATGTCAGCAGCCCCGTGCTCATGGGCTGTTGGTAAGGCAAACCAACTATCAGTGTAGATGTTTATCTTTTTGCCCTTTTCCAGAGCTAATGCCTGGGTTAAAGCAATCAATTCAGCTTGCTGAACAGATGTGCCCTCTGGCAACGCCTGGGCCCATATTACCTTATGTCCATCTACTACTGCTGTTCCTGCCTTTCTCTTACTGTTCTCAAAAAACTGATCCCATCCATACAGTATGTTACCTCGGCATTGGGCAGAGGCTGATCTTTCAATTCCTTTTGCAATCCCTGTTCCTCTGCTAGAACCTGCAAACAATCATGCTCCAGGGGCTGGATTTCTGGATCCTGCAATATGGTGGCAGGGTTTAGCCTTGTAGCCAGAGTAAAGATGACTCTATCATTATTCAAGAGCAAGGCCTGGCATTGTGTTATGTGGGCATTCATGAGCCATCAATCAGGTGGCTGCCTTATGACACTCTCAGGGGCATGAGGAGCACAGATGGTAAGGTCCTGTCCCAGAGTCAGTTTGTCTGCATGTTATACTAGTGCCGCCACTGCTTCTATTATTGCCAGGCAGTTTGGCCATCTTGCCACTACTGCATCAAGTGTTTTGGATAGCTAGTCTACCGGTCTCTTCCAGGGTCCAATTTTCTGTGTTAGCACCCCATTGACCATTCCCTGATTCTCAGCCACATAGAGATGTAAGGGTTTGGTTACATCAGGGAGTCCCAATGCTGGAGCCAATATTAAGGCTTGTTTGATATTATCAAATGCAGCTTGTTCATCCTTTCCCCAGATGAAAGAGTCATTGCCCTTTGTAAGGGCATGCAGAAGGGCTGCCATCTTGGCAAATCCCGGAATCCACAGCCAGCAAAACCCTGCTGTACTGAAAATTTCCCTCAGTTGTTCAGTAGTCCCTGGAGGGGTAATATGAAATACAGTCTCTTTTCTAGCCTCCGAAGGCCATCTCTTTCCCTCTTTTAATATATATCCCAGATAACTGACCTGCAGGATGGGAGTTTTTCGCTGTAGCTGAGCTCACCCATCTCTTGCAACAGCTGGTCCGTGGCGTCAAAACAACTTTCTTTACAATCTGCTGCTAATAATATATCATCCACATATTGGAGATGAGTTACCTGGGGATTGGTGGCCTGGAGGTGTGCCAGGTCTAGGTGTAGGGCTTCATCATTCTTTTGGGACAATCCTGGATCCAGTGTCCTTTCTCCTTGCAATAGGCACACTGATCATTAGACAGAGGGTCCCTCTGATTTCCAGGAACTCTCTCCCTATGATTATGACTGCACTGTGGTGGCCAGGATCTTAGTCAACTTTCTGTCTTGCCTCTTATCCTTTCTCTTTCTCTCACTTCCTGCTCTTTTTGCTTTCTTTCCTCTTTCTCTTCTTTCATCTCCCGGCTGTAAAAAACCTTTTCTGCTACCTGCACTAAATCCTTTAACGACGTTTCCTGTAAACCCTCTATTTTCTGGAGTTTTCTACAAATATCTGTGGCTGACTGGTCTATAAAGATTAGAGTCACCATTGCCTTATGCTCATCTGAGGTAGGGTCATAAGGTGTAAACCAGCTATATGCCTCCATCAGCCATTGAAGAAAGGCTGTGGGAGATTCATCTGGCTCCTGAACCATCTCTCTTACCTTCATCAAATTGTGGGCTTTTGAGCGGCCCCATGGACACATGATATTAGAGTCTGGCGGTAGACCAGCAGGCATTCCATACCTGCAGATACGTTGTAATCCCAGGTGGGGTGGGTGAGGGGAAAGCCATCATCAATCTCATTAGGGAGGATGGAAGGCCTCCTGTCCATTCCTGGCACAGTCTTTCTTGCCTAAAGGAGGACCGTCTCTCATTCCTCACTAGTCAAAAGGGCCTGTAAGAGTTGCTGGCAATCATCCCAAGTGGGCTGGTGTGAGAATAGGACATATTCAAAGAAATATGTGCCTTGTATCTCACCTCCAAGACATGATAGTCTCAGCCTATCCTATAATAAGGTCATCCATCAAGAAAGTCAAAGAAGCAACAATGATAGAGACAAAAAGAACAAGACAGGCAATTTGACAAGGACACCCTTATGGGTGGTACCACAGAATTCTGATTGAGAGGCTGCCTCACGGCAGCTGTCTCTGAAGAGAAACAGATGGTAGGAAGACCATGCAGGACCTAGCCTCCCCAAATGGAATCCGGAATGTCCTCCAGTTCCCAGTCAATCGATATTCTGACAAATATGTCTATCGCAGTGACTGAGCAGATGACCAAAAAGGTCCAGATAGGTGACTAAAGAGAAACAGTGGTATACCAGAAATCAGACTAACCTGTTCCGAGCTCGACCTCTGAGCCCAGTCTGTTGAGGTCTGTTTTCTGGGCAATGCACCAAAATGTAAGACCTGCAGTCTCACTGCTCAGGAGCTCAGGATTACACCCTTCACAGGAACACTCACAGACCACAACTCAATGCAATAGCAAAAGGTTTTATTGCTGTCGAGATAGGGTCGCACCTCCAAAGACAGGACATGACCCTGAACATGCAAAACACAGGGTTTTTATGCCTGAAAATCAGATCACTTTTGCTCTATACTTTACAGCTGATTGTTTCTCAGAACAGTTCACCCCACCCTTCAAAAGCTATCTGCACCTGACTTCAATTCAAATAATCACAGTTGTTTTTCTCATTCCCAGGTGGTCCCTCATTTGTTCTGATGATGAAGTCACTGAATAATGTCATCTTGCAGGTTTAAGAGTGCAGGGATCTGTTTAGGAGCCTGTGCAAAACAACCGCCTCATTCAGTAAGGTAATTCAAGGCCCTGGAGAAGACTGTTCACCAACTTCATACAGAGATTGGGTTCAGCTCTCAAGAGGGCAGTACCAGACTGACACCAGATAAGCACTGATGCCATTCTTGGCACATGATACTGTAAATATCACATGTAGGAGAGCATTTAGAGCATGAAAAGGAGGAGCAGCCCCAAGAAATGAATGATTAAGAGAGACAACTGCTTTTGGCTCTCAGGAGCATCATGCCGACCTCACAGGACAAGCTACAGCTAGAGTTCCCAGTTCTCAAATCACCCGGTGTGCTATTTTGGGTGAATCCGGGAATTTAAAAAAAAAAACTGTGAGGTTAAAATCTCTAGAACTCAAAATAGGAGGTGTGTTAACACAGAGGCAAGTGGTCCCTTTATTCACAGAAGGGAACAAGCAGATTCTGGCTCCAAGGGAATGCAAAGGTTCCCGGGGTTTCATGGCAGCTGTGGCAAGGGAAAGCACTGGTCTAGGGATCACTGCACCGAGAGGGACATACAGGCTAACCTCTTGCCATCAGTAAACCAAACAGGGGCCTGTCAGGCTTAGGCCCCTCATGCAACAATACGAGCTGTCTCCCATCAGGCAGCCATGAGGTACTAGGCAGGTAGGAAAATCTCAACTGAGGATTTCAGATTTGATACACACCACTGCATGCAGCAGCACAGCTTTGCATCTGGCTGCAGATAAACCTCTGACCCTATCCGCAAGGGTTCTATGTCACAAAGGAAATACAGCTGTTTATGGACCTGTGTCTTCAGGGATGGTAAAGAGGATCTCTGGAAGAAGCAGAATAACTTCTACAGGATCTATTGTACACCCAGGTACTGTTGATGGGGACTGCAAGAAAAAAAGTTAAAATTATGGCACATGTAAAACAGGAGATGCAAAAATAAGGCAGGGGTAGAACTGCTCAGCTGTTACTGTTCTCCTCCATCTAGGCAAAGCCACACCCTGAAGAACAACAGGCACATTTGGCAGTACCAGAAATTGTGTGTTCTGGAAAACACTGCCTAATGATCAGAGATCCAAATTAATGGCAGCAACAAATGTTGTTCCTTGAAATGAAGGAAATGACTTCAGTATCCTCTCCCAAAAGTCTTGGGATCCACACTGTGTGCTTCTGAAGGTTCATACAGTTTCTAGGAATCTGTAAAATTTCTCCAGTAGGACAAAGTGTATGGTGGATTAAATAGGTGGAACCAGAGGAAAAAAGAGGGAACTTGACACCTTCTGTGGCCTGCCACTGAAGGAGAAATTCAGAAATAATTCCAGGAGTCTTTCTGCAGGATAAGTCTACTCTTTGCCCAAATGCTTAGGCTTGCAGGGTCCTAACCATATTTAGATTGTTGAAATCATACACCGGGGAGACTGGAGCTCAAAGGAACTTAAGGCAGACGGCACACAGAGTGCAAGATCTGTTCTAGCCACGTTCCTCCTTGAGCATCAGCCAGAGCTGAATGAATGACCTTGTTAAAGTAGGCAAAGACTTCTCCTGGCATATGCCTCTTCTCCTTGCCTGATCATCAGAAGCCATGCCTTAGACTCTCCCCTCAAACTCCTTGTGGGCCAACACAGGTGCGTACTGTGAGCTAAGCAGTGGAATTTGGGTAGAACACAAGGCCAACTGTTTCTGGAAAGGCTGCTTTAGGGTGGGGTATGGGAAAATTCGCAGGAGGAAGGAAGGGTTTCACAGTTTGGAAGCAGAAGAGCTGCGTTCCACGTTTTGGCCTGTAATTGGAGGCCTCGAGGGAGTGGGTGGGGCCTCAGGTCGGTATTTAAGGGTGAGCAGCAGACCCCTTTACGCATTTGCCATAGTCTGCACTTTCCTGGGTGTTGTTGTGAGTACACACTGGAGAGGAAGAACTCCTGTCAAAGTGTCCTCGGCAGGATGGAAGATCAGGCAGATGTGGGTGGCTGCAGTAAGACAAAGACATCCCGGCGTCAAATACTGCTTGGCAGGCCAAGCAGAAGGAGGTCTTGCTCTCAGTTTTCGCCAAGACACCTTACCCGAGCTTCAGGACCAGGCAGGAACTGGCCAGGGAATTCGGAGTTCCAGAGTCCTCCATCCGCGTGTGGTTTCAAAACCGCAGAACTAGAACTGGCATGTCGAGGAAGACCTCAAAGCAGACCACCGCAGGCTCCAGCCATGAAGCCTCCCAACAGCCTCCTGAAAAGCTTGTCGCCAGGGTACAACAAGCAAGAGGCCTGCCCTCAGAACGGAGAAGGCCTCGAACGCGGCTTAGTCCAGCACAGATCAGCATGCTAGTGCAAGCTTTTGAGATCTCTCCATCTCCAGACTATGCCACGAGGGTGCAACTGGCACTGAGCACAGGTTTGCCTGAGGACACCGTCCACATATGGTTCCAGAACAGAAAGGCCAGGCAGAAAGGCCGCGCTGGAGGCAGCACAGCTAAAGGTGAGGACCTGCCTGCCTCTCCTGGCCCGGAAAGGGCTCCTGGAGCATTGTGTTGCATTGAGCAGGAGGCTTCCCGGGACAGCTTGTTGACACCGGGTTCTGCAGGAGGCCAGTGTGCAGAAGCCTTGATGTCAAGACCCGAGCTCACCTTCTTCACAGAGGCCTACCCAGAATCCAGCGACTCCTGCCCTGTCCAGCTCTTCCTGGAGCAGCCGGTGAGAACAGTGGAAGAGGAACAGGGACCAGCCGCTCTGGACCCAGATGTACCATGGGAGCAGATCGAACCAACACTTGAGGCTCCTCTCACAGAAGAAGAATATCAGGCTCTGTTGGACGATATTTGACCACATTGAGAATGCCCAGAATTGGGACTGTAAAACCCCGTTGCCTGGACCCTAACCTGACCATTGTCTCAGAGACTCCAGCCAGAAATGAGCTTGGACAGATGCTCAGACTTGCACCTAAGAAAGGTGCAGAGCTCTAGGGATCCTGAGTAAGTTTTGGGAAAAGATGGAATGCCCTGGAGGTGTGAGGAACCTCACAAGAAGACCAACAGAAACAGCTGACCCAGCCCCCAGGAGTCTTGCAGAGACTGAGCCATCAAATAAGGAGCATGCTTGGTCTGGAGCTAGGGACCCTGCACACACGTAGCAGGTGGGAGGTGAATCCTTGTGCTTAATGTGGGTTGGCCCTACGAGGGAGGTGTTGTGGAGTGGCCCAGCGGCGGTGGAGAGTTGTTTCTAACCTGGACTTTGTTGTTTCTAACCTGGACGGTTTTTGAAGGACAGTTATATAATGTTAGCTTCAATTATGATCAGGATAAATATGTAATTTGTCTGCTATTGTACTCTGCGTCATTAAATTATTTTTAGGCATTACTATGACCTGGTTATTCTTTTCATTTGGAAATTAATGTAAAGAGGAGATATGATTATCTTTCAAGCTGAAAAGAGGTGTGATCATGAGTCTTGGTTTTTAACTTGACTGCATGTGGAATTAAGCAAAACACCCAAATTAAGGACACAATTGTGAAGCACTCTTCCTTATTTGAAGTAGTCTTCTCTACTTCTCTTCTGAATCTGTAAGGCTGAAAACACACCTTTAATCTGTATCTTCATACTGCAAAACCAACCACTCACCTTTGCCTCATCTTACTGGAAACCTATACAAGGACATAGAAGAAGGAATGTTTTACTCTTTGCCTGTTCCCTTTTGCTTTGGTAGCAAGTCTATTTCTTCATTGACTATAGAACCTTCTTCTTGAGGATTTCCGTGTATATGAAGGTGAGTTGAGGCAACCAGCCTCATGGACTAAGCCACTGATAGATTCCTCGATTTTCCATTTTTAGCCATCCACTGTTGAATTAATTGACTCACAGATTGTAAATCATTCTCATAAATCCTTTCCTATAAAGAGAGAGTTAGAGGGAAAATAAACTATGCATATAATCATCTTTCACATAGAACTACCAAATTTTCTGCTTTTAATAATGTCATGTAATTTATTCAGAAATCACTTAAACAATAGTAACTGACATATGAGGAGTTATAGAAAAAAATATTCATCATCATGAAAAGTCAAAATGCTACATAAATTTTTGGGTATATTAATGGACCAGGAGTTAACTTTTTTTTGATGCAGTTGCATTCTAAAATATCATAATTGAATTACAAGTATTTTAATTTTTGCAGCATTTATATATAGTTTATTTTTACCTCAAATTAGTCCCTTCTTTGTCTTAATTCCCTCAACACACATTAAAGTGTGTTTATTTTTCATTTTCATAGGTTACGGAGATTCTATTTTATATGGGGATGACATCATGAAAATTAACTGTTCTATGCATGACACTGCTAATACCAAAACATCATTCAAATAATAAGTAGACCTATCAGAATCACACTAGAATTCTCAGCAGAGATTATAAAATCCAGAAGTGTTTGGATGGATATCATGCAGAAACTAAGAGACCACCGATGCCAACCCAGACTACTATACCCAGGATATATGCAGCCATCCAGCCCTACAGAACATACTAGAACATTCCCAGTCAACCGATATTCCGACAAGTCTGTCTATCGCAGTGACTGAGAAGACGACCAAAAAGGTCCAGATAGGTGACTAAAGAGAAACAGTGGTATACCAGAAATCAGACTAACCTGTTCCGAGCTCGACCTCTGAGCCCAGTCTGTTGAGGTCTGTTTTCTGGGCAATGCACCAAAATGTAAGACCTGGAGTCTCACTGCTCAGGAGCTCAGGATTACACCCTTCACAGGAACACTCACAGACCACAACTTGATGCAATAGCAAAAGGTTTTATTGCTGTCGAGATAGGGTCGCACCTCCAAAGACAGGACATGACCCTGAACATGCAAAACACAGGGTTTTTATGCCTGAAAATCAGATCACTTTTGCTCTATACTTTACAGCTGATTGTTTCTCAGACAGTTCACCCCACCCTTCAAAAGCTATCTGCACCTGACTTCAATTCAAATAATCACAGTTATTTTTCTCATTCCCAGGTGGTCCCTCATTTGTTCTGATGATGAAGTCACTGAATAATCTCATCTTGCAGGTTTAAGAGTGCAGGGATCTGTTAAGGAGCCTGTGCAAAACAACCGCCTCATTCACTAAGGTAATCAAGGCCCTGGAGAAGACTGTTCACCAACTTCATACAGAGATTGGGTTAAGCTCTCAAGAGGGCAGTACCAGACTGACACCAGATAAGCACTGATGCCATTCTTGGCGCATGATACTGTAAATATCACATGTAGGAGAGCATTTAGAGCATGAAGAGGAGGAGCAGCCCCAAGAAATGAATGATTAAGAGAGACACTGCTTTTGGCTCTCAGGAGCATCATGCCGACCTCACAAGACAAGCTACAGCTAGAGTTCCCAGTTCTCAAATCACCCGGTGTGCTATTTTGGGTGAATCCGGGAATTTAAAAAAAAAAAAAAAAAAAAGAGGTTAAAATCTCTAGAACTCAAAATAGGAGGTGTGTTAACACAGAGGCAAGTGGTCCCTTTATTCACAGAAAGGAACAAGCAGATTCTGGCTCCAAGGGAATGCAAAGGTTCCCGGGGCTTCATGGCAGCTGTGGCAAGGGAAAGCACTGGTGTAGGGATCACAGCACCGAGAGGGACATACAGGCTAACCTCTTGCCATCAGTAAACAAACAGAGGGGCCTGTCAGGCTTACACCCTCATGCAATAATACGAGCTGTCTCCCATCAGGCAGCCATGTGGTACTAGGCAGGTAGGAAAATCTCAACTGAGGATTTCAGATTTGATACACACCACTGCATGCAGCAGCACAGCTTTGCATCTGGCTGCAGATAAACCTCTGACCCTATCCGCAAGGGTTCTATGTTACAAAGGAAATACAGCTGTTTATGGACCTGTGTCTTCAGGGATGGTAAAGAGGATCTCTGGAAGAAGCAGAATAACTTCTACAGGATCTATTGTACACCCAGGTACTGTCGATGGGGACTGCAAAAAAAGTTAAAATTATGGCACATGTAAAACAGGAGATGCAAAAATAAGGCAGGGGTAGAACTGCTCAGCTGTTACTGTTCTCCTCCATCTAGGGCAAAGCCACACCCTGAAGAACAACAGGCACATTTGGCAGTACCAGAAATTGTGTGTTCTGGAAAACACTGCCTAATGATCAGAGATCCAAATTAATGGCAGCAACAAATGTTGTTCCTTGAAATGAAGGAAATGACTTCAGTATCCTCTCCCAAAAGTCTTGGGATCCACACTGTGTGCTTCTGAAGGTTCATACAGTTTCTAGGAATCTGCAAAATTTCTCCAGTAGGACAAAGTGTATGGTGGATTAAATAGGTGGAACCAGAGGAAAAAAAGAGGGAACTTGACACCTTCTGTGGCCTGCCACTGAAGGAGAAATTCAGACATAATTCCAGGAGTCTTTCTGCAGGATAAGTCTACTCTTTGCCCAAATGCTTAGGCTTGCAGGGTCCTAACCATATTTAGATTGTTGAAATCATACACCGGGAGACTGGAGCTCAAAGGAACTTAAGGCAGACGGCACACGCAGAGTGCAAGATCTGTTCTAGCCACGTTCCTCCTTGAGCATCAGCCAGAGCTGAATGAATGACCTTGTTAAAGTAGGCAAAGACTTCTCCTGGCATATGCCTCTTCTCCTTGCCTGATCATCAGAAGCCATGCCTTAGACTCTCCCCTCAAACTCCTTGTGGGCCAACACAGGTGCGTACTGTGAGCTAAGCAGTGGAATTTGGGTAGAACACAAGGCCAACTGTTTCTGGAAAGGCTGCTTTAGGGTGGGGTATGGGAAAATTCTGCAGGAGGAAGGAAGGGTTTCACAGTTTGGAAGCAGAAGAGCGTTCCACGTTTTGGCCTGTAATTGGAGGCCTCGAGGGAGTGGGTGGGGCCTCAGGTCGGTATTTAAGGGTGAGTAGCAGACCCCTTTACGCATTTGCCATAGTCTGCACTTTCCTGGGTGTTGTTGTGAGTACACACTGGAGAGGAAGAACTCCTGTCAAAGTGTCCTCGGCAGGATGGAAGATCAGGCAGATGTGGGTGGCTGCAGTAAGACAAAGACATCCCGGCGTCAAAAGACTGCTTGGCAGGCCAAGCAGAAGGAGGTCTTGCTCTCAGTTTTCGCCAAGACACCTTACCCGAGCTTCAGGACCAGGCAGGAACTGGCCAGGGAATTCGGAGTTCCAGAGTCCTCCATCCGCGTGTGGTTTCAAAACCGCAGAACTAGAACTGGCATGTCGAGGAAGACCTCAAAGCAGACCACCGCAGGCTCCAGCCATGAAGCCTCCCAACAGCCTCCTGAAAAGCTTGTCGCCAGGGTACAACAAGCAAGAGGCCTGCCCTCAGAACGGAGAAGGCCTCGAACGCGGCTTAGTCCAGCACAGATCAGCATGCTAGTGCAAGCTTTTGAGATCTCTCCATCTCCAGACTATGCCACGAGGGTGCAACTGGCACTGAGCACAGGTTTGCCTGAGGACACCGTCCACATATGGTTCCAGAACAGAAAGGCCAGGCAGAAAGGCCGCGCTGGAGGCAGCACAGCTAAAGGTGAGGACCTGCCTGCCTCTCCTGGCCCGGAAAGGGCTCCTGGAGCATTGTGTTGCATTGAGCAGGAGGCTTCCCGGGACAGCTTGTTGACACACGGGTTCTGCAGGAGGCCAGTGTGCAGAAGCCTTGATGTCAAGACCCGAGCTCACCTTCTTCACAGAGGCCTACCCAGAATCCAGCGACTCCTGCCCTGTCCAGCTCTTCCTGGAGCAGCCGGTGAGAACAGTGGAAGAGGAACAGGGACCAGCCGCTCTGGACCCAGATGTACCATGGGAGCAGATCGAACCAACACTTGAGGCTCCTCTCACAGAAGAAGAATATCAGGCTCTGTTGGACGATATTTGACCACATTGAGAATGCCCAGAATTGGGACTGTAAAACCCCGTTGCCTGGACCCTAACCTGACCATTGTCTCAGAGACTCCAGCCAGAAATGAGCTTGGACAGATACTCAGACTTGCACCTAAGAAAGGTGCAGAGCTCTAGGGATCCTGAGTAAGTTTGGGGAAAAGATGGAATGCCCTGGAGGTGTGAGGAACCTCACAAGAAGACCAACAGAAACAGCTGACCCAGCCCCAGGAGTCTTGCAGAGACTGAGCCATCAAATAAGGAGCATGCTTGGTCTGGAGCTAGGGGGACCCTGCACACACGTAGCAGGTGGGAGGTGAATCCTTGTGCTTAATGTGGGTTGCCCTACGAGGGAGGTGTTGTGGAGTGGCCCAGCGGCGGTGGAGAGTTGTTTCTAACCTGGACTTTGTTGTTTCTAACCTGGACGGTTTTTGAAGGACAGTTATATAATGTTAGCTTCAATTATGATCAGGATAAATATGTAATTTGTCTGCTATTGTACTCTCGTCATTAAATTATTTTTAGGCATTACTATGACCTGGTTATTCTTTTCATTTGGAAATTAATGTAAAGAGGAGATATGATTATCTTTCAAGCTGAAAAGAGGTGTGATCATGAGTCTTGGTTTTTAACTTGACTGCATGTGGAATTAAGCAAAACACCCAAATTAAGGACACAATTGTGAAGCACTCTTCCTTATTTGAAGTAGTCTTCTCTACTTCTCTTCTGAATCTGTAAGGCTGAAAAACACACCTTTAATCTGTATCTTCATACTGCAAAACCAACCACTCACCTTTGCCTCATCTTACTGGAAACCTATACAAGGACATAGAAGAAGGAATGTTTTACTCTTTGCCTGTTCCTTTTTTTGCTTTGGTAGCAAGTCTATTTCTTCATTGACTATAGAACCTTCTTCTTGAGGATTTCCGTGTATATGAAGGTGAGTTGAGGCAACCAGCCTCATGGACTAAGCCACTGATAGATTCCTCGATTTTCCATTTTTAGCCATCCACTGTTGAATTAATTGACTCTCACAGATTGTAAATCATTCTCATAAATCCTTTCCTATAAAGAGAGAGTTAGAGGGAAAATAAACTATGCATATAATCATCTTTCACATAGAACTACCAAATTTTCTGCTTTTAATAATGTCATGTAATTTATTCAGAAATCACTTAAACAATAGTAACTGACATATGAGGAGTTATAGAAAAAAATATTCATCATCATGAAAAGTCAAAATGCTACATAAATTTTTGGGTATATTAATGGACCAGGAGTTAACTTTTTTTTGATGCAGTTGCATTCTAAAATATCATAATTGAATTACAAGTATTTTAATTTTTGCAGCATTTATATATAGTTTATTTTTACCTCAAATTAGTCCCTTCTTTGTCTTAATTCCCTCAACACACATTAAAGTGTGTTTATTTTTCATTTTCATAGGTTACGGAGATTCTATTTTATATGGGGATGACATCATGAAAATTAACTGTTCTATGCATGACACTGCTAATACCAAAACATCATTCAAATAATAAGTAGACCTATCAGAATCACACTAGAATTCTCAGCAGAGATTATAAAATCCAGAAGTGTTTGGATGGATATCATGCAGAAACTAAGAGACCACCGATGCCAACCCAGACTACTATACCCAGGAT
Source organism: Meriones psammophilus (assembly GCA_036365155.1). Classification (NCBI taxonomy): domain Eukaryota; kingdom Metazoa; phylum Chordata; class Mammalia; order Rodentia; family Muridae; genus Meriones; species Meriones psammophilus. Next base: position 76,986 of record JAEOAE010003332.1, read on the forward strand.
ATATGCAGCCATCCAGCCCTACAGAACATACTAGAACATTCCCAGTCAACCGATATTCCGACAAGTCTGTCTATCGCAGTGACTGAGAAGACGACCAAAAAGGTCCAGATAGGTGACTAAAGAGAAACAGTGGTATACCAGAAATCAGACTAACCTGTTCCGAGCTCGACCTCTGAGCCCAGTCTGTTGAGGTCTGTTTTCTGGGCAATGCACCAAAATGTAAGACCTGGAGTCTCACTGCTCAGGAGCTCAGGATTACACCCTTCACAGGAACACTCACAGACCACAACTTGATGCAATAGCAAAAGGTTTTATTGCTGTCGAGATAGGGTCGCACCTCCAAAGACAGGACATGACCCTGAACATGTGCAAAACACAGGGTTTTTATGCCTGAAAATCAGATCACTTTTGCTCTATACTTTACAGCTGATTGTTTCTCAGAACAGTTCACCCCACCCTTCAAAAGCTATCTGCACCTGACTTCAATTCAAATAATCACAGTTATTTTTCTCATTCCCAGGTGGTCCCTCATTTGTTCTGATGATGAAGTCACTGAATAATCTCATCTTGCAGGTTTAAGAGTGCAGGGATCTGTTAAGGAGCCTGTGCAAAACAACCGCCTCATTCACTAAGGTAATCAAGGCCCTGAGAAGACTGTTCACCAACTTCATACAGAGATTGGGTTAAGCTCTCAAGAGGGCAGTACCAGACTGACACCAGATAAGCACTGATGCCATTCTTGGCGCATGATACTGTAAATATCACATGTAGGAGAGCATTTAGAGCATGAAGAGGAGGAGCAGCCCCAAGAAATGAATGATTAAGAGAGACACTGCTTTTGGCTCTCAGGAGCATCATGCCGACCTCACAAGACAAGCTACAGCTAGAGTTCCCAGTTCTCAAATCACCCGGTGTGCTATTTTGGGTGAATCCGGGAATTTAGAAAAAAAAAAAAAAAAAAAAAAAAAAAAGAGGTTAAAATCTCTAGAACTCAAAATAGGAGGTGTGTTAACACAGAGGCAAGTGGTCCCTTTATTCACAGAAAGGAACAAGCAGATTCTGGCTCCAAGGGAATGCAAAGGTTCCCGGGGCTTCATGGCAGCTGTGGCAAGGGAAAGCACTGGTGTAGGGATCACAGCACCGAGAGGGACATACAGGCTAACCTCTTGCCATCAGTAAACAAACAGAGGGGCCTGTCAGGCTTACACCCTCATGCAATAATACGAGCTGTCTCCCATCAGGCAGCCATGTGGTACTAGGCAGGTAGGAAAATCTCAACTGAGGATTTCAGATTTGATACACACCACTGCATGCAGCAGCACAGCTTTGCATCTGGCTGCAGATAAACCTCTGACCCTATCCGCAAGGGTTCTATGTTACAAAGGAAATACAGCTGTTTATGGACCTGTGTCTTCAGGGATGGTAAAGAGGATCTCTGGAAGAAGCAGAATAACTTCTACAGGATCTATTGTACACCCAGGTACTGTCGATGGGGACTGCAAGAAAAAGTTAAAATTATGGCACATGTAAAACAGGAGATGCAAAAATAAGGCAGGGGTAGAACTGCTCAGCTGTTACTGTTCTCCTCCATCTAGGGCAAAGCCACACCCTGAAGAACAACAGGCACATTTGGCAGTACCAGAAATTGTGTGTTCTGGAAAACACTGCCTAATGATCAGAGATCCAAATTAATGGCAGCAACAAATGTTGTTCCTTGAAATGAAGGAAATGACTTCAGTATCCTCTCCCAAAAGTCTTGGGATCCACACTGTGTGCTTCTGAAGGTTCATACAGTTTCTAGGAATCTGTAAAATTTCTCCAGTAGGACAAAGTGTATGGTGGATTAAATAGGTGGAACCAGAGGAAAAAGAGAGGAACTTGACACCTTCTGTGGCCTGCCACTGAAGGAGAAATTCAGAAATAATTCCAGGAGTCTTTCTGCAGGATAAGTCTACTCTTTGCCCAAATGCTTAGGCTTGCAGGGTCCTAACCATATTTAGATTGTTGAAATCATACACCGGGAGACTGGAGCTCAAAGGAACTTAAGGCAGACGGCACACGCAGAGTGCAAGATCTGTTCTAGCCACGTTCCTCCTTGAGCATCAGCCAGAGCTGAATGAATGACCTTGTTAAAGTAGGCAAAGACTTCTCCTGGCATATGCCTCTTCTCCTTGCCTGATCATCAGAAGCCATGCCTTAGACTCTCCCCTCAAACTCCTTGTGGGCCAACACAGGTGCGTACTGTGAGCTAAGCAGTGGAATTTGGGTAGAACACAAGGCCAACTGTTTCTGGAAAGGCTGCTTTAGGGTGGGGTATGGGAAAATTCGCAGGAGGAAGGAAGGGTTTCACAGTTTGGAAGCAGAAGAGCGTTCCACGTTTTGGCCTGTAATTGGAGGCCTCGAGGGAGTGGGTGGGGCCTCAGGTCGGTATTTAAGGGGTGAGCAGCAGACCCCTTTACGCATTTGCCATAGTCTGCACTTTCCTGGGTGTTGTTGTGAGTACACACTGGAGAGGAAGAACTCCTGTCAAAGTGTCCTCGGCAGGATGGAAGATCAGGCAGATGTGGGTGGCTGCAGTAAGACAAAGACATCCCGGCGTTAAAAGACTGCTTGGCAGGCCAAGCAGAAGGAGGTCTTGCTCTCAGTTTTCGCCAAGACACCTTACCCGAGCTTCAGGACCAGGCAGGAACTGGCCAGGGAATTCGGAGTTCCAGAGTCCTCCATCCGCGTGTGGTTTCAAAACCGCAGAACTAGAACTGGCATGTCGAGGAAGACCTCAAAGCAGACCACCGCAGGCTCCAGCCATGAAGCCTCCCAACAGCCTCCTGAAAAGCTTGTCGCCAGGGTACAACAAGCAAGAGGCCTGCCCTCAGAACGGAGAAGGCCTCGAACGCGGCTTAGTCCAGCACAGATCAGCATGCTAGTGCAAGCTTTTGAGATCTCTCCATCTCCAGACTATGCCACGAGGGTGCAACTGGCACTGAGCACAGGTTTGCCTGAGGACACCGTCCACATATGGTTCCAGAACAGAAAGGCCAGGCAGAAAGGCGCTGGAGGCAGCACAGCTAAAGGTGAGGACCTGCCTGCCTCTCCTGGCCGGAAAGGGCTCCTGGAGCATTGTGTTGCATTGAGCAGGAGGCTTCCCGGGACAGCTTGTTGACACCGGGTTCTGCAGGAGGCCAGTGTGCAGAAGCCTTGATGTCAAGACCCGAGCTCACCTTCTTCACAGAGGCCTACCCAGAATCCAGCGACTCCTGCCCTGTCCAGCTCTTCCTGGAGCAACCGGTGAGAACAGTGGAAGAGGAACAGGGACCAGCCGCTCTGGACCCAGATGTACCATGGGAGCAGATCGAACCAACACTTGAGGCTCCTCTCACAGAAGAAGAATATCAGGCTCTGTTGGACGATATTTGACCACATTGAGAATGCCCAGAATTGGGACTGTAAAACCCGTTGCCTGGACCCTAACCTGACCATTGTCTCAGAGACTCCAGCCAGAAATGAGCTTGGACAGATGCTCAGACTTGCACCTAAGAAAGGTGCAGAGCTCTAGGGATCCTGAGTAAGTTTTGGGGAAAAGATGGAATGCCCTGGAGGTGTGAGGAACCTCACAAGAAGACCAACAGAAACAGCTGACCCAGCCCCCAGGAGTCTTGCAGAGACTGAGCCATCAAATAAGGAGCATGCTTGGTCTGGAGCTAGGGACCCTGCACACACGTAGCAGGTGGGAGGTGAATCCTTGTGCTTAATGTGGGTTGCCCTACGAGGGAGGTGTTGTGGAGTGGCCCAGCGGCGGTGGAGAGTTGTTTCTAACCTGGACTTTGTTGTTTCTAACCTGGACGGTTTTTGAAGGACAGTTATATAATGTTAGCTTCAATTATGATCAGGATAAATATGTAATTTGTCTGCTATTGTACTCTGCGTCATTAAATTATTTTTAGGCATTACTATGACCTGGTTATTCTTTTCATTTGGAAATTAATGTAAAGAGGAGATATGATTATCTTTCAAGCTGAAAAGAGGTGTGATCATGAGTCTTGGTTTTTAACTTGACTGCATGTGGAATTAAGCAAAACACCCAAATTAAGGACACAATTGTGAAGTACTCTTCCTTATTTGAAGTAGTCTTCTCTACTTCTCTTCTGAATCTGTAAGGCTGAAAAACACACCTTTAATCTGTATCTTCATACTGCAAAACCAACCACTCACCTTTGCCTCATCTTACTGGAAACCTATACAAGGACATAGAAGAAGGAATGTTTTACTCTTTGCCTGTTCCCTTTTTGCTTTGGTAGCAAGTCTATTTCTTCATTGACTATAGAACCTTCTTCTTGAGGATTTCCGTGTATATGAAGGTGAGTTGAGGCAACCAGCCTCATGGACTAAGCCACTGATAGATTCCTCGATTTTCCATTTTTAGCCATCCACTGTTGAATTAATTGACTCACAGATTGTAAATCATTCTCATAAATCCTTTCCTATAAAGAGAGAGTTAGAGGGAAAATAAACTATGCATATAATCATCTTTCACATAGAACTACCAAATTTTCTGCTTTTAATAATGTCATGTAATTTATTCAGAAATCACTTAAACAATAGTAACTGACATATGAGGAGTTATAGAAAAAAATATTCATCATCATGAAAAGTCAAAATGCTACATAAATTTTTGGGTATATTAATGGACCAGGAGTTAAATTTTTTGATGCAGTTGCATTCTAAAATATCATAATTGAATTACAAGTATTTTAATTTTTGCAGCATTTATATATAGTTTATTTTTACCTCAAATTAGTCCCTTCTTTGTCTTAATTCCCTCAACACACATTAAAGTGTGTTTATTTTTCATTTTCATAGGTTACGGAGATTCTATTTTATATGGGGATGACATCATGAAAATTAACTGTTCTATGCATGACACTGCTAATACCAAAACATCATTCAAATAATAAGTAGACCTATCAGAATCACATTAGAATTCTCAGCAGAGATTATAAAATCCAGAAGTGTTTGGATGGATATCATCCAGCAGAAACTAAGAGACCACCGATGCCAACCCATAAACTACTATACACCAGGATATATGCAGCCATCCAATCCCTAGAGACACATGTGAGGTTTTGTTCCTAGTCTTATTGTAACTTGTTATGCCATCAGATTTTTTTCATTGAAAATAATAAAGCAGTGGATTTGAAGGAGAAGTGAGGTGGGCAGAGTAGAAGTGGATAGATTGTGGCTGGGAGGAGTGGAGGAAGAGGAAACTGCAGTTGGGATGTAGTGTATAAAACAACAACAACAAAAATACTAAAACAAAATAAACTGTCAGCTCCTCGGGCTGTTGATGAGCACCTGCATTCCTAGCACTCAGGAAGTTAAAGGTAGGTGGATCTCTGTGAGTTCAAGCACAGGCTGTTCTACAAAGAGGGCCCGGGACAGCCATAATTATTCAGAAAAAGAAATCCTGTTTTCAAAGAAACAAAAAACTGTCAGCATTTTGTGTTTCACCTTTAGGAACTTTGTTATATGTCCCACTTTTTTATTTTTATTTTTTAATATTAGATACAGTTTATTAACTTTGTATCCCAGCTGTATCCCAGTCCCTCATTCCCTCCCTATCCCACCCTCCTTCCCTCATCTCCTCCCTACCCCTTTCCAAGTTCACTGATAGAGGAGGGCCTCCTCCTGTTCCAACTGACCCTAGCTTATCAGGTATCATAAGGACTGGCTGCAATATCCTCCTCTGTAGCCTAGCAAGTCTGATTCTCCCTTGGGAGGCGGGAGGTCAAAGAGGCAGCCTCTGAATTCATGTCTGAAATAGTCCCTGTACCCACTTGGATACAGAGCTGATATGGACTACATTTGAGCAGGGGTGCTAAGTTATATGCATACATGGTCCTTGGTTGGAGAAACAGTCTCATAAAAGACCCCTGTGCTTTGATATATTTGGTCCTTGTAGAGTTCTCTCTCCAGGTCACACTAACTTCCCCTTCTTTCATATGATTCCCTGTGCTCTGCCCAAGTTTGGTTATTAGTCTCAGCATCTGCTTTGATACACTGCTAGGTAGAGTCTTTTACAGGTCCTCTGTGGTAGGCTTCTGTCCTGTTTCTTGTTTTCTCCTATGTCCATCACATTTGTCTTTCTTAATGAGGATTGATCATCTTAACCCAGGTCCTCTTTCTCATTTATCTTCTTTAGGTGTACAGATTTTAGTATGTTTATCCTATCTTATAGGTCTAGCATCCACTTAAAAGTGAGTGTATACCATGTATGTCTTTCTGCTTCTGGGATACCTCACTCAGGATGATCTTTCTAGATTGCAAGTCTTTTTTGTTTCTTCACGTTTATATCTCATGACTTCTTTGAATGGTCTAGAATTAAACCTGTCTGTTGTGTAGCTGGTAAATCATTTGTTCTGATGATGAAGTCACTGAATAATCTCATCTTGCAGGTTTAAGAGTGCAGGGATCTGTTAAGAGGGTATGCAAAACAACCGCCTCCTTCACTAAAAGGTCATTTCAAGGCCTGGAAGACTGTTCACCAACTTCATACAGAGATTGGGTTAAGCTCTCAGAGGGCAGTACCAGACTGACACCAGATAGCACTGATGATATTCTTGGCACATGATGCATAAAATATCACATGTAGGAAGCATTTAGAGCATGAAGAGGGAGGAGCAGCCCCAGGAAATGAATGATTAAGAGAGACACTGCTTTTGGCTCTCAGGAGCATCATGCCCGACCTCACAAGACAAGCTACAGCTAGAGTTCCCAGTTCTCAAATCATGGCGGTGTGCTATTTTGGGTGAATCTAGAATTTAGAAAAAAAAAAAAAAAAAAGGTTAAATTCTCTAGAACTCAAAATAGGAGGGTGTGTTAACACAGGGGCAAGTGGTCCCTTTATTCTGAAAGGAACAAGCAGATTCTGGCTCAAGGAATCAAAAGGTTCCCGGGGCTTCATGGCAGCTGTGCAAGGGAAAGCACTGGTGTAGGGATGCACAGCACCCAGAGGGACATACAGGCTAACCTCTTGCCGTCAGTAAAGCAAACAGAGGGGCCTGTCGGGCTTACAACCCTCATGCAACAATACTGGCTGTCTCCCATCAGGCAGCCATGTGGTACTAGGCAGGTAGGAAAATCTCAGCTGAGGTTTCAGATTTGATATACACCACTGCCTGCAGCAGCACTGGCTTTGCATCTGGCTGCAGATAAACCTCTGACCCTATCATAAAGGGTTCTATGTTACAAAAGGAAATACAGCTGTTATGGACCTGTGTCTTCAGGGTTAGTAAGAGGATCTCTGGAAGAAACAGAATACTTCTACAGGATCTATTGGACACCCAGGTACTGTCGATGGGGACTGCAAGAAAAAAAAGTTAAAATTATGGCACATGTAAAACAGGAGATGCAAAAATAAGGCAGGAGTAGAACTGCTCAGCTATTTACTGTTCTCCTCCATCTAGGGCAAGCCACACCCTGAAGAACAACAGGCACATTTGGCAGTACGGAAGTGGGTGTTCTGGAAAACACTGCCTAATGATCAGAGATCCAAATTAATGGCAGCAACAAATGTTGTTTCTTGAAATGAAGGAAATGACTTCAGTATCCCTCTCCCAAAGTCTTGGGATCCACACTGTGTGCTTCTGAAGGTTCATACAGTTTCTAGGAATCTGTAAAATTTCTCCAGTAGGGCAAAAGTGTATGGTGGATTAAATAGGTGGGACCAGAGGAACCAAGAGGAACTTTGACACCTTCTGTGGCCTGCCACTGAAGGAGAAATTCAAAATAATTCAGGAGTCTTTCTGCAGGATGAGTCTACTCTTTGCCCAAATGCTTAGACTTGCAGGGTCCTAACCATATTTAGATTGTTGAAATCATACACTGGGAGACTGGAGCTCAAAGGAACAAGGCAGACGGCACCGCAGAGTGCAAGATCTGTTCTAGCCATGTTCCTCCTTGAGCATCAGCCAGAGCTGAATAGATGACCTTGTTAAAGTAGGCAAAGACTTCTCACAGCTTATGCCTCTTCTCCTTGCATGATCATCCAGAAGCCATGCCTTAGACTCTCCCACAAACTCCTTGTGGGCCAACACAGGTGCGTGCTGTAGGCCAAGCAGTGGAATTTGGGTAGAACAGGAAGGCCAACTGTTTCTGGAAAGGCTGCTTTAGGGTGGGATATGGGAAAAATTCGCAGGAGGAAGGAAAGGGTTTCACAGTTTGGAAGCAGAGGAGCTTTCCACGGTTTGGCCTGTAATTGGAGGCCTGAGGAGTGGGTGGGGCCTCAGGTCAGTATTTAGGGTGGCAGCAGACCCCTTTACGCATTGCCATAGTCTGCACTTTCCTGGGTGTTGTTGTGAGTACTGGGAGGAAGAACTCCTGTCAAAGTGTCTCGGCAGGATGGAAGATCAGGCAGAATGTGGGTGGCTGCAGTAAGACAAAGACATCCCGGTCAAAGACTGCTTGGCAGGCCAAGCGGAAGGAGGTCTTGCTCTCAGTTTTTCGCCAAGACACTTACCGAGCTTCAGGACCAGGCAGGAACTGGCCAGGGTCGTAGTTCAGAGTCCCTCCATCAGCGTGTGGTTTCAAAACCGCCAGAACTAGAACTGGCATGTCGAGGAAGACCTCAAAGCAGACCACCCGGGGCTTCAGCCATGAAGCCTCCCAGCAACCTCCTGAAAAGCTTGTGGCGCCAGGTGCAACAAGCAGAGGCCCGCCCTCAGAATGGAGAAGGCCTCGAGCGCGGCTTAGTCCAGCACAGATCAGCATGCTAGTGCAGCTTTTGAGATCTCTCCATCTCCAGACTATGCCACGAGGGTGCAGCTGGCACTGAGCACAGGTTTGCCTGAGGACACCGTCCACATATGGTTCCAGAACAGAAAGGCCAGGCAGAAAGGCCACGCTGGGGCAGCACAGCTAAAGGTGAGGACCTGCCTGCCTCTCCTGGCCTGGAAAGGGCTCCTGGAGCATCGTGTTGCATTGAGAGGAGGCTTCCCGGGACAGCTTGTGACACGGGGTTCTGCAGGGAGGCCAGTGTGTGCAGAAGCGTTGATGTCAAGACCGAGCTCACTTTCTTCACAGAGGCCTACCCAGAATCAGCGACTCCTGCCCTGTCAGCTCTTCCTGGGCAACAGGTGAGAACAGTGGAAGGAACAGGGACCGGCGCTCCGGACCCAGATGTACCATGGGAGCAGATCGAACCAACATTGAGGCTCCTCATGGAAGAAGAATATCAGGCTCTGTTGGGCGATGTTTGACCACATTGAGAATACCCAAGTGGGACTGTAAACCCCATTGCCTGGACCCTAACCTGACCATTGTCTCAGAGACTCCAGCCAGAAATGAGCTTGGACAGATGCTCAGACTTGCACCTAAGAAAGATGCAGAGCTCTAAGGATCTGAGTAATGTTGGGAAAAGATTGAAGGCCCTGGAGGGTGCAAGGAACCTCACAAGAAGACCAACAGAAACAGCTGACCCAACCCCAGGGCCTTTGCAGAGACTGAGCCATCAAATAAGTAGCATGCTTGGTCTGGACCTAGGGACCCTGCACATGCGTAGCAGGTGGGAGGTGAATCCTTGTGCCCAATGTGGGTTGCCCTACGAGGGAGGTGTTGTGGGTGGCCAGCGGCGGTGGGAGTTATTTCTAACCTGGACTTTGTTGTTTCTAACCTGGGCGGTTTTGAAGGACAGTTATATAATGTTAGCTTCAATTATGATCAGGATAAATATGTAATTTGTCTGCTATTGTACTCTGCGTCATTAAATTATTTTAGGCATTGCTATGACCTGGTTATTCTTTTCATTTGGAAGTTAACAAAGAGAGATATGAACCTTCTTCTTGAGGATTTCAGTGTATTTGAAGGTGAGTTCGCCAGCAGCCTCATGGACTAAGCCACTGATAGATTCTCGATTTTCCATTTTTAGCCATCCACTGTTAGATTAATTGTGAACAGATTGTAAATCATTCTCATAAATCCTTTCCTATAAAGAGAGTTAGAGGAAAATAAACTATACATATAATCATCTTTCTATAGAACTACCAAATTTTCTGCTTTTAATAATGTCATGTAATTCATTCAGAAATCACTTAAACAATAGTAACTGACATATGAGGGTTATAGAAAAAAATATTCATCATCATACAAAGTCAAAATACATATAAATTTTTGGTATATTGATGGACCAGGGTTAACTTTTTTGATGCAGTTGCATTCTAAAATATCATAATTGAATTACAAGTATTTTAATTTTTGCAGCATTTATATATAGTTTATTTTTTACTCAAATTTGTCCCTTCTTTGTCTTAATTCTCTCAACACACATTAAAGTGTGTTTATTTTCATTTTCATAGGTTACGGAGATTCTATTTTTATATAGGGATGACATCATGAAAATTAACTGTTCTATGCATGACACTGCTAATACCAAAACATCATTCAAATAATAAGTAGACCTATCAGAATCACACTAGAATTCTCAGCAGAGATTATAAAATCAGAAGTGTTTTGGATGGATATCATGCAGAAACTAGAGACTACGATGATGCACCAACCCAGACTACTATACCCAGGATATGTGCAGCCATCCAGCCCCTACAGAACAACAAGGACATGACCCTGAACATGGCACAAAAACACAGGGTTTTTATGCCTGAAAATCAGATCACTTTTGCTCTATGCTTTACAACTGATTGCTTCTCAGAACAGTTCACCCCACCCTTCAAAAGCTATCACCTGACTTCCAATTCAAATAATGCGTTATTTTCTCATTCCCAGGTGGTCCCCCATTTTTTCTGATGATGAAGTCACTGAATAATCTCATCTTGCAGGTTTAAGACTGCAGGGATCTGTTAAGGAGCCTGTGCAAAACAACCGCCTCATTCACTAAGGTAATCAAGGCCCTGGGAAGACTGTTCACCAACTTCATACAGAGATTGAGTTAAGCTCTCAAGGGCAGTACCCGACTGACACCAGATAAGCACTGATGCCATTCTTGGCGTGATACTGTAAATATCACATGTAGGGGCATTTAGAGCATGAAGAGGAACAGCCCAGAATGAATGATTAAGAGAACCTGCTTTTGGCTCTCAGGGCACATACCGACCTCACAAAACAGATACAGCTGAGTTCCCAGTTCTCAAATCACCCCGGGGCTGATATTTTGGGTGAATCCGGGAATTTAGGAAAAAAAAAAAAAAAAAGGTTAAAATCTCTAGAACTCAAAATGGAGGTGTGTTAACACAGAGGCAAGTGGTCCCTTTATTCACAGAAAGGAACAAGCAGATTCTGGCTCCAAGGGAATCAAAAGGGTTCGGGGCTTCATGGCAGCTGTGGAGGAAGCACTGGTGTAGGGATCCCCAGCACAGGGGACATCACAGGCTAACCTCTTGCCATCAGTAAACAAACAGAGGGGCCTGTCAGGCCACCTCATCAATAATACAGGGTTTTCTCCCATCAGGCAGCCATGTGGTACTAGGCAGGTGGAAAATCTCAACTGAGATTTCAGATTTGATACACACTACTGCATGCAGCAGCAACTTTGCATCTGGCTCAGATAAACCTCTGACCCTATCCATAAAGGGGTTTTATGTTACAAAATAGAGGCTGTTTATGGACCTGTGTCTTCAGGGATGGTAAGAGGATCTCTGGTAAACAGAATAACTTCTACAGGATCTTTGTACCCAGAGTACTGTCGATGGGGAAATGCAAGAAAAAGTTAAAATTCGCACATGTAAAACAGGAGATGCAAAAATAAGGCAGGGTAGAACTGCTCAGCTGTTACTTTCTCCTCCATCTAGGGCAAAACCACACCCTGAAGAACAACAGGCATTTGGGAGTCCAGGAATTTTGTGTTCTGGGAAAACCTGCCCAATGATCAGAGATCCAAATTAATGGCAGCAACAATGTTGTTCCTTGAAATGAGAAATGACCCGTATCCTCTCCAAAAGTCTTGGGATCCACACTGTTGCTTCTGAAGGTTCATACAGTTTCCAAAGGGAAACTAAAAATTTCTCCCGTAGGACAAAGTGTATGGTGGATTAAATGGTGGAACAGAGGAAAAAGGGGAAATTGGCACCTTCTGTTTGGGCCCGCCACTGAAGGAGAATTCAGACATAATTCCAGGAGTCTTTCTGCAGGATAAGTCTACCCCTTTGCCAAATGCTTAAGCCAGGTCCCAACCATATTTAGATTGTTGAAATCATACCCGGAGACTGGGCTCAAAGGAACTTAAGGCAGGCGGCCAGGAAATGCAAGATCTTTCTAGCCCGTTCCTCCTTGAGCATCAGCCAGAGCTGAATAATTTACCTTTTAAAGTAGGCAAAGACTTCTCCTGGCATATCCTCTTCTCCTTGCCCCGATCTCAAAAATGTTGACTCTCCCATAAACTCCTTGTGGGCCCCAAAACGGTCGTCTGTAAGCTAAGCAGTGGAATTGGGGGAACACAAGGCCAACTGTTTCTAAGGCTGCTTTAGGGTGGGGGATGGGAAAATTCCGGGGGGAAGGAAGGGTTTCCAATTTGGAAACGAAGCGTTACGTTTTGGGCCCGTAAATTGGAGGCCTCAAAAGGGGTGGGTGGGGCCTCAGGTCGGTATTTAAGGGTGAGCAGGCCCCTTTTGCTTTCCATAGTCCACTTTCCTGGGTTTGTGAGTCCACACTGGAAGGAAGAACTCTGTAAAATGTCCTGGCAGGATGGAAGATCAGGCAGATGTGGGGGGCTGCAGTAAGACAAAGACATCCCGAGCGATCAAAGACTGTAGGCCAAGCAGAAGGAAGTCTTACTCTCAGTTTTAGCCAAGACACCTTACCCGAGCTTCAGGACCAGGCAGGAACTGGCCGGGGTGATCCAGGAGAGTCCTCCCATCCTCGTGTGGTTTCAAACATAAGAACTAGAACTGGCATGTAGAGGAGAGACCTCAAAGCAGACCACACTTGAGCTCCAGCCATAAAAGCCTCCCAACAGCCTCCTGAAAAACATGGCCCAGGTACAAACAAGAGGCCTGCCCTCAGACGGAGAAGGCCTCGAGCGGCAGTCAGCACAGATCAGCATGCTAGTGCAAGCTTTTGGGATCTCTCCATCCAGACTATGCCCACGAGGGTGCAACTGGCACTGGGCACAGGTTTGCCTGAGGACACCGTCCACATATGGTTCAGAACAGAAGGAGGCAGGCAGAAAGGCGTGCTGGAGGCGCTGGCTAAAGGTGAGGACCTGCCTCCTGGCGGAAAGGGCTCCTAGACATTGTGTTGCATTGAGCAGGAGGCTTCCCGGGACAGCTTGCTGACACGGGTTCTGCAATAGGCAGTGTGCAGAAGC
>JAEOAE010001075.1:0-37500 GCA_036365155.1 Meriones psammophilus
CACACATGAGATTTATTTTACAAAGTTGTGCTTGCGTTTCTTTTCTTCGATTGAAACTTGTTTCTGTGCCATACACTATGAGATAACACTTTTCAGTTTTCCTGTATTCCTAATTGAGCAAGCGACACACATGTGATTCCGTTTAAGCGTGGTGCGTTGAAACTTGATCCTGTGCTGGACAGTGCATTATATCACTTTACAGTTTTCCTGTATTCCTAAAGGAGCTAGTGACACACATGTGATTTAGTTTACAAAGTAGTGCTTTGTGTTTATGTTCTTTGTTGGAAACTTTTTCCTGTTAGGACCAAGTTAGGGTTAGGTGAGGGTTAGATTTAGGGTTAGGGTTAGGTAGTAGGGTTAGAGTTAGGGTTATGGTTTGAGTTAGGGTTAGGGGTTATGGTTAGTGCTACAGTTAGGGTTAGGTTACGGGGTTAGGGTTAAGGTTAGGGTTAGGGGTTATATCACTTTTCAGTTTTTCTGTTATACTTATTGAACAAGTGACACTTATGTGAATTAGTTTACAAAGTTGTGCTTTGTGTTTCTGTTCCTTCGATGGAAACTTGTTTCTTTGCCATACAGTCTTGAGATAACACTTTTCCAGTTTTCTGTATTCCTAATTGAGCGAGCAACACACATGTGTTTCCGTTTAAAAGCAGTGCTTGTTTTTCTCTTTTCAAGCTCGAAATTTGTTCCGTGATGTACAGTGCGATATATCACTTTTCAGTTTTCCTGTATTCTTAACTGGAGCGAGTGACACACATGTGAATTAGTTTATAAAATAGTGCTTTGTGTTTATATTCTTTCGTTGGATACTTGATCCTGTTAAGAAAGAGTTATGGTTAGGAATAGGTTTAGGGTAGGGTTAGGGTTAGGTTAGGTTAGGGTTTAGGGTTAGGGTTAGGTTTAGGGTTAGTTTTAGGGGTTAGTGTTAGTGTTAGGGTTAGGGTTAGGTTTAGGGGTTAGGTTTAGGGTTCTGGGGGGTTAGAGTTAGGGTTAGGGTTTGGGTTAGGGTTAGGGTTAGGGAGTTGGGGTTAGGGTTAGGGTTATACCACTTTTCAGTTTTCCTGTTATAATAATTGAACAGGTGACACATATGTGAATTAGTTTACAAAGTTGTGCTTTGCGTTTCTGTTCTTCGATGGAAACTTGTTTATTTGCCATACATTTGAGATAACATTTATCAGTTTTCCTGTATTCCTAATTGGCGAGCAATACACATGTGATTCCGTTTAAAAGTCGTGCTTTGCTTTCCTGTTCTTCTGTTGGAAACATGTTTCTCTGCTATACAGTGTTATATATCACTTTTTAGTTTTTCTGTTATAATAATTGAAAGGGCAACACGTATGTGAATTAGTTTACAAAGTTGTGCTTTGCCTTTCTGTTCGTTCGATGTATTAATAATTGTGCGAGTGACACACATGTGATTTAGTCTACAAAGTAGTGCTTTGCTTCTCTGTTCTTTCATTCCAAACTTGTTCCTGTGCTGTACAATGCGATATATCATTTTTCAGTTTTCCAGTATTCCTAACTGAGCGAGCCACACACATGTGATTTAGTTTACAAAGTCGGTGCTGCGTTTATGTTCTTTCGTTGGAAACTTGTTTCTGTTAGGAACAAGTCAGGATTAGGTGTCAGGTTAGGTTTAGGGTTAGGGTTAGGGTAGGCTTAGAGTTAGGGTTAGGGTTAGTGATAGGGGTTAAGGTTAGCGTTAGTGTTAGGGTTACGGGGTTTGGGTTAGGGTTATATCACTTTTCAGTTTTCCTGTTATAATAATTGAACCGGGACACATATGTGCATTAGTTTACAAAGTTGTGCTTTGCTTTTTTGTTCTTTCATTGAAATTTATTCCTGTGCTGTACAGTGCGTTATATCACTTTTCAGTTTTCCTGTATTCCTAATTGAGCGGAGTGACACATATATGATTTAGTTTACAAAGTAGTGCTTTTCGTTTATGTTCTTTCGATTTGGAAACTTGTTCCTGTTAGGTTAGTGTTAGGCATGCGGTTAGGGTTAGGGTTAGGGGTTAGGGTTAGGGTTAGTGTTAGGGTTAGGGTTAGGGTTAGGGGAGTTGGGTTAGGGTTAGGGTTATACCACTTTTCAGTTTTCCTGTTATAATAATTGAACAGGTGACACATATGTTAATTAGTTTACAAAGTTGTGCTTTGCATTTCTCTTCTTTTGATGGAAACTTGTTTCTGTGCCATACAGTGCGAGATAACACTTTTCAGTTTTCCTGTATTCCTAATTGAGCGAGCGAAACACATGTTGATTCCATTTAAAAGTAGTGCTTTGCTTTTGTCTTCTTTCGTTGGAAACTTGTTTCTGTGCACTACAGTGGGAGATATCACTTTTCAGTTTTTCTGTATTCCTAATTGAGCGGGCAACACACATGTCACTTATTTTAAAAGTTGTGCTTTACATTACTCTTCTTTCATTGGAAACTTGTTTCCGTGAGGTACAGGGCAAGATATCACTTTTCAGTTTTCCTGTTTTCCTAATTGAACGGGTGACACAAATGTGATTTAGTTTACAAAGTTGTGACTTTCCTTTCTATTCTTTTGGTGGAAACTTGTTTCTGTGCACTACAGTGGGAGATATCACTTTTCAGTTTTCCTGTATTCCCTAATTGAATGTATGACACACATGTTACTTAGTTTGCAAAGTTGTGCTTTATATTTGTTTTCTTTCATTGTAAACTTGTTTCTCTGAGGTACAATGCAAGATATCCTTTTCAATTTTCCTGTATTCCTAATTCAACGGGTGACACACATGTGATTTAGTTTCAAAGTTGTCCTTTCCTTTCTGTTCTTTTATTGGAAACTTCTTTTGCTCTAAAATGGGAGATATCACTTTTCATTTTTCCTGTATTCCTAATTGCAAGGGCTATAAACATCTTACTTCGATTACAAAGTTGTGCTTTACATTTCTGTTCTTTCATTGGAAACTTGTTTCTGTGATGTACAGTGTGAGATATCACTTTTTTTGTTTTCCTGTATTCCTAATTGAACGGATGACACAGATGTGATTTACTTTCCAAAAGCTGTTTTGTGTTTATGTTCTTTCATTGGAAACTTCTTTCTGTGCTCTAAAGTGGGAGATATCACTTTTTTCAGTTTTCCTGTTATCCTAATTGAGCGGGCTACACACATGTTACTTAGTTTACAAATTTGTACTTTACATTTTCATTTCTTTCATTGGAAAAATTGTTTCTGTGAGGTACAGTGCAAGATATCACTCTTCCCAGTTTTCCTGTATTCTAATTGAATGGTCGACACACATGTTACTTAGTTTACAAAGTTGTGCTTTACATTTTCTGTATTTTCGATGGAAACTTCTTTCTGTGCTCTCAAGTAGGAGGTATCACTTTTAAGTTTTCCTTTATTCCCTAATGGAACAGGCGACACACATGTGATTTATTTTCCAAAGTTGTTGTTTCTGTTTCTGTGCTTTCATTGGTATCTTCTTTCTGTGCTCTAAAATGGGAGATATCACTTTTCAATTTTCCTGTATTCCTAATTTAGCGAAGGCGACACTAATTTGACTTAGTTTAAACAGTTTTGCTTTGCCTTTCTATTCTTTTGTGGGAAACTTGTTTCTGCACTACAGTGCAGATATCTCTTTTCAGGTTTCCTGCATTCCTAATTGAACGGGCGACACAAATGTGATTTAGTTTACAAAGTTGTGACTTTCCTTTCAATTCTTTTGTTGGAAACTTGTTTCCGTGCACTACAGTGGGAGATATCACTTTTCAGTTTTCCTGTATTCCTAATTGAAAGGGCTATACACATCTTACTTAGATTACAAAGTTGTGCTTTACATTTTGTTCTTTCATTGGAAACTTGTTTCTGTGATGTACAGTGTGAGATATCACTTTTAGTTTTCCTGTATTCCTAATTGAACGGATGACACAGATGTGATTTACTTTCCAAAGCTCTGTTTTGTGTTTATGTTCTTTCATTGGAAACTTCTTTCTGTGCTCTAAAGTGGGAGATATCACTTTTCAGTTTTCCTGTATTCCTAGTGGAACAGGCCACACACATGTGATTTATTTTCCAAAGTTGTGGTTTGTGTTTCTGTCCTTTCATTGGAAACTTCTTTCTGTTCTCTAAAATGGGAGATATCACTTTTCAGTTTTCCTGTATTCCCTAATTTAGCGGGCAACCCAAATGTGATTTAGTTTACAAGTTGTGACTTTCCTTTCTATTCTATTGGGGGAAACTTGTTTCTGTGCACTACAGTGGGAGACATCACTTTTCAGTTTTCCTGTATTCCTAATTGAACCGACGACACACATGTTACTTTGTTTGCAAAGTTGTGCTTTATATTTCTTTTCTTTCATTGGAAACTTGTTTCTGTGCACTTCAGAGGAGATATTACTTTCAGTTATCCTGTATTCCTAATTGAACGGATGACACACATGTGATTCAGTTTACAAAGTAGTGCTTTGCTTTTCTGTTCTTTCGTTCGAAACTTGTTACTGTGCTGTACAGTGTGATATATAACATTTCTGTTTTCCTGTATTCTTAACTGAGCGAGTGACACACATGTGATTTAGTTTACAAAGTAGTGCTTTGCGTTTATGTTCTTTTGTTGGGAACTTGTTCCTGTTAGGAACAAGTTAGGGTTAGGTTGAAGGTTAGGTTGAGTTTAGGGTTAGGGTTAGGGTTAGGGTTATATCACTTTTCAGTTTTTCCTGTTATAATATTTGAACAGGTGACACGTATTTGACTTACTTTACAAAGTTGTGCTTCGTGTTTCTGTTCTTTCGATGTAAACTTGCTTCTTTGCCGTACATTTCAATATATCGCTTTTCAGTTTTCCTGTATTCCTAATTGAGCGAGCAACACACATGTGATTTTGTTTACATAGTAGTGCTTTGCGTTTATGTTCTTTTGTTGGAAACTTCTTGCTGTTAGGAACAAGTTAGGGTTAGGGTTCTGGCTAGGGTTAGGTTTAGGGTTAGGGTGTGGTTAGGGTTAGGGTAAGGTTAGGGATAGGGGGTTAGGGTTGGGTTGCACTTAGGGATATATCTTTTTCAGGTTTCCACCATTCCTAATTGAGCAGGCGACACCTGTCATTTAGTTTACAAAGTAGTGACTTTCCTTTCTGTTCTTTGTTTGGAAACTTGTTTTCGTGCACATAATGGGAGATATCACTTTTCAGTTTTTCTGTATTCTAATTGGGCGGGCAACACATGTGATTTAGATTACAATGTTGTGCTTTACATTTTTGTTCTTTCATTGGAAACTTGTTTCTGTGATGTGTACAGTGTGAGAGATATCACTTTTAGTTTTTTCCTGTATTCTAATTGAACAGGCAACAGATGTGATTTACTTTCCAAAGCTCTCTTTGTGTTTTATGTTCTTTCATTGAAACTTCTTTCTGTGCTCTAACAGTGGGAGGATATAACACTTTTCAGTTTTTCCTGTATTCTAGTGGAACAAGGTGGCACACATGTGATTTATTTTCAAAGTAGTTGTGTGGTTTGTGTTTCTTTTCATTGAAACTTCTTTCTGTTCTGAAAAATGGGTTAGGGTCAGAGTTAGTTTTCCTGTATTCCCTAATTTGGAAGTAACCCAAATGTGATTTAGTTTAAGTTGTGACTTTCCTTTCTATTCTATTAGAGGAAGTGCTTGTTCCTTTACGAGCTTACCGTTAGGAGTTGGGAGACATCACTTTTCAGTTTTTTCCTGTGTTCTAATTGAACCGAGCGACACGACATGTGAATTTGTTTACAAAGTTGTGCTTTATATTTCTTTTTCTTTCATTGGAAACTTGTTTCTTTGCACTTCAGAGGAGATGTGCTTTTCATTTTTCTGTATTCCTAATTGTGAGTGGCACACATGTGATTCAGTTTACAAAGTAGTGCTTTGCTTTTCTGTTCTTTCATTGGAAACTTGTTACTGTGCTGAACAGTGTGATATATAACATTTCTGTTTTTCCTGTATTCTTAACTTAGCGGTGACACACATGTGATTTAGTTTACAAAGTAGTGGTTGCGTTTATGTTCTTTAGGAACTTGTAGAAACAAGTTAGGGTTAGGATTAGGGTTGGAGTTAGAGTTAAGGTTAGGGTTAGGGTTAGGGTGAGGGTTAGGGTTAGGGTTAGGGTGAGGGTTATATCACTTTTCAGTTTTTATGTTATAATAATTGAACAGGAGTCACGAATGTGAATTAGTTTACAAAGTTGTGCTGTGCGATTCTGTTCTTCTGTTGGAAAATTGTTTCTGTGCTGTATAGTGAGATATATCACTTTTCAGTTTTCCTGTTATAATAATTGAACTGGCAACACGTATGTGAATTAGTTTAAAAGTTGTGCTTTTCCTGTCTGTTTTTTCAATGAAAGCAGGTTCCTGTGCTATACAGTTCGATATATCACTTTTCAGTTTTCCTGTTAAAATAATTGAACAGGCAACACGTATGTCAATTAGTTTACAAAGTGGAGCTTTTTCGTTTCTGTTCTTTCATTGGAAACTTGTTTCTGTGCCATAGAGTGCAAGATAACACTTTTCAGTTTTCCTGTATTCCTAATTGAGTGAGCGACACACATGTGATTCCGTTTAAAAGTAGTGCTTTCCTTTCCTGTTCTTTCGTTGAAACTTGTTCCTGTTCTGTAGAGTCGTTATTTCTCTTTTCAGTTTTCCTGTATTCCTAATTGAGAGATTGGCACACATGTGATTTAGTTCAAAAAGTAGTGCTTTTGCGTTTATGTTCTTTCCTTGAAAACATGTTCCTGTTACTAACAAGTTAGGGTTATGGTTAGGGTTAGGGTTAGGGGCTTAGGGTTAGGGTTAGTGTTAGGGTTAGGGATAGGGGCTTAGGGTTAGGATTAGGGTTGTATCACTTTTCAGTTTTCTGGTTATAATAATTGAACAGGCGACACGAATGTGAATTAGTTTACAAAGTTGTGCTTTGCATTTCTGTTCTTTCAATGAAAACTTGTTTCTCTGCAATACATTTCGATTCGCTTTTTCAGTTTCCCTGTATTCCTAATTGAGTGAGCGACACACATGTGATTTAGTTTACAAAGTAGTGCTTTGCGTTTCTGTTCTTCTGTTGGAAACTTGTTTCTGTGCTGTACAGTGTGATATATCACTTTTCTGTTTTCCTGTTATAATAATTGAGCGGGCAACATGCATGTGAATTATTTTCTGAAGTTGTGCTTTGTGTTTCTCTTCTTTTGATGGAAACTTGTTCCTGTGCTGTACAGTTTGATATATCACTTTAATTTTTCCTGTTATAATAATTGAACAGGTGACACATATGTTAATTAGTTTACAAAGTTGTGCTTTGTGTTTCTCTTCTTTCGATGGAAACTTGTTTCTGTGCCGTAAAGTGTGAGATAACACTTTTCAGTTTTCCTGTATGCCTAATTGAGCAAGCGACTCACATGTGCTTCCATTTAAAAGTAGTGCTTTGCTTTTCTGTTTTTCTTTTGATACTTGTTCCTGTGCTGTACAGTCGTTATATCACTTTTAAGTTTTCCTGTATTCCTAATTGAGCGAGTGGCACACATGTGATTTAGTTTACAAATAGTGGTTTGTGTTTATGTTTTTCGTTGGAAACTTATTCCTCTTAGGAACAAGTTAGGGTTAGGGTTAGGGTTAGGGTTATAGTTAGGTTTAGGGTTAGGGTTGGGGTTAGGTGCTTGGGTTAGGGTTAGTTTTAGGTTTAGGGTTAGGGTTAGGGTTAGGGTTAGGGGCTTAGGATTAGGGTTAGGGTTAGGGGTAGGGTTAGGGTTAGGGGCTTTAGGAGAGGATTAGGGATATATCACTTTTCAGCTTTACTGTTATAATAATTGAACAGGCAACACGAATGTGAATTAGTTTACAAAGTTGTGCTTTGTGTTTCTGTTCTTTCAATGAAAACTTGTTTCTTTGCCGTACATTTCGATTTATCGCTTTTCAGTTTCCCTGTATTCCTAATTGAGTGAGCGACACACATGTGATTTACTTTACAAAGTAGAGCTTTGCATTTCTGTTCTACTTTTGGAAACTTGTTTTTGTCCTGTACAGTGTGATATATCACTTTTCAGTTTTCCTGTTATAATAATTAAACGGGCGACACGCATGTGAATTAGTATACAAAGTTGTGTTTGCGTTTCTCTTCTTTCGATGGAAACTTGTGTCTGTGCCTTACAGTGCGAGATAACACTTTTCAGTTTCCTGTATTCCTAATTGAGCGAGTGACACACATGTGATTCCGTATAAAAGTAGTGCTTTGCTTTTCTGTTCTTTCTTTCAAAACTTGTTCCTGTGCTGTACAGTGCGTTATATCTCTTTTCAGTTTCCTGTATTCCTAATTGAGCGAGTGGCACACATGTGATTTAGTTTACAAATAGTGCTTTGTGTTTATGTTTTCGTTGGAAACTTATTCCTGTTAGGAACAAGTTAGGGTTAGGGTTAGGTTTAGGGTTATAGTTAGGTTTAGGGTTAGGGTTGGGGTTAGGTGCTTGGGTTAGGGTTAGTTTTAGGTTTAGGGTTAGGGTTAGTGTTAGGGTTAGGGGCTCAGGGTTAGGGTTAGGGTTAGGGGTAGCGTTAGGGTTAGGGGCTTAGGGTGAGGATTAGGGTTATATCACTTTTCAGTTTTCCTGTTATAATAATTGAACGGGCGACACGAATTTGAATTAGTTTACAAAGTTGTGGTTTCCGTTTCTGTTCTTTCGATGAAAACTTGTTTCTCTGCAATACATTTCGATTTATCGCTTTTCAGTTTCCCTGTATTCCTAATTGAGTGACTGACACGCATGCATGTGATTTAGTTTACACAGTAGTGCTTTGCGTTTCTTTTCTTTCGTTGGAAACTTGTTCCTGTTCGGAACAAGTTAGGGTTAGTGTTCGGCTTAGGGTTAGGGTTAGGTTTTGGCGCTTAGGGTTAGGGTTAGAGTTAGGTTTAGGGTTATGGTTAGAGTTAGGGTTAGGGGCTTAGTGTTAGGGTGAGGGTTCTATCACTTTTCATTTTTCCTCTTATAATAATTGAACAGGAGACACGAATGTGAATTAGTTTACAAAGTTGTGCCGTGCATTTCCATTCTTTCGATGAAAACTTCTTCCTTTGCCGTACATTTCCATTTATCGCTTTTCAGTTTCCCTGTATTCCTAATTGAGTGAGCGACACACATGTGATTTAATTTACAAAGTTTTTCTTTTGGAAACTTGTTTCTGTGCAGTACAGTGCGATATATCACTTTTCAGTTTTCCTGTTATAATAATTAAACAGGCGACACATATGTGAATTAGTTTACAAAGTTTTCTTTGCGTTTCTCTTCTTTCGATTGAAACTTGTTTCTGTGCCTTACAGTGCGAGATAACACTTTTTAGTTTCCTGGATTCCTAATTGGGTGAGCGACACACATGTGATTCAGTTTAAAATAGTGCTTTGCTTTTCTGTTCTTTCGTTCAAAACTCGTTCTTGTGCTGTACAGTGCGTTATATCGCTTTTCAGTTTTCCTGTATTCCTAATTGAGCAAGTGGCACACATGTGATTTAGTTTTCAATGTAGTGCTTTGCGTTTCTGTTTTTTCCTTGGAAACTTGTTCCTGTTAGGAACAAGTTAGGGTTAGGATTATGGTTAAGGTGAGGTTTAGGGTTAAGGTTAGGGTTAGAGTTAGGGGTTTAGGGTTAGGATTAGGGTTATATCACTTTTCAGTTTTCCTGTTATAATAATTGAACAGGCGACATGAATGTGAATTAGTTTACAACGTTGTGCTCTGTATTTCTGTTCTTTCGATGAAAACTTGTTTCTTTGCCATACATTTCGATTTATCGCTTTTCAGTTTCCTTGTATTCCTAATTGTGTGAGCGACAAACATGTGATTTAGTTTACAATGTAGTGCTTTGCGTTTCTGTTCTTCTGTTGGAAACTTATTTCTGTGCTGTATAGTGTGATATATCACTTTTCAGTTTTCCTGTTATAATAATTGAACAGGCGACATGTATGTGAATTAGTTTACAAAGTTGTGCTTTTCGTTTCTGTTCTTTCGGTGGAAGCAGGTTCCTGTGCTGTACAGTTCGATATATCACTTTTCAGTTTTCCTGTTAAAATAATTGAACTCGCGACACATATGTGAATTAGTTTACAAAGTTGTGCTTTGCGTTTCTGTTCTTTCGATGGAAACTTCTTTCTGTGCTGTATAGTGCAAGACAACAATTTTCACTTCTCCTGTATTCCTAATTGAGCGAGAGTGACACATGTGATTCCGTTTAAAAGTAGTGCTTTGCTTTTCTGTTCTTTCGTTCGAAACTTGTTCCTTTGCTGTACAGTACATTATATCTCTTTTCAGTTTTACTGTATTCCTAATTGAGAGAGTGGCCCACATGTGATTAATTTACAAAGTAGTGTTTGCGTTTATGTTCTTTCGTTGGAAACTTGTTCCTGTTAGGAACAAGTTAGGGTTAGGGTTAGGGGCTTAGGATTAGGGTTAGGGTTAGGGTTAGGATTAGTTTTAGGGTTAGGGTTAGGGTTAGGGTTAGGGGCTTAGCGTTAGGGTTAGCGTTATATCACTTTAAAGTTTTCCTGTTATAATAATTGAATGGGCAATACGTATGTTAATTAGTTTACAAAGTTGTGCTTTGCGTTTCTGTTCTTTTGATGGAAACTTGTTCCTGTGCTGTACAGTTCGATATATCACTTTTCAGTTGTCCTGTTATATTAATTGAACGGGCAAAACGTATGTGAATTAGTTTATAAAGTTGTGCTGTGCGTTTCTGTACTTTCGATGAAAAATTGTTTCTTTGCCATACATTTGGATTTATCGCTTTTCAGTTTCCCAGTATTCCTAATTGAGTGAGCGACACACATGTGATTTAGTTTACAAAGTAGTGTTTTGCGTTTCTTTTCTTCTGTTGGAAACTTGTTTCTGTGCTATATAGTGTGATATATCACGTTTCAGTTTTCCTGTTATAATAAATGAACGGGCGACACGTATGTGAATTAGTTTACAAAGTAGTGCTTTGCTTTTCTGTTCTTTCGTTGGAAACTTGTTTCTCTGACATAGAGTTTGATATATCAATTTTCAGTTTTCCTGTATTCCTAATTGAGCGAGCGACACACATGTGATTCCGTTTACAAAGCAGTGCTTTGCTTTTCTCTTCTTCCGTTCGAAACTTGTTCCTGCGCTGTACAGTGCATTATATCACTTTTAAGTTTTCCTGTATTCCTAATTGAGCGAGTGGCACACATGTGATTTAGTTTACAAAGTAGTGCTTTGCGTTTATGATCTTTCGTTGGAAAAAAAATTTAGGGTAAGGGTTAAGGTTTGGGTTACAATGCGAGATAACACTTTTCGGTTTTCCTGTATTCCTAATTGAGCAAAGGACACACATGTGATTCCGTTTAAAAGTAGTGCTTTTTTTTTTTTTTTTTTTTTTTTTGTTAGAAACTTGTTCCTGAGCTTTACAGTGCGTTATATCACTTTTCAGTTTTCCTGTATTCCTAATTGAGCGAGTGGCACACATGTGATTTAGTTTACAAAGTAGTGCTTTGCGTTTCTGTTCTTTCGTTGGAAACTTGTTCCCGTTAGGAACAAATTAGAGTTAGGGTTAGGGTTAGGCTTAGGGTTAGGGTTAGGGTTAGGGGCTTACTGTTAGGGTTAGGGTTAGGGTTTGGGTTAGAGTTAGGGTTATTGGCTTAGGGTTAGGGGGAGGGTTATATCACTTTTCAGTTTTCCTGTTATAAAAATTGAACAGGCGACACGAATGTGAATTAGTTTATAAGGTAGTGCTTTGCGTTTCTGTTCTTCTGTTGGAAACTTGTTTATGTGCTGTACAGTGTGATATATCACTTTTCAGTTTTCCTGTTATAATAATTGAACGGGCGACATGTATGTGAATTAGTTTGCAAAGTTGTGCTTTTCCTTTCTGTTCTTTCGATGCAAACTTGTTTCTGTGATATGAAGTGGGAGATAACACTTTTCAGTTTTCCTGTATTCCTAATTGAGCGAGTGACACACATGTGATTCCGTTTTAAAGTAGTGCTTTGCTTTTCTGTTCTTCCATTCGAAACTTGTTCCTGTGCTGTACAGTGCGTTATATCACTTTTTTTTTGTATTTTTAAAATTTTTCTTTTTATTTATTTATTTATTTTTTTAGGTTTAATACCTATTGTTATTTTTTTTTTTCAATGCAGTTTATTCAGGAACCTTGAACAATCATCTGACCCTGGGGAAAGCCAGCCCTCAGCTTAAATAGCCTCTGGGTAGCCAGCCCAGGCATGCCGCGTGGGCAAAGCAGATAGATCCACATACATGGAAGCAAGCCAGATCCTCAGCCTTAGCCAAATGTGGAACTGTTCGTGACAGAGAGCACTCACCATCGGGAAGGTGGAAGGTGGAAACCAGCTCCATCTTTAAGGCATAGCATTCCGCAGCTCTCTACAGTTCCCCCTTTTTGTTTTCGACGCATCAGGCAAGAGTAGAGGTCTGCTCTCTGATGTTAGAAATAAATTGGGACTTTGTACCGATGTTCATTTAGGTGTCATCCACCCAAAGAGCATCAGACCCGTCCGATAACTTTTTCTCAGAGGCGGGACCTGGGGCATCAACCCGCATGCAATCAGACATGCTCTTCTGTGGGTCCAAAGCGGCTGACCCTGAGTGCAGTGCTTCGCCTCGCATCCTGAGCGTAACATTTTAGCTTTTTATGGTATCCAACCATGCTTGTGGAGAATGTCCTGCTTTAATGGCTGTAAAGGCCTGGATGATCATGGCTGCATCACACTGTTGTGAGACTCTAATCTTGCATATATACCACAGGCAAACCAAGGAGACCAACACCAGAAGGCCTGCTAACGCTCCCATGCCCGCCCATTCCTTCAGATGATTCATGGCTGCAGCAATCCATGATGATAATCCTGTGGCTAGTCCTGTGTCCACTCTGTAGAATTTACTGTGACAATGGCCACTCTCAGCTGCTCCATCGTAGTATCAAATTCTCCAGTCCAATTACCTAAAATATAGCTCGACAATTGTTTAGACAGATTTGCAGCACAGGAAAAATTCTCATGTTATATGCTAGTGACTCCAAGTCCAGCATATTTTCATTGAAACCCGAGTTGAGTGTTTTGCCATAGGGTATCAATTTGCTCGTGCATGAGGTCAATACTCTCATTCAACACCATCAAGGTTCCTTTTAGATATATCACTTTTAAGTTTTCCTGTATTCCTAATAGAGAGAGTGGCACACATGTGATTTAGTTTACAAAGTAGTGCTTTGCGTTTATGTTCTTTTGTTGGAAACTTGTTAGGGTTAGGGTTAGGGTTAGGGTTAGAGTTAGGGGCTTAGGGTTAGGATTAGGGTTAGGGTTAGGGGCTTAGGGTTAGGGTTAGGGCCATCGTTAGGGTTAGGGTTAGGGTTAGGGTTAGGGTTTTAGGGTTAGGTTAGGGTTAGGGTTAGGGTTATATCACTTTTCAGTTTTCCTGTTATAATAATTGAACGGGCGACACGTATGTGAATTAGTTTACAAAGTTGTGCTTTGCGTTTCTGTTCTTTCGATGGAAACTTGTTTCTGTGCCATAAAGTGCGAGATAACACTTTTCAGTTTTCCTGTATTCCTAATTGAGCGAGCGACACACATGTGATTCCGTTTAAAAGTAGTGTTTAGCTTTTCTGTTCTTTCGTTCAAAACTCGTTCCTGTGCTGTACAGTGCGTTATATCTCTTTTCAGTTTTCCTGTATTCCTAAATGAGCGAGTGGCACACATGTGATTTAGTTTTCAATGTAGTGCTTTGCGTTTCTGTTCTTTCCTTGGAAACTTGTTCCTGTTAGGAACAAGTTAGGGTTAGGTTAGGTTTAGGTTAGGGTTAGGGTTAGGGTTAGAGTAAGGGGTTTAGGGTTAGGATTAGGGTTATATCACTTTTCAGTTTTCCTGTTATAATAATTGAACAGGCGACATGAATGTTAATTAGTTTACAATGTTGTGTTGTGCGTTTCTGTTCTTTCGATGAAAACTTGTTTCTTTGCCATACATTTCGATTTATCGCTTTTCAGTTTCCTCGTATTCCTAATTGAGTGAGCGACACACATGTGATTTAGTTTACAAAGTAGTGCTTTGCGTTTCTGTTCTTCTGTTGGAAACTTATTTCTGTGCTGTATAGTGTGATATATCACTTTTCAGTTTTCCTGTTATAATAATTGAACAGGCGACACGTATGTGAATTAGTTTACAAAGTTGTGCTTTTCGTTTCTGTTCTTTCGATGGAAGCAGGTTCCTGTGCTGTACAGTTCGATATATCATTTTTCAGTTTTCCTGTTATAATAATTGAACGGGCAACACATATGTGAATTAGTTTACAAAGTTGTGCTTTGCGTTTCTGTTCTTTCGATGGAAACTTCTTTCTGTGCCGTATAGTGCAAGACAACACTTTTCACTTTTCCTGTATTCCTAATTGAGCGAGAGTGACACATGTGATTCCGTTTAAAAGTAGTGCTTTGCTTTTCTGTTCTTTTGTTCGAAACTTGTTCCTTTGCTGTACAGTGCATTATATCTCTTTTCAGTTTTACTGTATTCCTAATTGAGAGAGTGGCCCACATGAGATTTAATATACAAAGTAGTGCTTTGCGTTTATGTTCTTTTGTTGGAAATTTGTTCCTATTAGGAACAAGTTAGCGTTAGGGTTAGGGTTAGGGTTAGGTTTAGGGGTAGGGTTAGGGTTAGGGTTAGGGTTTGTGTCAGGGTTAGGTTTAGGGTTACGATTAGGGTTATGGTTAGGGTTATGTCACTTTTCATTTTTCCTTTTTTAATAAATGAACAGGCGAAACTTATGTGAAATAGTTTACAAAGTTGGGCTTTGCGTTTCTGTACTATTGATGAAAACACTCTTCAGTTTTCCTTTATACTTAATAGAGCGAGCGACACACATGTAATTTATTTTATAAAGCATTGCTTTGCTTTTCTGTTCTTTTGTTGGAAACTTGTTCCTGTGCTGTACAGTGCGTTTATATCACTCTTCTGTTTTCCTGTATTCCTAATTGAGCGAGTTACACACATGTGATTCAGTTTACAAAGTAGTGCTTTGTGTTTATGTCCTTTTTTTGGAAACTTGTTAATGTTATGAACAAGTTAGGGTTAGGGTTAAGGTTAGGTTTAGGGTTATGGTTAGGGTTAAGTTAGGGTTATGGTTAGGGTTAGGGTTAGGGTTAGGATTATGGTTACAGTTAGGGTTAGAGGTATGGGTTGGAGTTAGGGTTAGGGTTAGGGGTTAGGGTTAAGGTTAGGGTTAGGGATAGGGGTTTAGGTTTAGGGTTAGAGTTAGCATTTGGGTGTTAGGGTTATGGTTATGGTTAGGGTTATATCACTTTTCAGTTTTCCTGTTATAATAATTGAACAGGCGACACGTATGTGAATTAGTTTATAAAGTTGTGCTTTGTGTTTCTGTTCTTCCGATGAAAACTTGTTTCTTTGCCATACAGTTCAATATATCACATTTCAGTTTTCCTGTACTCCTAATTGAGCTAGCGACACACATGAGATTTATTTTACAAAGTTGTGCTTTGCGTTTCTTTTCCTTCGATGGAAACTTGATTCTGTGCCATACAGTGCGAGATAACACTTTTCAGTTTTCCTGTATTCCTAATTGAGCAAGCGACACACATGTGATTCCGTTTAAAAGTAGTGCTTTGCTTTTCTGTTCTTTCGTTCGAAACTTGATCCTGTGCTGTACAGTGCGTTATATCACTTTACAGTTTTCCTGTATTCCTAAATGAGCGAGTGACACACATGTGATTTAGTTTACAATGTAGTGCTTTGTGTTTATGTTCTTTCGTTGGAAACTTGTTCCTGTTAGGACCAAGTTAGGGTTAGGGTGAGGGTTAGATTTAGGGTTAGGGTTAGGGTAGGGTTAGGGTTAGGGTTATGGTTACGGTTAGGGTTAAGGGTTATGGTTAGTGTTACAGTTAGGGTTAGGGTTACGGGGTTAGGGTTAAGCTTAGGGTTAGGGTTATATCACTTTTCAGTTTTTCTGTTATACTAATTAAACAAGTGACACTTATGTGAATTAGTTTACAAAGTTGTGCTTTGTGTTTCTGTTCCTTCGATGGAAACTTGTTTCTTTGCCATGCAGTGCAAGATAACACTTTTCAGTTTTCCTGTATTCCTAATTGAGCAAGCAACACACATGTGATTCCGTTTAAAAGTCGTGCTTTGCTTTACGGTTCTTCTGTTGGAAACTTGTTTCTCTGCTATACAGTGTTATATATCACATTTTAGTTTTTCTGTTATAATAATTGAAAGGGCAACACGTATGTGAATTAGTTTACAAAGTTGTGCTTTGCCTTTCTGTTCGTTCGATGTATTAATAATTGTGCAAGTGACACACATGTGATTTAGTCTACAAAGTAGTGCTTTGCTTCTCTGTTCTTTCATTCGAAACTTGTTCCTGTGCTGTACAATGCGATATATCACTTTTCAGTTTTCCTGTATTCCTAACTGAGCGAGCCACACACATGTGATTTAGTTTACAAAGTCGTGCTTTGCGTTTATGTTCTTTCCTTGGAAACTTGTTCCTGTTAGGAACAAGTTAGGATTAGGTTTCGGGTTAGGTTTAGGGTTAGGGTTAGGGTAGGGTTAGAGTTAGGGTTAGCGTTAGTGTTAGGGGTTAAGGTTAGCGTTAGGGTTAGGATTACGGGTTTGGGTTAGGGTTATATCACTTTTCAGTTTTCCTGTTATAATAATTGACCCGGGGGACATATATGTGCATTAGTTTACAAAGTTGTGCTTTGCTTTTTTGTTCTTTCGTTCGAAACTTATTCCTGTGCTGTACAGTGCGTTATATCAATTTTCAGTTTTCCTGTATTCCTAATTGAGCGAGTGACACATATATGATTTCGTTTACAAAGTAGTGCTTTTCGTTTATATTCTTTCAAGTTAGGATTAGGGTTAGGATCAGGGTTAGGTTTAGGGTTAGGGTTAGGGTTAGTGTTAGGGTAGGGTTAGGGTTAGGGTTAGGGTTATGGTTAGGGTTAGGGTTAGGGGTTAGCATTAGGGTTAGTGTTAGGGTTAGGGTTAGGGTTACGGGGTTAGGGTTAGGGTTAGGTTTATATCACCTTTCAGTTTTCCTGTTATAATAATTGAACAGGCATCACTTATGTGAATTAGTTTTCAACGTTGTGTTTGTGTTTCTGTTCTTTCGATGGAAACTTGTTTCTGTGCCCTACAGTGCGAGATAACAATTTTCAGTTTTTCTGTATTCCTAATTGAGCGAGTGACACACATGTGATTCCTTTTAAAAGTAGTGCTTTGCTTTTGTCTTCTTTCGTTGGAAACTTGTTTCTGTGAGGTACAGGGCAAGATATCACTTTTTATTTTTCCTGTATTCCTAATTGAACG
Source organism: Meriones psammophilus (assembly GCA_036365155.1). NCBI lineage: Eukaryota > Metazoa > Chordata > Mammalia > Rodentia > Muridae > Meriones > Meriones psammophilus. The sequence goes on from JAEOAE010001075.1 coordinate 17,322, forward strand.
GGCGACACACATGTGATTTAGTTTCCAAAGTTGTGCTTTGCGTTTCTGTTCTTTCATTTGAAAATTCTTTCTGTGCTCTAAAGTGGGAAATATCACTTTTCAGTTTTCCTGTATTCCTAAATGAGTGGGGAACACAAATGATATTTAGTTTACAAAGTTGTGCTTTGCTTTTCTGTTCTTTTGTTCGAAACTTTTTTCTGTGTGGTACTTTGCGAGATTTCACTTTTAAGTTTGTTTGTATTCCTAATTGAACTGGCAAAACACATTTTACTTAGTTTACAAAGTTGTGCTTTACATTTCTGTTGTTTAGTCGGAAACTTGTTTCTGTGAGGTTCAGTGCGAGATATCACTTTTCAGTTTTCATGTAATTCTAATTGAACGGGCGACATGGGCGACACACATGTGATTTAGTTTCCAAAGTTGTGTTTTGAGTTGCTGTTCTTTCATTGGAAACTTCTTTCTGTGCTCTAAAGCAGAAGATATCACATTTCAGTTTTCCTATATTCCTAATTGTGCAGGCAACACACATGTTATTTAGTTAACAAAGTTGTTCTTTACATTTCTGTTCTTTCTTGAGAAACCTTTTTCTGTGAGGTACATTGCGAGATATCACTTTTTAGATTTCCTGTATTCCTAATTGAACAGGCGACACACATGTGATTTAGTTTCCAAAGTTGTGCTTTGCCTTTCTGTTCTTTCATTGGAAACTTGTTTCTGTGAGGTACAGTGCAATATATCACTTTTCAGTTTTTCTGTATTCCTAATTGTGAGGGCTATACACATCTTACTTAGATTAAAAATTTGTGCTTTACATTTCTGTTCTTTCATTGGAAACTTGTTTCTGTGCCATACAGTGCGAGATATCACTTTTCAGTTTTCCTGTATTCCTAATTGAGCGAGCCACACACATTTGATATAGTTTAGAAATTAGTGCTTTGCTTTTCTGTTCTTTTGTTCGAAACTTGTTCCTCTGCTGTACAGTGCGATATATCACTTTTCAATTTTCTTGTATTCCTAACTGAGCGGGCAACACACATGTGATTTAGTTTACAATGCAGTGCTGTGTAGGAACAAGTTAGGGTTAGGGTTAGGGTTACGGTTAGGGTAGGGTTACGGTTAGGGTTAGGGTTAGGGTTAGTGTTTGGGTTAGGGTTATATCACTTTTCAGTTTTCCTGTTATAATAATTGAACAGGCGACACGTATGTGAATTAGTTTACAAAGTAGTGCTTTGCTTTTCTGTTCTTTCGTTGAAAACTTGTTTCTCTGACATAGAGTTTGATATATCAATTTTCAGTTTTCCTGTATTCCTAATTGAGCGAGCGACACACATGTGATTCCGTTTACAAAGCAGTGCTTTGCTTTTCTCTTCTTCCATTGGAAACTTGTTCCTTTGCTGTATAGTGCGATATGTCACTTTTCAGTTTTCCTCTATTCCTAATTGAGCGAGAGCCACACATATGATTTAGTTTACAAAGTATTGCTTTGCGTTTATGTTCTTTCTTTGGAAATTTTTTCCTGTTAGGAAGAAGTTAGGGTTACGGTTAGTGTAGGGTTAGGGTTAGGGTTAGGCTTAGGCTTAGGCTTAGGGGTTAGGATTAGGGTTAGGGTTAGGGGGTTGAGGTTCGGGTTAGGGTTAGGGTTATATCACTTTTCACTTTTCCTGTTATAATAATTGAACGGTGACACTTATGTGAATTAGTTTACAAAGTAGGGTTAGGGTTATTGTTATATCACTTTTCAGTTTTCCTGTTCTTTCGTTGAAACTTATTCCTGTGCTGGACAGTGTGATATATCACTTTTCAATTTTCCTGTTATATTAATTGAACGGGCGACACATATGTGAATTAGTTTATAAAGTTGTGCTTTGCGTTTCTGTTCATTCGATGAAAACTTGTTTCATTGCCTTACAGTTCGATATATCACTTTTCAGTTTTCCTGTATTCCTAATTGAGCGAGCAACACACATGTGATTTAGTTTACAAAGTAGTGCTTTTCTTTTCTGTTCTTTCGATGGAAACTTTTTCCTGTGCTGAACAGTGCGATATATCACTTTTCAATTTTCCTGTTATATTAAATGAATAGGTGACACATATGTGAATTAGTTTAAAAAGTTGTGCTTTGCATTTCTGTTCTTTCGATGGAAACTTGTTTCTGTGCAGTACAGTGCGAGATAACACTTTTCAGTTTTCCAGTATTCCTAATTGAGCAAGAGACACACATGTGATTCCGTTTACATACTAGTGCATTGTTTTACTCTTCTTTCATTGGAAACTTTTTCGTGTGCTGTAGAGTACGAGATAACAGTTTTCCGTTTTCCTGTATTCCTAATTGAGTGAGAGACACACATGTGATTCTGTTTTAAAGTAGTGCTTTGTTTTTCTGATCATTTTTCGAAACTTGTTCCTGTGCTGTACAGTGCGATATATTACTTTTCAGGTTTCCTGTATTCCTAAACGTGCAAGCGACACACATGTCATTTAGTTTAGAAAGTAGTGCTTTGCTTTACTCTTCTTTCTTTCGAAACTACAAGTTAGATTTAGGGTTAGGGTTAGTTTTAGGGTTAGTGTTAGGAGTTAGGGTTAGGGTTAGGGTTAAGGTTAGAGGGTTAGGGTTAGGGTTAGGGTTAGGGTTAGGGTTTGGGGGTTTGGGGTTTAGGGTTAGGGGTTTAGGGTTAGGGTTAGGGTTATATCACTTTTCAGTTTTCCTGTTATAATATTTGAACAGGCAACACGTATGTGAATTAGTTTACAAAGTTGTGCTTTGCGTTTCTGTTGTTTTGATGAAAATTTGTTTATTTGCTCTACAGTTCGATACATAACTTTTCAGTTTTCCTGTATTACTAATGGAGTGAGCGAAACACATGTGATTTAGTTTAGACACTAGTGCTTTGCTATTCTGTTCTTTCATTGGAAACTTGTTCCTGTGCTGTACAGTGTGATATATCACTTTTCAGTTTTCCTGTATTCCTAATTGAGCGAGGGTCACACATGAGATTTAATTTAGAAAGTAGTGCTTTGCTCTTATGTTCTTTCGTTCAAAACTTGTTCCTCTGCTGTACAGTGCAATATATCACTTTTCAGTTTTCCTGTATTCCTAATTGAGCGAGCTACACACATGTGATTTTGTTTACAAAGTAGTGCATTGCGTTCATGTTCTTTCGTTGGAAACCTGTTCCTGTTAGGAACAAGTTAGGGTTAGGGTTAGTGTTAGGGTTAGGGTTAGGGTTAGGGTTAGGGTAGGGTTAGGGTTAGGGTTAGGGTTAGGGGTTAGGGTTAGGGTTAGGGTTAGGGGTTGTTAGGGTTAGGTTAGGGTTAGGGTTAGGGTTAGGGTTAGGGTTATATGACTTTTCAGTTTCCATGTTATAATAATTGAACGGGCAACACATATGTGAATTAGTTTAAAAAGTTGTGTTTTGCTTTTCTGTTCTTTCATTGGAAACTTGTTCCTGTGCTGTACAGTGCGATAAATCACTTTACAGTTTTCCTGTATTCTTAACTGAGCAAGTGACAGACCTGTGATTTAGTTTGCAAAATAGTGCTTTGCGTTTATATTCTTTCGTTGGAAACTTGTTCCTGTTAAGAACAAGTTAGGGTTAGGGATAGGTTTAGGGTAGGGTTAGGGTTAGGCTTTGGGTAAGGGTTTGGGGTTAGGGTTAGGATTAGGGTTAGGGTTAGGGGTTTAGGGTTAGGTTAGGGTTAGGGTTAGGGTTATTGTTTTATGCATTTTCAGTTTTCCTGTTATAATAATTGAACGGGCGACACATATGTGAATTAGTTTACAAAGTTATGCCTTGCGTGTCTGTTCTTTCGATGGAAACATGTTTCTGTGCCGTACAGTGCGAGATAACAGTATTCAGTTTTCCTGTATTCCTAATTGAGTGAGCAACACACATGTGATTCCTTTTTAAAGTAGTGCTTTACTTTTCTGTTCTTTTGTTCGAAACTTCTTCCTGTGCTGTACTGTGCAATATATCACTTTTCAGTATTCCTGTATTCCTAATTGAGCAAGCGACATACATGTGATTCCGTTTAAAAGTAGAGCTTTGCTATTCTATTCTTTTGTTCAAAACTTGTTCCTGTGCTGTACAGTGCGATATATCACTTTTCAGGTTTCCTGTATTCCTAATTAAGTAAGTGACACACATGTGATATATTTCCAATTAGTGCTTTGAGTTTATGGACTTTTGTTGGAAACTTGTTCCTGTTAGGATCAAGTTAGAGTTAGTGTTAGTTTTAGGGTTAGGGTTAGGGTTAGAGTTAGGGTAGGTTTACGATTAGGGTTAGGGTTAGGGTTAGGAGTTAGGGTTTGGGTTAGGGTTAGGGTTAGGGTTACGGGGTTAGGGTTAGGGTTAGGGTTAGGGCTAGTGGGTTAGGGTTAGGGTTAGGGTTATATAACTTTTCAGTTTTCCTGTTATAATAATTGAACAGGTGACACGTATGTTAATTAGTTTACAAAGTTGTGCATTGCGTTTCTGTTCTTTCCATGAAAACTTGTTTCTGTGCAGTACAGTTCTATATATCACTTTTCAGTTTTCCTGTATTCCTAATTGAGCGAGCAACACACATGTGATTTAGTTTACAAAGAAGTGCTTTGCGTTTATGTTCTTTCGTTGGAAACTTGTTTCTTTTTGGAACAAATTAAGGTTAGGGTTTGGGTTAGGGTTAGGGTTACGGTTAGGGTTAGGGTTAGGGTTAGGGTTATGTTAGGTTTAGGGTTAGGGTAGGGTTAGGGTTAGTGTTAGGGTTATGGTTATAATTAGGGGGTTAGGGTTAGGGTTTAGTGTTAGGGGGTTAGGGTTAGGGTTAGGTTTAGGGTTAGTGTTATAGCACTTTTCAGTTTTCCTGTTATAATATTTGAACAGGCGTCACGTATATGAATTAGTTTACAAAGTTGTGCTTTGCATTTCTGTTCTTTAGATAAAAACTTGATTCTTTGCCATCGAGTTCGATATATCACATTTCAGTTCTCCTGTATTACTAATTGAGCTAGCGACACACATGTAATTTAGTTTACAAAGTAGTGCTTTGCTGCTTTTCTCTTCTTTCATTGGAAACTTGTTCCTGTGCTGTACAGTGCGATATATCACTTTTCAGTTTTCCTGTTATAATATTTGAACTGGCAACACGCACGTGAATTCGTTTAAAAAGTTGTGCTTTGTGTTTCTGTTCTTTTGATGAAAACTTGTTTCTGTGCCGTACAGTGCGAGATAACACTTTTCAGTTTTCCTGTTTTTCATATTCAGCGAGAGACACACATGTGATTCTGTTTACAAAGTAGTGCTTTGTTTTTCTCTTTTTTCATTCGAAATTGTTCCCGTGATGTACAGTGCGATATATCACTTTTCAGTTTTCCTGTATTCTTAACTGAGCGAGTGACACACATGTGATTTAGTTTACAAAATAGTGCTTTGTGTTTATATTCTTTCATTGGATACTTGATCCTGTTAAGAACGAGTTATGGTTAGGAATAGGTTTAGGGTAGGGTTAGGGTTAGGGTTAGGGTTAGGGTTTGCGGTTTTAGGGTTAGGGTTAGGTTAGTGTGTTAGTGATGTAGTGTTAGGGTTAGGGTTAGGGTTAGGTTTAGGGGTTAGGTTTAGGGTTAGGTTTAGGGTTTAGGGTTAGGGTTAGGGTTAGGGTTAGGGTTAGGGTTAGGGTTAGGGTTAGGGGAGTGAGGGTTAGGTTTAGGGTTATACCACTTTTCAGTTTTCCTGTTATAATAATTGAACAGGGACACATATGTGAATTTGTTTACAAAGTTGTGCTTTGCGTTTCTGTTCTTTCGATGGAAACTTGTTTATTTGCCATACAGTGCGAGATAACACTTTTCAGGTTTCCTGTATTCCTAATTAAGTAAGTGACACACATGTGATTTATTTCCAATTAGTGCTTTGAGTTTATGTACTTTTGTTGGAAACTTGTTCCTGTTAGGATCAAGTTAGAGTTAGTGTTAGTTTTAGGGTTAGGGTTAGGGTTAGAGTTAGGGTAGGTTTACGATTAGGGTTAGGGTTAGGGTTAGGGTTTGGGTTAGGGTTAGGGTTAGGGTTAGGTTAGGGTTGGGGTTAGGGTTAGGGTTAGGGTTAGGGTTAGGGTTAGTGGGTTAGGGTTAGGGTTAGGGTTATATAACTTTTCAGTTTTCCTGTTATAATAATTGAACAGGTGACACGTATGTTAATTAGTTTACAAAGTTGTGCATTGCGTTTCTGTTCTTTCCATGAAAACTTATTTCTGTGCAGTACAGTTCGATATATCACTTTTCAGTTTTCCTGTATTCCTTATTGAGCGAGCGACACACATGTGATTCCTTTTAAAAGTCGTGCTTTGCTTTCCTGTTCTTCTGTTGGAAACTTGTTTCTCTGCTATACAGTGTTATATATCACTTTTTAGTTTTTCTGTTATAATAATTGAAAGGGCAACACGTATGTGAATTAGTTTACAAAGTTGTGCTTTGCCTTTCTGTTCTTTCGATGGAAAATTGTTTCTGTGCCGTACAGTGCGAGATAACACTTTTCAGTTTTCCTGTATTAATAATTGTGCGAGTGACACACATGTGATTTAGTCTACAAAGTAGTGCTTTGCTTCTCTGTTCTTTCATTCAAAACTTGTTCCTGTGCTATACAATGCGATATATCACTTTTCAGTTTTCCTGTATTCCTAACTGAGCGAGCCACACACATGTGATTTACTTTACAAAGTTGTGCTTTGCGTTTATGTTCTTTCGTTGGAAACTTGACAGGAACAAGTTAGGATTAGGTTTCGGGTTAGGTTTATGGTTAGGGTTGGGGTAGGGTTAGAGTAAGGGTTAGGGTTAGTGTTAGGGGTTAGGTTTAGGGTTAGGGTTAGGGTTACGGGGTTAGAGTTAGGGTTAGGGTTAGCGTTAGTGTTAGGGTTAGGGAGTTATGGTTAGGTTTAGGGTTATATCACTTTTCAGTTTTCCTGTATTCCTAATTGAGCGAGTGACACATATATGATTTAGTTTACAAAGTAGTGCTTTTCATTTATGTTCTTTTGTTGGAAACTTGTTCCTGTTAGGAACAAGTTAGGGTTAGGGTTAGGATTAGGGTTAGATTAGGGTTAGGGTTAGGGTTAGTGTTAGGGTTAGGGTTAGGGTTAGGGTTAGGGTTAGGGTTAGGGTTAGGGTTAGGGTTAGGGGGTTAGTGTTAGGTTAGTGTTAGGGTTAGGGTTAGGGTTAGGGTTAGGGGGGTTAGGGTTAGGGTTAGGTTTATATCACCTTTCAGTTTTCCTGTTATAATAATTGAACAGGCATCACTTATGTGAATTAGTTTTCAACGTTGTGTTTGCGTTTCTGTTCTTTCGATGGAAACTTGTTCCTGTGCCCTACAGTGCGAGATAACACTTTTCAGTTTTCCTGTATTCCTAATTTAGCAAGCAACACACATGTGATTCCGTTTAAAAGTAGTGCTTTTGCTTTTGTCTTCTTTCTTTGGAAACTTGTTTCTACAACATGCACTACAGTGGGAATATCAATTTTCAGCTATTTTTCTGTATTCCTAATTGATACTACGATCAGCAGCACAGTGGCCATTGTCACTTGTTTTAAAAGTTGTGCTTTACAGGATTATCTTCTTTCATTTGCAAACTTGTTTCTGAAGGAATACAGGGCAAGATATCACATTTTGTTTTTTCCTGTTTGCCTAATTGCAAGATTAGAGCGACAAACATGTGATTTAGTTTCAAAGGTTGTACAGCCATTGAAGAAGGACATTCTCTGTTCTTTCATTGGAAAATTCTTTCTGTTGCTCTAAGGATGGGAAATATCACTTTTCAGTTTTCCTGTATTCCTAAATGAGTGGGGAACACAAATGATATTTAGTTTAAAAAGTTGGGCTTTGCTCTTTTGGGTGGATGTTCTTTTGTTGGAAACTTTTTTTTCTTTATTTCTAATATCAGAGATCAGATTTCACTTTTAAGTTTGTTTGTAAACCTAATTGAACTGGCAAAACACATTTTGCTTGCCTTTAAAGATTGTGCTTCCACCTTACATTTCTGTTGTTTAGTTGGAAATTTGTTTCTGTGTGGTTCAGTGTGAGATATCTCACTTTTCAGTTTTCATGTAATACCTAATTGAACAGGGCTGGCTTTCCCCACACATGTGATTTTAGTTTCCAATAGTTGAAAAAAAAAAAAAAAAAAAAAGTAGTGAGTTTTTGTTCTTTCATTGGAAACTTGTTCCTGTGCACTACAGTGGGAGAAATCACATTTCAGTTTTCCTGTATTCCTAATTGTACAGGCAACACACATGTTATTTAGTTAACAAAGTTGTGCTTTACATTTCTGTTCTTTCTTGAGAAACCTTTTTCTGTGAGGTACATTGCAAAATATCACTTTTTAGATTTCCTGTATTCCTAGTTGAACAGGCGACACACATGTGATTTAGTTTCCAAAGTTGTTCTTTGCCTTTCTGTTCTTTCATTGGAAACTTGTTTCTGTGAGGTACAGTGCAAGATATCACTTTTCAGTTTTCCTGTATTTCTAATTGTGCAGGCGACACACATGTTACTTAGTTTACATACTTGTCCTTTACATTTCTGTTTTTTCGTTGGAAACTTGTTTCTGTACACTACAGTGGGAGATATCACTTTTCAGTTTTCTTGTATTCCTAACTGAGCCGGCAACACACATGTCACTTATTTTAAAAGTTGTGCTTTACATTACTCTTTTTTTCGTTGGAAACTTGTTTCTGTGAGGTACAGGGCAAGACATCACTTTTTAGTTTTCTTGTATTCCTAATTGAACGGGCGACACACATGTGATTTAGTTTCCAAAGTTGTGCTTTGCGTTTCTGTTCTTTCATTGGAAAATTCTTTCTGTGCTCTAAAGTGGGAAATATCACTTTTCAGTTTTCCTGTATTCCTAAATGAGCAGGGAACACAAATGATATTTAGTTTACAAAGTTGTGCTTTGCTTTTCTGTTCTTTTGTTGAAAACTTTTTTCTGTGTGGTACTGTGCGAAATTTCACTTTTAAGTTTGTTTGTATTCCTAATTGAACTGGCAAAACACATTTTACTTAGTTTACAAAGTTGTGCTTTGCCTTTCTGTTCTTTCACTGGAAACTTGTTTCTGTGAGGTACAGTGCAAGATATCACTTTTCAGTTTTCCTGTATTCCTAATTGAGTGGGCAACACACTTGTTACTTAGTTTACAAAGTTGTGCTTTATATTTCTGTTCTATCCTTGGAAACTTGTTTCTGTGAGGTACAGTGGGAGATATCACTTTTCAGTTTTCCTGTATTCTTAATTGAACGGGTGACACACATGTGATTTAGTTTCCAAAGTTGTGATTTGTGTTTCTTCTCTTTCATTGGAAACTTCTTTCTGTGCTCTAAAGTGGGAGATATCACTTTTCAGTTTTCCTGTATTCGTAATTGAACAGGCAACATTCATTCATGTTACTTAGTTTACAAATTTGTACTTTAAATTTCTCTTCTCTCGTTGGAAACTTGTTTCTGTGTGCTACACTGCAAGATATCACTCTCCAGTTTTCCTGTACTCCTAATTGAATGGTCGACACACATGTTACTTAGTGTACAAAGATGTGCTTTATATTTCTTATTTTCGATGGAAACTTCTTTCTGTGCTCTCAAGTGGGAGATATCACTTTTCAGTTTTCCTGTATTCCTAATGGAACGGGCAACACTAATTTGATTTAGTTTGAAAAGTTTTGCTTTGCCTTTCTATTCTTTTGTTGGAAACTTGTTTCTGTGCACTACAGTGCAGATATCTTTTTTTCAGTTTTCCTGTATTCCTAATTGAACAGGCGACACAAATGTGATTTAGTTTACAAAGTTGTGACTTTCCTTACTATTCTTTTGGTGGAAACTTGTTTCTGTTCACTACTGTGGGAGATATCACTTTTCAGTTTTCCTGTATTCCTAAGTGAACGTATGACACACATGTTACTTAGTTTGCAACATTGTGCTTTATATTTCTTTTCTTTCATTGGAAACTTGTTTCTCTGAGGTACAATGCGAGATATCACTTTTCAGTTTTCCTGTTATCCTAATTGAGCGGGCGACACACATGTTACTTAGTTTACAAATTTGTACTTTACATTTCATTTCTTTAGGTGGAAAATTGTTTTTGTGAGGTACAGTGCAAGATATTACTTTTCAGTTTTCCTGTATTCCTAATTGAACGGATGACACAGATGTGATTTATTTTCCAAAGCTCTGCTTTGTGTTTATGTTCTTTCATTGGGAACTTCTTTCTGTGCTCTAAAGTGGGAGATATCACTTTTCAGTTTTCCTGTATTCCTAATTCAACGAGCAACACAAATGTGATTTAGTTTACAAAGTTGTGACTTTCCTTTCTATTCTTTGGTTGGAAACTTGTTTCTGTGTGCTACACTCCAAGATATCACTCTTCAGTTTTCCTGTATTCCTAATGGAACGGGCGACACACATGTGATTTAGTTTACAAAGTTGTGCTTTGTGTTTTTGTGCTTTCATTGGAAACTTCTTTCTGTGCTCTAAAATGGGAGATATCACTTTTCAGTTTTCCTGTATTCCTAATTTAGTGGGCAAAACTAATTTGATTTAGTTTAAAAAGTTTTGCTTTGCCTTTCTATTCTTTTTTTTTGGAAACTTTTTTCTGTGCACTCCAGAGCAGATATCTCTTTTCAGTTTTCCTGTATTCCTAATTGAACGGGCTACAAAAATGTGACTTAGTTTACAAAGTTGTGACTTTCCTTACTATTCTTTTGGTGGAAACTTGTTTCTGTGCACTACAGTAGGAGATATCACTTTTCAGTTTTCCTGTATTCCTAATTGAAAGGTCTATAGACAACTTACTTAGATTACAAAGTTGTGCTTTACATTAATGTTCTTTCATTGGAAACTTGTTTCTCTGAGGTACAGTGCCAGATATCACTTTTCAGTTTTCCTGTATTCCTAATATAGCGGGCGACACTAATTTGATTTAGTTTCAAAAGTTTTGCTTTGCCTTTCTATTCTTCTGTTGGAAACTTGTTTCTGTGCACTACAGTGCAGATATCTCTTTTCAGTTTTCCTGTATTCCTAATTGAACAGGCGACACAAATGTGATTTAGTTTACAAAGTTGTGACTTTCCTTACTATTCTTTTGGTTGAATCTTGTTTCTGTGCACTACAGTGGGAGATATCACTTTTCAGTTTTCCTGTATTCATAATTGAAAGGTCTATAAACAACTTACTTAGATTACAAAGTTGTGCTTTACATTTCTGTTCTTTCATTGGAAACTTGTTTCTGTGAGGTACAGTGCCAGATATCACTTTTCAGTTTTCCTGTTATCCTAATTGAGCGGGCGACACACATGTTACTTAGTTTACAAATTTGTACTTTACATTTCATTTCTTTAGTTGGAAAATTGTTTTTGTGAGGTACAGTGCAAGGTATCACTTTTCAGTTTTGCTGTATTCCTAACTGAACGGATGACACAGATGTGATTTATTTTCCAAAGCTCTGCTTTGTGTTTATGTTCTTTCATTGGGAACTTATTTCTGTGCTCTAAAGTGGGAGATATCACTTTTCAGTTTTCCTGTATTCCTAATTGAACAAGCAAACAAATGTGCTTTATTTTACAAAGTTGTGACTTTCCTCTTTATTCATTTGGTGGAAAATTGTTTCTGTGCACTACAGTGGGAGATATCACGTTTCAGTTTTCCTGTATTCCTAATGGAACGGGCGACACACATGTGATTTAGTTTCCAAAGTTGTGGTTTGTGTTTCTGTGCTTTCATTGGAAACTTCTTTCTGTGCTCTAAAATGGGAGATATCACTTTTCAGTTTTCCTGTATTCCTAATTTAGCGGGCGACATTAAATTGATTTAGTTTAAAAAGTTTTGCTTTGCCTTTCTATTCTTCTTTTGGAAACTTGTTTCTGTGCATTACAGTGCAGATATCTCTTTTCAGTTTTCCTGTATTCCTAATTGAATGTATGACAAACATGTTACTAATTTTGCAAATTTGTGCTTTATATTTCTTTTCTTTCATTGAAAACTTGTTTCTCTGAGGTACAATGCGAGATATCACTTTTCAGTTTTCCTGTATTCCTAATTCAATGGGTGACACACATGTGATTTAGTTTCCAAAGTTGTGCTTTTCGTTTCTGTTCTTTTATTGGAACCTTCTTTCTGTGCTCTAAAGTGGGAGATATCACTTTTCAGTTTTCCTGTATTCCTAATTGAAAGGGCTATACACATCTTACTTAGATTACAAAGTTGTGCTTTGTGTTTCTGTTCTTTCGATGGAAACTTGTTTCTGTGCTGTACAGTGGGAGATAACACTTTTCAGTTTTCCTGTATTCCAAATTGAGCAAGCTACTCCCACGTGATTCTCTTTACAATGTAGTGCTTTTCTTTTCGGTTCTTTCGTTGGAAACTTGTTCCTGTGCTGTAAGTGCGATATATCACTTTTCATTTTTCCTGTATTCCTAATTGAGCGAGCGACACACATGTGATTCAGTTTACAAAGTGTTGCTTTGCTTTTCTTTTCTTTCGTTGGAAACTTGTTCCTGTGCTGTAAAGTGCGATATATCACTTTTCATTTTTCCTGTATTCCTAATTGAGTGAGCGACACACATGTGATTTAGTTTACAAAATAGTGCTTTGCTTTTCTGTTCTTCCATTGGAAACTTGTTCCTGTGCTGTAAAGTGCGATATATCACTTTTCAGTTTTCCTGTATTCCTAATTGAGCGAAAGACACACATGTGATTTAGTTTAGAAATAGTGCTTTCCGTTTCTGTTCTTTCCTTTGAAACTTGTTCCTGTGCTGTATAGTGCAATTTATCACATTTCAGTTTTCCTGTATTTCTAAATGAGCGAGCGACACTCTTGTGATTTAGTTTAGAATGTAATGCTTTGCGTTTCTATTCTTTTGTTGGAAACTTGTTCCTGTTAGGATAAGTTAGGGTTAGGGTTAGAGTTATTGTTAGGGTTATATCACTTTTCAGTTTTCATGTATTCCTAATTGAGCGAGTGACACACATGTGATTTAGTTTACAAAGTAGTGCTTTGCTTTTCTGTTCTTTCGTTGGAAACTTGTTCCTGTGCTGTACAGTGCAATATATCACTTTTCAGTTTTCCTGTATTCTTAACTGAGGAGTGACACACATTTGATTTAGTTTACAAAGTACTGCTTTGCGTTTATGTTCTTTTGTTGGAAACTTGTTCCTGTTAGGAACAAGTTAGTGTTAGGGTTAGGGCTAGGGTTAGGGTTAGGATTAGGGTTGTGGTTAGGGTTCGGGTTAGGGGGTTAAGGTTAGGGATAGGGGGTTAGGGTTAGGGTTAGGGTTATATCACGTTTCAGTTTTCCTGTTTTAATAATTGAAAAGGAGGCATGTATGAGAATTAGTTTACAAAGTTGTGCTTTGCGTTTCTGTTCTTTCATTGGAAACTTGTTCCTGTTAGGAACAAGTTAGGTTTAGGGATTGGGATAGTGTTAGGGTTAGGGTATTGTCAGGTTTAGGGTTAGGGTTTGGGTTAGGGCGTTACGGTTATGGATATGGTTAGGGTTAGGGTTCTATCACTTTTCAGTTTTCCTGTTAAAATAATTGAACTGGCAACACGTATGTGAATTAGTTTACAAAGTTGTGCTTTGCATTTCTGTTCTTTCAATGGAAACTTGTTTCTGTGCCATACAGTGCGTTGTAGAATTTTTAGTTTTCCTGTATTCCTAATTGAGCGAGCGACACACATGTGATTTCGTTTAAAAGTAGGGCTTTGCTTTTCTGTTCTTTCTTTGGAAACTTGTTCCAGTGCTGTAGAGTGCGGTATATCACTTTTCAGTTTTCCTGTATTCCTAATTGAGCGAGCGACACACATGTGATTCAGTTTACAATATAGTGGTTTGCCTTTCTGTTCTTCTGTTGCAAACTTGTTTCTGTGCTGTACAGTGCGATATATCACTTTTCAGTTTTCTTGTTATAATAATTGAACAGGAGACAAGTATGTGAATTAGTTTATGAAGTTGTGCTTTCTGTTTCTGTGCTTTCATTGGAAACTTCTTTCTGTGCTCTAAAATGGGAGATATCACTTTTCAGTTTTCCTGTATTCCTAATTTAGCGGGCGACACTAATTTGATTTAGATTGAAAAATTTTGCTTTGCATTTCTATTCTTTTGTTGGAAACTTGTTTCTGTGCACTACAGTGCAGATATCTCTTTTCAGTTTTCCTGTATTCCTAAGTGAACGTATGACACACATGTTACTTAGTTTGCAAAGTTGTGCTTTATATTTCTTTTCTTTCATTGGAAACTTGTTTCTCTGAGGTACAATGCGAGATATCACTTTTCAGTTTTCCTGTTATCCTAATTGAGCGGGCGACACAGATGTTACTTAGTTTACAAATTTGTACTTTTCATTTCATTTCTTTAGTTGGAAAATTGTTTTTGTGAGGTACAGCGCAAGATATTACTTTTCAGTTTTCCTGTATTCCTAATTGAACGGATGGCACAGATGTGATTTATTTTCCAAAGCTCTGCTTTGTGTTTATGTTCTTTCATTGGGAACTTCTTTCTGTGCTCTAAAGTGGGAGATATCACTTTTCATTTTTCCTGTATTCCTAATTGAATGAGCAACACAAATGTGATTTAGTTTACAAAGTTGTGACTTTCCTTTCTATTCTTTCATTGGAAACTTGTTTCTGTGTGCTACACTGAAGATATCACTCTTCAGTTTTCCTGTATTCCTAATGGAACGGGCGACACACATGTGATTTAGTTTACGAAGTTGTGCTTTGTGTTTCTGTGCTTTCATTGGAAACTTCTTTCTGTGCTCTAAAATGGGAGATATCACTTTTCAGTTTTCCTGTATTCCTAATTTAGCGGGCAACACTAAATTGATTTAGTTTAAAAAGTTTTGCTTTGCCTTTCTATTCTTTTGTTGGAAACTTGTTTCTGTGCACTACACTGCAGTTATCTCTTTTCAGTTTTCCTGTATTCCTAATTGAACGGGCGACACAAATGTGATTTAGTTTACAAAGTTGTGACTTTCCTTTCTATTCTTTTGGTGGAAACTTGTTTCTGTGCACTACAGTGGGAGATATCACTTTTCAGTTTTCCTGTATTCCTAATTGAAAGGGCTATAAACATCTTACTTAGATTACAAAGTTGTGCTTTACATTTCTGTTCTTTCATTGGAAACTTGTTTCTGTGATGTACAGTGCCAGATATCACTTTTCAGTTTTCCTGTTATCCTAATTGAGCAGGCGACACACATGTTACTTAGTTTACAAATTTGTACTTTACATTTCATTTCTTTAGTTGGAAAATTGTTTTTGTGAGGTACAGTGCAAGGTATCACTTTTCAGTTTTCCTGTATTCCTAACTGAACGGATGACACAGATGTGATTTATTTTCCAAAGCTCTGCTTTGTGTTTATGTTCTTCATTGGGAACTTCTTTCTGTGCTCTAAAGTGGGAGATATCACTTTTCAGTTTTCCTGTATTCCTAATGGAACAGGCGACTCAAATGTGATTTAGTTTACGAAGCTGTGCTTTGTGTTTCTGTGCTTTCATTGGAAACTTCTTTCTGTGCTCTAAAATGGGAGATATCATTTTTCAGTTTTCCTGTATTCCTAATTTAGCGGTCTACACTAATTTGATTTAGTTTGAAAAGTTTTGCTTTGCCTTTCTATTCTTTTGTTGGAAACTTGTTTCTGTGCACTACAGTGCAGATATCTCTTTTCAGTTTTCCTGTATTCCTAATTGAACAGGCGACACAAATGTGATTTAGTTTAAAAAGTTGTGACTTTCCTTACTATTCTTTTGGTGGAAACTTGTTTCTGTGCACTACAGTGGGAGATATCACTTTTCAGTTTTCCTGTATTCCTAATTGAAAGGGCTATAAACATCTTTCTTAGATTACAAAGTTGTGCTTTACATTTCTGTTCTTTCATTGTAAACTTGTTTCTGTGAGGTACAGTGCCAGATATCACTTCTCAGTTTTCCTGTTATCCTAATTGTGCAGGCGACACACATGTTACTTAGTTTACAAATTTGTACTTTACATTTCATTTCTTTAGTTGGAAAATTTTTTTTGTGAGGTACAGTGCAAGGTATCACTTTTCAGTTTTCCTGTATTCCTAACTGAACGGATGACACAGATGTGATTTATTTTCCAAAGCTCTGCTTTGTGTTTATGTTCTTTCATTGGGAACTTCTTTCTGTGCTCTAAGTGGGAGATATCACTTTTCAGTTTTCCTGTATTCCTAATTGAACGAGCAACACAAATGTGCTTTATTTTACTAAGTTGTGACTTTCCTTTCTATTCATTTTGTGGAAACTTGTTTCTGTCCACTACAGTGGGAGATATCACTTTTCAGTTTTTCTGTATTCCCAATTGAACGAGCAACACACATGTTACTTAGTTTAAAAATTTGTACTTTACATTTCTCTTCTTTCGTTGGAAACTTATTTCTGTGTGGTACAGTGTGAGATGTCACTTTTCAGTTTTCCTCTATTCCTAATTGAACGGGCAATACTCATGTTACTTAGTTTACAAATTTGTACTTTACATTTCTCTTCTTTCGTTGGAAACTTGTTTCTGTGTGCTACACTGCAAGATATCACACTTCAGTTTTCCTGTATTCCTAATTGAATGGTCGACACACATGTTACTTAGTTTACAAAGTTGTGCTTTACATTTCTGTATTTTCGATGGAAACTTCTTTCTGTGCTCTCAAGTGGGAGATATCACTTTTCAGTTTTTCTGTATTCCTAATGGAACGGGTGACACACATGTGATTTAGTTTCCAAAGTTGTGGTTTGTGTTTCTGTGCTTTCATTGGAAACTTCTTTCTGTGCTCTAAAATGGGAGATATCACTTTTCAGTTTTCCTGTATTCCTAATTTAGCGGGCGACACTAAATTGATTTAGTTTAAACAGTTTTGCTTTGCCTTTCTATTCTTCTGTTGGAAACTTGTTTCTGTGCATTACAGTGCAGATATCTCTTTTCAGTTTTCCTGTATTCCTAATGGAACGGGCGACACACATGTGATTTAGTTTACAAAGTTGTGACTTTCCTTTCTATTCTTTTGGTGGAAACTTGTTTCTGTGCACTACAGTGGGAGATATCACTTTTCAGTTTTCCTGTATTCCTAATTGAATGTATGACACACATGTTACTTAGTTTGCAAAGTTGTGCTTTATATTACTTTTCTTTCATTGGAAACTTGTTTCTCTGTGGTACAATGCGAGATATCACTTTTCAGTTTTCCTGTATTCCTAATTCAACGGGTGACACACATGTAATTTAGTTTCCAAAGTTGTGCTTTTCGTTTCTATTCTTTTATTGGTAACTTCTTTCTGTGCTCTAAAGAGGGAGATATCACTTTTCAGTTTTCCTGTATTCCTAATTAAGAGGGCTATAAACATCTTAATTAGATTACAAAGTTATGCTTTAAATTTCTGTTCTTTCATTGGAAACTTGTTTCTGTGAGGTACAGTGTGAGATATCACTTTTCAGTTTTCCTGTATTCCTAATTGAACGGATGACACAGATGTGATTTTGTTTCCAAAAAATTTGTTTTTTGCCGAACAGTTCGATATATCTCTTTTCAGTTTTCCTGTATTCCTAATTGAACGGGTGACACAAATGTGATTTAGTTTACAAAGTTGTGACTTTCCTTTCTATTCTTTTGGTGGAAACTTGTTTCTGTGCACTACAGTGGGAGATATTACTTTTCAGTTTTCCTGTAATCCTAATTGAATGTATGACACACATGTTACTTAGTTTGCAAAGTTGTGCTTTATATTTCTTTTCTTTCATTGGAAACTTGTTTCTCTGAGGTACAATGCGAGATATCACTTTTCAGTTTTCCTGTATTCCTAATTCAATGGGTGACAAACATGTGATTTAGTTTCCAAAGTTGTGCTTTTTGTTTCTGTTCTTTTATTGGAACCTTCTTTCTGTGCTCTAAAGTGGGAGATATCACTTTTCAGTTTCCCTGTATTCCTAATTGAAAGGGCTATACACATTTTACTTAGATTACAAAGTTGTGCTTTGTGTTTCTGTTCTTTCGATGGAAACTTGTTTCTGTGCTGTACAGTGGGAGATAACACTTTTCAGTTTTCCTGTATTCCAAATTGAGCAAGCTACACCCACGTGATTCTCTTTACAATGTAGTGCTTTTCTTTTCTGTTTTTTCTTTCGATAATTGTTCCTGTGCGGTACAGTGCGTTATATCACTTTTCAATTTTCCTGTATTCCTAATTGAGCAAGTGACACACATGTGATTTAGTTTACAAAGTAGTGCTTTGCTTTTCTGTTCTTCCATTGGAAACTTGTTCCTGTGCTGTAAAGTGCGATATATCACTTTTCAGTTTTCCTGTATTCCTAATTGAGCGAAAGACACACATGTGATTTAGTTTAGAAATAGTGCTTTCCGTTTCTGTTCTTTCGTTCGAAACTTGTTCCTGTGCTGTATAGTGCGATATATCACATTTCAATTTTCCTGTATTTTTAAATGAGCGAGTGACACACTTGTGATTTAGTTTAGAATGTAATGCTTTGCGTTTCTATTCTTTTGTTGGAAACTTGTTCCTGTTAGGATAAGTTAGGGTTAGGGTTAGAGTTATTGTTAGGGTTATATCACTTTTCAGTTTTCATGTATTCCTAATTGAGCGAGTGACACACATGTGATTTAGTTTACAAAGTAGTGCTTTGCTTTTCTGTTCTTTCGTTGGAAACTTGTTCCTGTGCTGTACAGTGCAATATATCACTTTTCAGTTTTCCTGTATTCTTAACTGAGCGAGTGACACATATTTGATTTAGTTTACAAAGTAGTGCTTTGCGTTTATGTTCTTTTGTTGGAAACTTGTTCCTGTTAGGAACAAGTTAGTGTTAGGGTTAGGGCTAGTTTTCCTGTTTTAATAATTGAACAGGAGGCATGTATGTGAATTAGTTTACAAAGTTGTGCTTTGCGTTTCTGTTCTTTCATTGGAAACTTGTTCCTGTTAGGAACAAGTGAGGTTTAGGGATTGGGATAGTGTTAAGGTTAGGGTATTGTCAGGTTTAGGGTTAGGGTTAGGGTTAGGTGTTAGGTCTAGCGTTAGGGTTAGGGTTAGGGTTAGGGTTAGGCGTTAGGGTTATTGATATGGTTAGGGTTAGGGTTCTCTCACTTTTCAGTTTTCCTGTTAAAATAATTGAACTGGCAACACGTATGTGAATTAGTTTACAAAGTTGTGCTTTGCATTTCTGTTCTTTCGATGAAAACTTGTTTCTTTGCTGTCCATTTCGATAGATCACTTCTCAGTTTTCATGTATTCCTAATTGAGCGAAGCGACACCACGTGATTTAGTTTACAAAGTAGTTCTTTGTATTTCTGTTCTTCTGTTGCAAACATGTTTCTGTCCTGTACAGTGCGATATATCACTTTTCAGTTTTCCTGTTATAATAATTGAGCAGGAGACACTTATGTGAATTAGTTTACAAAGTTGTGGTTTGCATTTCTGTTCTTTCGATGGAAACTTGTTTCTGTGCCATACAGTGCGAGATAGAATTTTTAGTTTTCTTGTATTCCTAATTGAGCGAGCGACACACATGTGATTTCGTTTAATAGTAGGGCTTTGCTTTTCTGTTCTTTCTTTGGAAACTTGATCCAGTGCTGTAGAGTGCGGTATATCACTTTTCAGTTTTCCTGTATTCCTAATTGAGCGAGCGACACACATGTGATTTAGTTTACAATGTAGTGGTTTGCCTTTCTGTTCTTCTGGTGCAAACTTGTTTCTGTGCTGTTCAGTGCGATATATCACTTTTCAGATTTCTTGTTATAATAATTGAACAGGAGACAAGTATTTGAATTAGTTTATGAAGTTGTGCTTTGTGTTTCTGTTCTTTCGATGGAAACTTGTTTCTGTGCTGTACAGTGCGAGATAACACTTTTCCGTTTTCCTGTATTCCAAATTGAGCAAGCGACACACATGTGATTCTGTTTAGAAAGTAGTGCTTTGCTTTTCTGTTCTTTTGTTGGAAACTTGTTCCTGTGCTGTACAGTGCAATATATCACTTTTCAGTTTTCCTGTATTCCTAATTGAGTGAGCGACACACATGTGATTTAGTTTACAATGTAGTGCTTTGCTTTTCTGTTCTTTCGTTGGAGACTTGTTCCTGTGCTGTAGAGTACGGTATATCACTTTTTAGTTTTCCTGTATTCCTAATTGAGCGAGCCACACACATGTGATTTAG
>JAEOAE010001075.1:42500-77525 GCA_036365155.1 Meriones psammophilus
CGTTTCTGTTCTTTCAAGAAAACTTGTTTCTTTACCTTATAGTTTCGATATATCACTTTTTCAGTTTTCCTGTTAATAATTGAACAGGCAACACGTATGTGCATTAGATTACAAAGTTGTGCTTTGCTTTTCTGTCCTTTCGATGGAAACTTGTTTCTGTGCTGTACACTGGGATATATCACTTTTCAGTTTTCCTGTATTCCTAATTGAGCAAGCAACACTCATGTGATTCTGTTTAAAAGTAGTGCTTTGCTTTGCTGTTCTTTCGTTGAAACATGTTCCTGTGTGGTACAGTGTGATATATCACTTTTCAGTTTTCCTGTTATAATAATTGAACAGGCGACACATATGTGAATTAGTGTACAAAGTTATGCTTTGCGTTTCTGTTATTTCGATGGAACCTTGTTTCTGTGCCTTACAGTGGAGATAAAACTTTTCAGTTTTCCTGTAGTCCTAATTGAGCGGCGACACACACATGTGATTTAGTTTACAAAGTAGTGCTTTTTCGTTTATGTTCTTTTGTTGGAAACTTGTTCCTGTTAGGAACAAGTCAGGGTTAGGGTTAGGGTTAGGGTTAGGGTTATGGTCGGGTTAGGGTTAGGCGTTAGGGTTATGGTTAGGTGTTAGGGTTGGGGTTAGGGTTAGGGTTATGGTTAGGGGTTAGGGTTAGTGTTAGGGTTATATAACTTTTCAGTTTTCCTGTTATAATAATTGAACAGGCGACATGAATGTGAATTAGTTTACAAAGTTGTGCTTTTCTTTTCTGTTCTTTTCAAGAAAATTGTTTCTTTTCTTACAGTTTCGATATATCACTTTTCAATTTTCCTGTTATAATAATTGAATGGGTGACACGTATGTGAATTAGTTTACAAAGTTGTGTTTTGTGTTGCTGTTCTATCGATGGAACCTTGTTTCTGTGCCGTACACTGCGATATATCACTTTTCAGGTTTCCTGTATTACTAATTGAGCAAGCGACACACATGTGATTCCGTTTAAAAGTAGTGCTTTGCTTTTCGGTTCTATTGTTCTAAACTTGTTCCTGTGCTGTACAGTGCGATATATCACTTTTCAGTTTTCCTGAATTCCTAATTGAGTTAGCAACACACATGTGATTCAGTTTAAAAGTAGTGCTTTGCTTTTTTTTTGTTCTTTCCTTGGGAACTTGTTCCTGTGCTGTACAGTCACGATATATCACTTTTCAGTTTTCCTGTTATAATAATTGAACGAGCAACACATATGTGAATTAGTTTACAAAGTAGTGCTTTGCGTTTCTGTTCCTTTGATGGAAACTTGTTTCTGTACCTTACAGTGCGATATATCACTTTTCAGTATTCCTGTATTCATAATTGAGTGAGTGAAACACATGTGATTTACTTTACAGCTTTACAGAGTAGTGTTTTGCATTTATGTTCTTTCCTTGGAAACCTGTTAGGAACAAATTAGGGTTAGGGTTAGGGTTAGGATTAGAGTTAGGGTTAGGGTAGGTTTAGGGTTAGTATTAGGATCAGGGTTAGGGGGTTAGGATTAGGGTTAGGGTAAGGGTTAGGGGGTTAGGGTTAGGTTAGTGTTAGGGTTAAGGTTAGGGTTAGCGTTAGTGTTTAGGATTAGGGTTAGGGTTAGGGTTATGGTTAGGGTTAGGGTTAGTGTTAGGGTTATATAACTTTTCAGTTTTCCTGTTATAATAATTGAACAGGCGACATGAATGTGAATTAGTTTACAAAGTTGTGCTTTTCTTTTCTGTTCTTTCGAAGAAAATTGTTTCTTTTCCTTACAGTTTCGATATATCACTTTTCAATTTTCCTGTTATAATAATTGAATGGGTGACACGTATGTGAATTAGTTTACAAAGTTGTGCTTTGCGTTGCTGTTCTATCGATGGAACCTTGTTTCTGTGCCGTACACTGCGATATATCACTTTTCAGGTTTCCTGTATTACTAATTGAGCAAGCGACACACATGTGATTCCGTTTAAAAGTAGTGCTTTGCTTTTCGGTTCTATTGTTCTAAACTTGTTCCTGTGCTGTACAGTGCGATATATCACTTTTCAGTTTTCCTGAATTCCTAATTGAGCGAGCGACACACATGTGATTCAGTTTAAAAGTAGTGCTTTGCTTTTTTGTTCTTTCCTTGGGAACTTGTTCCTGTGCTGTACAGTGCGATATATCACTTTTCAGTTTTCCTGTTATAATAATTGAACGAGCAACACATATGTGAATTAGTTTACAAAGTAGTGCTTTGCGTTTCTGTTCCTTTGATGGAAACTTGTTTCTGTGCCTTACAGTGCAAGATAACAGTTTTCAATTTTCCTGTATTCCTAATTGAGTGAGCGACACACATGTAATTCCGTTTAAAAGTAGTGCTTTGCTTTTCTGTTCTTTCGATCGAAACTTGTTCCTGTGCTGTACAGTGCGTTATATGACTTTTGAGTTTTTCTGTATTCCTAATTGAGCGAGTGGCACACATGTGATTTATTTAACAAAGTAGTGCTTTGCGTTTCTGTTCTTTTGATGGAAACTTGTTCCTATGCTGTACAGTTCGATATATCACTTTTCAGTTTTCCTGTTATAATAATTGAACGGGCAACACGTATGTGAATTAGTTTACAAAGTTGTGCTTTGCGTTTCTGTTCTTTCCATGGAAACTTGTTCCTGTCCTTTTCAGTGGGTTTTATCACTTTTCAGTTTTCCTGAATTCCTAATTGAGTGAGTGGCACACATGTGATTTAGTTTACAAATTTTGCTTTGCGTTTATGTTCCTTTGTTGGAAAATTGTTCCTGTTATTAACAAGTTATGGTTATGTTTAGGGTTAGTGTTAGGGTAGGGTTAGGGTTACTGTTAGGGTTAGGGGTTAGGGTTAGTATTAGGGTTAGGAGCTTAGGGTTAGGTTTAGGGTTACGGTTCGGGGTTAGGGTTAGGTTTAGAGTTAGGGTTAGGGTTAGGGGCTTAGGGTTAGGGTTAGGGTTACAGTTAGGGGTTAGGGTTAGGGTTAGGGATAGAGTTAGCGTTAGGGTTAGGGGCTTAGTGTTAGGGTTAGGGTTATATCACTTTTCAGTTTTCCTGTTATAATAATTGATCAGGTGACACAAATGTCAATTAGTTTACAAAGTTGTGTTTTGTGTTTCTGTTCTATCGATGGAAACTTGTTCCTGTGCTGTACAGTTCGATATATCACTGTTCAGTTTTCCTGTATTCCTAATTGAGCTAGTGGCACACATTTGATTTAATTTGAAAAGTAGTGCTTTGCGTTTATATTCTTTAGTTGGAAACTTGTTCCTGTTAGGAACAAGATAGGTTAGGTTAGGGTTAGGGTTAGGGTTAGGGTTAGGTTAGGGTTAGGGTTAGGATTAGGGTTAGGGATATGTTAGGGTTAGGGTTAGGGTTAGTGTTAGTGTTAGGGGTTAGGGTTAGGGTTAGGGTTAGGTTTAGTGGCTTAGGTTTAGGGTTAGGGATATATAACTTTTCAGTTTTCCTGTTATAATAATTGAACAGGCTACATGAATGTGAATTAGTTTACAAAGTTGTGCTTTGCGTTTCTTTTCTTTAGATGAAAACTTGTTTCTTTGCCGTACATTTCGATATATCGCTTTTCAGTTTTCCTGTATTCCTAATTGAGCGAGCGACACACATGTGAATTATTTTACAAAGTCGTGCTTTGCTTTTCTGTTCTTTCGTTTTGAAACTTGTTCCTGTCATGTAGAGTGGGTCATATCACTTTTCAGTTTTCCTGTATTCCTAATTGAGCGAGTGGCACACATGTGATTTAGTTTACAAGTAGTGCTTTGCGTTTATGTTCTTTTGTTGGAATATTGTTCCTAGTATTAACAAGTTATGGTTATGGTTATGGTTATGGTTAGGGTTAGTGTTAGGGTTAGGGTTAGGGTAGGGTTAGGGTTAGGTTTAGGGTTAGGTGTTGGGTTAGGGTTATGGTTAGGGTTAGGGTTAGGGTAGGGTTGTGGTCAGGGTTATGGTTAGGGGTTAGGGTTAGGGTTAGGCTTAGGGTTACAGTTAGGGTTTAGGGTTAGGGTTAGGGTTAGGTTTAGGGGCTTAGGATTAGGGTTAGGGTTAGGGTTACGGTTAGGGGGCTTAGGGTTAGGTTTTAGGTTATATCACTTTTCACTTTTCCTGTTATAATAATTGAAGAGGCGACACGATTGTGAATTAGTTTACAAAGTTGTGCTTTTTGCGTTTCTGTTCTTTCAATGAAAACTTGTTTCTTTGCATTACATTTCGATATATATCTTTTCAGTTTTCCTGTATTCCTAAATGTGTGAGTGGCACACATGTGATTTAGTTTACAAAGTAGTGCTTTTGCGTTTATGTTCTTTCGTTGGAAACTTGTTCCTGTTAGGAACAAGTTAGGGTTAGGATTATGGTTAGGGTTAGGGGTTAGGGTTAGGGTTAGGGTTATGGTTAGGGTTAGGGTTATGGTGAGGTTTTAGGGTAAGGGTTATGGTTAGGGTTAGGGTTAGGGGCTTAGGGTTAGGGTTAGGGTTTCACGGTTAGGGGTTAGGGTTCGGTTAGGGGTTAGGGTTAGGGTTAGGTTTAGGGATGGAGTTAGGGTTAGGGTTAGAGGCTTAGTGTTAGGGTTAGGGTTATATCACTTTTCAGTTTTCCAGTTATAATAATTGAACAGGCGACACAAATGTCAATTAGTTTACAAAGTTGTGCTTTGTGTTTCTGTTCTATTGATGGAAACTTGTTCCTGTGCTGTACAGTTCGATATATCACTTTTCAGTTTTCCTGTTATAATAATTGAACGGGCGACACATATGTGAATTAGTTTACAAAGTTGTGCTTTTCGTTTCTCTTTTTTCGATGGAAACTTATTTCTCTGCCGTACACTGTGAGATAACACTTTTCAGTTTTCCTGTATTCCTAATTGAGCGAGCGACACACATGTGATTCCTTTTAATAGTAGTGCTTTGCGTTTCTGTTCTTCTGTTGGAAACTTGTTTCTGTGCTGTACAGTGCGACATGTCACTTTTTAGTTTTCCTGTTATAATAATTGATTGGGCAACACGTATGTGAATTAGTTTACAAAGTTGTGCTTTTCATTTCTGTTCTTTCGATGGAAACTTGTTCCTGTGCTGTACAGTGTGATATATCACTTTTCAGTTTTCCTGTTATAAAAATTGAACGGGCGACACGTTTGTGAATTATTTTACAATGTTGTGTTTTGTGTTTCTGTTCTTTCAATGGAAACTTGTTTCTTTGCCGTACATTGTGAGATAACACTTTTCAGGTTTCCTGTATTCCTAATTGGGCGAGTGACACACATGTGATTCCGTGTAAAAGTAGGGCTTTGCTTTTCTGTTCTTTCTTTCGAAACTTGTTCCTGTGCTGTACAGTGCATTATATCACTTTTCAGTTTTCCTGTATTCCTAATTGAGCGAGCAACACACATGTGATTTAGTTTACAAAGTAGTGCTTTGCGTTTATGTTCTTTCATTGGAAACTTCTTCCTCTTAGGAACATGTTAGTGTTAGGGTTAGGGTTAGTGTTAGGGATAAGTTTAGGGTTAGGGGTTAGGATTAGGGTGAGGTTAGGGTTATGGTTAGGGGCTTAGGGTTATTGTTAGTGTTACATAACTTTTCATTTTTCCTGTTATAATAATTGAACAGGTGACACGAATGTGAATTAGTATAAAAAGTTGTATTTTGTGTTTCTGTTTTTTCGATGGAAACATTTTTTTTTTGTGCTGTATTGTGTGATATATCACTTTTCAGGTTTCCTGTTATAATAATTGAATGGGTGACAGATATTTGAATTAGTATACAAAGTTGTGCTTTGAATTTCTGTTCTTCTGCTGGAAACTTGTTTCTGTGCTGTACAGTGTGATGTATCACTTTTCAGTTTTCCTGTTATAATAATTGAACGGGAAACACGTATGTGAATAAGTTTACAAAGTAGTTCTTTGCGTTTCTTTTCTTTCGATGGAAACATGTTCCTGTGCTGTACAGTTCGATATATCACTTTTCAGTTTTCATGTTATAATAATTGAACATGTGACACGTATATGAATTAGTTTACAAAGTTTTGTTTTGCGTTTCTGTTCTCCTGTTGGAAACTTGTTCCTATTCTGTACAGTGCAATATATCACTTTTAAGTTTTCCTGTATTCCTATTTGAGCGAGCAACACACATGTGATTTAATTTACAAAGTAGTGCTTTGCGTTTCTGATCTTTTGCTCAATACTTGTTCCTGTACTGTACAGTGCGATATATCACTTTTCAGTTTTCCTCTTATAATAATTAAATGGGCCGCACGTATGTGAATCATTTTACACAGTTGTACTTTCCATTTCTGTTCATTGATGGAAACTTGTTTCTGTGCCTTACAGTGCGAGATAACACTTTTCAATTTTCCTGTATTCCTAATTGAGCGAGCGACACACATGTGATTCCGTTTAAAAGTAGGGCTTTGCTTTTCTGCTCTTTCGTTTGAAACTTATTCCTATGTTGTACAGTGTGATATATCACTTTCCAGGTTTCCTGTATTCCTAATTGAGCGAGTGACACACATGTGAATTAGTTTACAAAGTATTGCTTTGCGTTTATGATCTTTTGTTGGAAACTTCTTCCTATTAGGAACAAGTTAGCGTTAGGGTTAGGGTTAGGGTTAGGGTTAGGGTAAGGTAAGGGATAAGGTTAGGGGTTAGGTTTAGGTTTAGCGTTAGGGTTAGGTTTATATTACTTTTCACTTTTCCTGTAATAATAATTGAACAGGCGACACGTATGTGAATTAGTATACAAAGTTTTGCTTTGCGTTTCTTTTCTTTCGATGAAATCTTGTTCCTGTGCTGTACAATTCGATATATCACTTTTCAGTTTTCCTGTTATAAAAATTGAACAGGAGACACATATGTGAATTAGTTTACAAAGCTGTTTTTTGCGTTTCTCTTTTTTCGAAGGAAACTTGTTTCAGTGCCGTAAAGTGCGAGATAACACTTTTCAGTTTTCCTGTATTCCTAATTGAGCGAGCAATACACATGTGATTCCGTTTACAATTAGTGCTTTGCATTTCTGTTCTTCTGTTGGAAACTTGTTTCTGTGCTGTACAATGCGATATATCACTTTTCTGTTTTCCTGTTATAATAATTGATTGGGCAACACGTATGTGAATTAGTTTACAAAGTTGGGCTTTGCATTTCTGTTCTTTCTATGGAAACTTGTTTCTGTGTGGTACAGTGCGAGATAACACTTTTCAGCTTTCCTGTATTCCTAATTGAGTGAGCAACACACATTTGATTTAGTTTACAAAGTGGAGCTTTGCGTTTCTGTTCTTCAGTTGGAAACTTGTTTCTCTGCATTACAGTGCGATATGTCACTTTTCAGTTTTCCTGTATTCCTAATTGAGCGAGTAACACACATGTGACTCCGTGTAAATGTAGGGCTTTGCTTTTCTGTTCTTTCGTTCGAAACTTGTTCTTGTGCTATACAGTGCATTATATCACTTTTCAGTTTTCCTGTATTCCTAATTGAGCGAGTGGAACACATGTGATTTAGTTTACAAAATAGTGCTTTGCGTTTATGTTCTTTTGTTGGAAACTTCTTCCTGTTAGGAACAAGTTAGGGTTAGGTTTAGGTTAGGGTTAGGTTAGGCTTACGGTTAGGGTAGGGTTAGGGTTAGAGTTAAGGTTAAGGTTAGGGTTAGGGGTTAGGGTTAAGTTTACGGTTAGGTTTAGGGCTTAGGGTTAGGGTTAGTGTTTTTTTTCACTTTTCAGTTTTCCAGTTATAATAATTGAACAGGCAATAGGAATGTGAATTAGTATACAAAGTTGTGCTTTGCGTTTCTGTTCTTTCCCTGGAAACTTGTTTCTGTGCTGTACAGTGTGATGTATCACTCCTCAGTTTTCCTGTTATAATAATTGAACGGGCGACACGTATGTGAATTAGTTTACAAAGTTGTGCTTTTCGTTTCTCTTCTTTCGATGGAAACTTGTTTCTGTGCTGTACAGTGTGAGATAACACTTTTCAGTGTTCCTGTATTCCTAATTGAGTGAGCGACACACATGTGATTCCGTTTAAAAGTAGTGCTTTGCTTTTCTCTTCTTGTGTTCGAAACTTGTTCCTGTGCTGTACAGTGCGATATATCACTTTTCAGTTTTCCTGTATTCCTAATTGAGCGAGTGACACACATGTGAATTAATTTACAAACTTGTGCTTTGCGTTTCTGATCTTTTGCTCGATACTTGTTCCTGTACTGTACAGTGTGATATATCACTTTTCAGTTTTCCTGTATTCCTAATTGAGCGAGCGACACACATGTGATTCCGTTTAAAAGTAGTGCTTTGCTTTTCTGTTCTTTCGTTCAAAACTTGTTCCTTTGCTGTACAGTGCGTTATATCAATTTTCAGTTTTCCTGTATTCCTAATTGAGCGAGCGACACACATGTGATTTAGTTTACAAAGTAGTGCTTTGCATTTATGTTCTTTCGTTGGAAACAGGTTCCTGTAAGGAACAAGTTAGGGTTAGGGTTAGGGTTAGGGTTAGGGTTAGGTTTAGGGTTAGTGTTAGGGGCTAGGGTTACGGATATGGTTAGGGTTAGGGGTGTAGGGTTAGGGTTAGGGTTATATCACTTTTCAGTTTTCCTGTTATAATAATTGAACAGGGGACACGTATGTGAATTAGATTACAAAATTGTGCTTTGCGTTTCTGTCCTTTCGATATATCGCTTTTCAGTTTTCCTGTATTCCTAATTGAGCGAGCAACACACATGTGATTTAGTTTACAAAGTAGTGCTTTGCGTTTTTGTTCTTCTTTTGGAAACTTGTTTCTGTGCTGTACAGTGTGATGTATCACTTTTTAGTTTTCCTCTATTCCTAATTGATCGAGTGGCACACATGTGATTTAGTTTACAAAGTAGTGCTTTGCCTTTATGTTCTTTTTCGTTGGAAACTTGTTCCTGTTAGGAACTGTTAGGAACAAGTTAGGGTTAGGGTTAGGGTTAGGGTTAGGGTTAGGGTTAGGTTTAGGGTTAGAGGTTAGGGTTAGGCTTAGGGTTAGGGTTAGGGGCTTAGGGTTAGGTTTAGGGTTAAATCCCTTTTCAGTTTTCCTGTTACAATAATTGAACAGGCAACACGAATATGAATTAGTTTACAAAGTTGTGCTTTTATGTTTCTGTTCTTTCGATGAAAACTTCTTTGCCGTACATTTCGATATATCGCTTTTCAGTTTTCCTGTATTCCTAATTGAGCAAGCGACACACATGTGATTTAGTTTACAAAGTAGTGCTTTCCGTTTTTGTTCTTCTTTTGGAAACTTGTTTCTGTGCTGTACAGTGTGATGTATCACTTTTCAGTTTTCCTGTTATAATAATTGAACGGGTGACATGTATGTGAATTAGTTTACAAAGTTGTGCTTTGCGTTTCTGTTCGTTCAATGGAAGCTTGTTCCTGTGCTGTACAGTTCGATATATCACTTTTCAGTTTTCCTGTTATAATAATTGAACGGGCGACACTTATGTGATTTAGTTTACAAAGTTGTTCTTTGCATTTCTGTTCTTTCGATGGAAACTTGTTTCTGTACCGTACAGTGCGGGGTAACACTTTTCAGTTTTCCTGTATTCCTAATTGAGCAAGCGACACACATGTGATTCCGTTTAAAAGTAGTGCTTTGGAGCCAAGATGGTGGCGCCGGGAAAACAGCACTTCTGAGCAGCAAGACAGCACTATCTGGGCAGCGACCAGGAGACTGAACTCAGGGCCCTGAAACTACATCGATAGTGTTTCCCAGTTGAGGGGAGGCTCCCACGGCGTGGGAATCGGTTGGGTCCACTCTCGGCTGCACAGCCAGAGCACGGAAGAAATCCCTGGTAACGCGGGCTTTGGGTCTCTGGGCTGGAGCCGCAAGTGGGCGGGTCCCTGCCACTTTCCCAGGCTGATCTGTGGGCACAAGGGTACCTGAGACTGGGAGTCCCAGTCTTGGGGGGACCCCACGGGGAAACAGGGTTGCGGGTCTGATCGCAGTTCACCCAGTCTCTCCCGGGAAATTCTCTGCCACCATCACAGCCGATCTCCTGCCGCATGCAGAGAGCTTTGCGCTCAGCTCAGTGGTACAGACAACCTGTGCGCCCCAGTAGAACAGGGACTGGGGACCCCTGTCCGGAGAAGACCCCACAGAGAAGGAAGAAACAGTGCTGCTGGGGTCACCTAGGGAAAGTCTAGCAGACTGCAGATTGCAAAAAGACAGAACTGAGTGCTCCGAGACACCACAGCAGTACTCACAACCCAAGAAAGCTAGCTATATTCAAGAAAACACAGGAAATAAATAACTTCACTTCAGTAAAACAAAAAGCAACCAAGCACACAACCGTATGACCACAGCCAACATCAAAGTCAAAGGACTTAACAGCCACTGGTCATTACTCTCTCTCAATATCAATGGACTGAATTCTCCAATAAAAAGACACAGACTAACAGAATGGATGCGTAAACAAAACCCAGCAATCTGTTGTATACAAGAAACACACCTAAGACACAAAGATAGACATTACCTGAGGGTAAAGGGATGGAAGACAGCTTTTCAAGTAAATGGACCCAAGAAGCAAGCAGGAGTAGCCATTCTAATATGTGATAAAATAGTCTTTCAACCAAAATTAATCAAAAGAGATGGGGAAGGACAATTCATACTCATCAAGGGAAAATTCCACCAAAAAGACATCACAATCCTGAACATCTATGCCCCAAATACAAGGGCACCCACATTTGTGAAAGAAACATTGATAAAACTTAAACCACATATAGCTCCCCACACACTAATAGTAGGAGACTTCAACACCCACTCTCAACAATGGACAGGTCAACAAAACAGAAATTAAACAAAGAAACAATATCTTTAACAGAGGTAATGAACCAAATGGACCTAACAGATATTTACAGAACCCTACACCCAAACACAAAAGAATTTACCTTCTTCTCAGCACCTCATGGAACCTTCTCCAAAATAGACCACATAGTTGGTCACAAAGCAAGACTCAACAAATACAGGAAGATTGAAATAATCCCTTGTATTCTGTCGGATCAACATGGAATAAAGCTGGACCTCAGTAACAACAGAAATAGCAAAAAGCCTACACATACATCGAAACTGAACAACTTGCTACTAAAAGACAGCTGGGTCAGGGAAGAAATAAAGAAAGAAATTAAAATCTTCCTAGAACTCAATGAAAATGAAGACACAACATACCCAAACTTATGGGACACAATGAAAGCAGTGCTAAGATGAAAGTTCATAGCACTAAGTGCCTTCAAGAAGAAATTTGAGACAGCGCATTCAAGCAACTTAATGGCTCACTTAAAAACCCTAGAAAAAGAAGAAGCAGACACACCAAGAAGGAGCAGACGGCTGGAAATAATCAAACTCAGGGCTGAAATCAATCAATTAGAAACAAATAAAACAATTCAAAGAATCAATGAAACCAAGAGCTGGTTCTTTGAGAAAATCAACAAGATAGACAAACCCTTAGCCAAGCTAACTAAAAGGCAGTGAGACACCATCCAAATCAACAAAATCAGAAATGAAAAGGGGGACATAACTACAGACACTGAGGAAATCTAAGCAATCATTAGGACTTACTTCAAAAGTCTGTACAGAACAAAATTTGAAAATTTAAATGAAATGGACAATTTTCTTGATTGATTCCACTTACCAAAGCTAAATCAGGACCAGGTAAATCAATTAAATAGTCCTATATCCCCCAAGGAATTAGAAGCAGTCATCGAAAGTCTCCCATCCAAAAAAAGCCCAGGACCTTGATGGTTTCAGCGCAGAATTCTACCAAACATTCAAAGAAGAGCTAACACCAACTCTCTTCAAACTATTCCACAAAATAGAAACAAAAGGAGCATTACCAAACTCATTCTGTGAAGCCACAGTCACCTTGGTACCTAAATCTCACAAAGACTCAACAATGAAAGAGAATTTCAGGTCAATCTCCCTTATGAACATTGATGAAAAAATACTCAACAAAATACTCGCAAACCGAATACAAGAACACATCAAAGATATCATCCACCATGACCAAGTAGGCTTCATCCCAGGTATGCAGGGATGGTTCAATATATGGAAATCCATCAATGTGATCCACCATATTAACAAATTGAAAGAAAAAAAACCACATGATAATCTCCCTAGATGCTGAAAAAGCCTTTGACAAAATCCAACATCCATTCATGTTTAAAGTATTGGAGAGATCAGGGATACAAGGCACATATCTAAACATAGTAAAGGCGATATACAGCAAACCTATAGCGAACATCAAACTGAATGGAGAGAAACTTAAAGCAATCCCACTGAAATCAAGGACAAGACAAGGCTGCCCACACTCTCCATTTCTCTTCAACATAATTCTGGAAGTCCTTGCTAGAGCAATAAGACAGTTGAAGGAGATCAAGGGGATACCAATTGGAAAGGAAGAAGTCAAATTATCACTATTTGCAGATGATATAATGGTATACGTGATTGACCCCAAAAACTCTACCAGGGAACTCCTACAGCTGATAAACACCTTCAGCAAAGTGGCCGGATACAAAACTACCTCAAAAAAAAATCAGTAGCCCTCCTGTATACAAAAGACAAAAGGGCTGAGAAAGCAATTAGGGAAACAACACCCTTCACAATAACCACAAATGACATACGGTACCTCGGAGTAATGCTAACCAAGGAAGTCAAAGACTTGTATGAAAAAAATTTCAAATCTCTGAAGAAAGAACTAGAAGAAGATATGAGAAGATGGAAAGATCTCCCATGCTCATGGCTTGGTAGGATTAACATAGTAAAAATGGCCATCTTAACAAAAGCAATCTACAGATTCAATGCAATGCCCATCAAATTACCAACACAATTCTTTACAGACTTGGAAAGAAAAATTCTCAACTTCATATGGAATAACAAGAAACCCAGAATTGCTAAAACAATCCTCTACAATAAAAGATCTTCTGGAGGTATCTCCATCCCTGATCTTAAGTTGTACTATAGAGCAACAGTTTTAAAAACTGCATGGTACTGGCATAGAAACAGAATGGTGGATCAATGGAACCGAACCAAGGACCCGGAAATAAACCCACACACTTATGGAAACCTGATATTTGACAAAGACGCCAAAATTATACAATGGAAAAAAGATAGCATCTTCAACAAATGGTGCTGTTCCAACTGGATGTCTACATGTAGAAAAATGAAAATAGATCCATACTTATCACCCTGCACAAAACTGAAGTCCAAGTGGATCAAAGACCTCAACATAAAACCAGACACATTTAATCGGGTTGAAAAAAAAAGTGGGGAATACCCTAGAACTCATTGGTACAGGGGAAAACTTCCTGAACAGAACTCCAACAGCACAGGCTCTAAGAGCAACAATCAATAAACGGGACCTGATGAAACTGAAAAGCTTCTGCAAAGCAAAGGACACCGTCATCAAAACAAAGCGACCTCCTACAGATTGGGAAAGAATCTTCACCAACCCTTTATCTGACAAAGGACTCATATCAAGTATATATAAAGAACAAAAGAAGCTGAAAAGCAGCAAACCAAGTAATCCACTTAAAAAATTGGGAACAGAGCTAAACAGAGAATTCTCTGTAGAGGAATACCGAATGGCAGAGAAGCACTTAAAGAAATGCTCAACCTCACTAGCCATTAGGGAAATGCAAATCAAAAGAACCCTGAGATTTCACCTTACACCCATGAGAATGGCCAAGATCAAAAACTCAAGTGACAACACATGCTGGAGAGGTTGTGGAGAAAGAGGAACCCTTCTCCACTGCTGGTGGGAATGTAAACTGGTACAACCACTCTGGAAATCAATATGGCGTTTTCTCAGAAAACTAGGAATAGTGCTTCCCCAAGATCCAGCCATACCACTCCTAGGCATATATCCAAAAGATGTTCAAGCACACAAAAAGGAAATTTGCTCAACCATGTTCGTAGCAGCTTTATTTGTAATAGCCAGAAGCTGGAAACAACCCAGATGCCCCTCAACTGAAGAATGGATGCAGAAAATGTGGTACATCTACACAATGGAATATTACTCAGCAATGAAAAATCATGAAATCATGAAATTTGCAGGTAAATGGTGGGATCTGGAAAGGATCATCCTGAGTGAGTTGTCCCAGAATCAAAAAGACACACATGGTATATACTCACTCATATAGACATACAACATAGGACAAACCCACTAAAACCTGTGCATCTAAAGAAACTAAGCAAGAGAGAGGACCCCAACTAAAATGTCTAATCCCCATCCGGAAAGGCAAAGAGGATGGACATCAGAAGAAGAAGAAAACAGGAAACAACCTAGGAACCTACCACAGAGGGTCTCTGAAAGCCTCTGCCCTACAGACTATCAAAGCAGAAGCTAAGCCTGATGGTCAACTGTTGGGCAGAGTGAATGGAATTTTATGTAAGAACTGGGAAAGAGCAAGAGCTGGAGAGGACAGGGTCTCCACAAGGAGAGCAACAGAACAAGAAAATTTGAACACAGGGAACTTCCCAGAGACTCATACTCCAACCAAGGACTATTCATAGAGATAACCCAGAACCCCTGCACAGATGTAGCCCAGGGCAGTTCAGAGTCCAATTGGGTTACATAGTAAAGAGAAGAGGGGCTGCCTAGGACATGAACTGACTGGCCTGCTCTTTAGTCACCTCCTCCTGAGGGGGAGCAACCTTACCAGGCCATAGTAGAGGACAATGCAGCCCCTTTTGATGTGAACTGATGGAGTAAGATCAGAGAGGAGAGGAGAACCTCCCCTATCAGTGGACTTGGGGAGTGGCATGCATGCAGAGGGAGGGGGGAGCGTGAGATTGGGAGGGGAGGGAGGGGCTTATGGGGATGCAGAGTGGATAAAGTGTAATTGATGAAACATTAAAAAAAAAGGGAAAAAATAATAATTTAAGAACCTTAAATGACTTTCAAAAGTGGAGGAAAACAAGGAGTTAGTCAATTTACATGGAGCACGTCTCGCCCCTGGGGGCAATGGTCTCCTGAACCTACTCAGACCTCGGACACCACCACTGCTAGTTCTAGAACCAATGCAGGATGTTCCAACGAGGGGGTTAAGGCTTCTCATAATATTTCCTATAAGCCCACACCTGTTTGTTTACATCCCCCATTTTTATTCATTATTAGCCAGATAGAGCCAAGTAATTGTAGTAATGATACTTGCTTTTTTGCCCAATGCTGTAATGCTAGTAAATTTACTAGCTGGTTACTCACATGCCTCGCTGGGTGCCTGTGCCCGTTGATGCCCTCACGCTATGACTCTCTTCAGACAGAAAAGGGATCTTGGAATTACAGCTGCCATTGTTACTGCCATCTCATTGGCGGCTGTTGGAGCTACCACCACAGCTTTAGCCATTAGTCATACTGGGCAGACTGCTCAGACCCTGATTAACCTTTTAGCCAAGGTAGCTCATGCCTTAGATGTACAAAAAGGAATTAATGCTCAACTAAAAGGAGGTTTGATGGTGTTCAATCAGAGGTTTGACCTCATGCAGGAGCAAATTGATACCCTATGGCAAATCGCTCAACTTGGCTGTCAATGAAAGTATGCTGGACTTTGTGTCACTAGCATACAACATGAGAATTTTCCCTGTGCTGCAAATCTGTCTAAACAATTGTCAAGGTACATTTTAGGTAATTGGACTGGAGAATTCGATACTACGATGGACCAGCTGAGAGTGGCCATTGTCATGGTAAATTCTACCAGAGTGGACGCAGGACTAGCCACAGGATTATCATCATGGATTGCTGCAGCCATGAATCATCTGAAGGAATGGGCGGGCATGGGAGCGTTAGCAGGCCTTCTGGTGTTGGTCAACTTGGTTTGCCTGTGGTATATATGCAAGATTAGAGTCTCACAACAGTGTGATGCAGCCATGACCATTCAGGCCTTTACAGCCATTGAAGCAGGACATTCTCCCCAAGCATGGTTGGCTACCATAAAAAGCCAAAATGTTACGCTCAGGATGCAAGGCTAAGCACTGCACTCAGGGTCAGCAGCCTTGGACCCAGAGAAGAGCATGTCTGATTGCATGCAGGTTGATGCCCCAGGTCCCGCCTCTGAGAAAAAGGTTTCGGGCGGGTCTGATGGTCTTTGGCTGGATGACACCTAAATGAACATCAGTACAAAGTCCCAATTTATTTCTAATATCAGAGATCAGACCTCTACTCTTGCCTGATGCGTCCAAAACCAAAAAGCGGAACTGTAAAGAGCTGCGTAATGTCGCGCCTGAAAGATGGAGCTGGTTTCTGCCTTCCACCTTCCCGATGGTGAGTGCTCTCTGTCACAAACAACTCCACATTTGGCTAAGGTTGAGGATCTGGCTTGCTTCCATGTATGTGGACCTATCTGCATTGCCCACGTGGCATGCTGAGGTTGGTTACCCAGAGGCTATTTAAAGTGGGCTGGCTTTCCCCAGGGTCAGATGATTGTTCAAGGTTCCTGAATAAACTGCATTTAAAAAATAAATAAATAAAACAAAACATCAAGTTAAAAAATAAAAGTAGTGCTTTGTTTTTGTGTTCTTTCATTCGAAACTTGTTCCTGTGCTGTAAAGTGCATTATATAACTTTTCAGTTTTCCTGTATTCCTAATTGAGGGAGTGGCACACATGTGATTTAGTGTACAAAGTAGTGCTTTGCGTTTATGTTCTTTCGTTGGAAACTTGTTCCTGTTAGGAACAAGTTAGGGTTAG
Source organism: Meriones psammophilus (assembly GCA_036365155.1). Classification (NCBI taxonomy): domain Eukaryota; kingdom Metazoa; phylum Chordata; class Mammalia; order Rodentia; family Muridae; genus Meriones; species Meriones psammophilus. The sequence continues at coordinate 59,202 of JAEOAE010001075.1, forward strand.
GGTTAGGGTTAGGGTTAGGTTTAGGCTTAGAGTTAGGATAGGGTTAGGGTTAGGGTTAGGGTTAGGGGTTAGGTTTAGGGTTAGGTTTAGGGTTAGGTGCTTAGGGTTAGGGTTAGGGTTATATCACTTTTCAGTATTCCTGTTATAATAATTGAAGACACAAAACGAATGTGAATTAGTTTAAAAGTTGTGCTTTGCGTTTCTGTTCTTTCGATGAAGACTTGTTTCTTTGCCATACATTTCGATATATCGCTTTTCAGTTTTCCTGTATTTCTAATTGAGTGAGCGACACACATGTGATTTAGTTTACAAAGTAGTGCTGAAAGACCCCCGCCTCACCAAAAGTTACAAGCAGCTAATAGTTAATGTCATTTTGTACAGTACTGTTTTGAGAAACTCTGAAGGATACCACTGTTTTGAGAAACTATTGTGGGCTGTGGAGGGAACTAGCTGAAGAGACCCAGCTGCTGGGGATATCTGCGGTCAGGCTGCCCCAGTTGAGCCAAAAATCAATTTGTGCTGACCACGCATATGAGAAGTTTGTGAGACTGTTCCAGCTGAGATAGGGGCCCTAAGACAAATAGTGAGACTGTTCCAGCTGAGATAGGAGCCCTAAGACAATCAACAGGTGGCAGTCCCAAGATTGAGAGCCATCATGACCTTTCCGACCACCCAGTTCCTGATATCATGGTGTCCCTGCCAAACTCTGACTCAAGTTGTGGTCTCATTTAAATGTACCAATCAGCTCCCTGTAACTATGCTTCTCGCTTCTGTACCTGCACTTTTGCTCTGAGACCCTATAAAAAGCCCAGCTTTCCACTCAGGGGGCGCGCAAGTCTTCCAAGAGACTTTGTCGCCCCGGGTACCCGTGTATCAAAATAAAGCCTCTTGCTGTTTGCAGCCGAACATCTGGTCTCGTTGATCCTTGGGAGGGGGTCTCCCTTATGGAAGACACCCATCGGGAGTCTTTCATTTGGAGGCCCCAGCGAGATCTGAGACCCCTGCCCAGGGACCACTGATCCAGCGTCGGGAGGTAAGACTGCCGGCTTTTTGTTCTGTGAGTCTTGTGTATCGTGGTGTTAAGCAGTCTGTTTTGTGTGTGTCTGCTTCCAGGGGGTTCAAGTCTCCCTGTGGTCTGTGGCTTGGCCCAAGTCATCTGTATTTTGGAAATCTAAAGGAGTTGACGGAATCGGACTTTCTTTCCGTGGCTCCTGGGAGACGTCTCAGGAGTGTTCTGTAGGGAGCTGTTTTCACGGTTCCCATCTGAGTGGGGAGAGAGCCGATTTCTCGGCTCTCGTCTGTCTGGAAGCACGATCCGACTCGGACTTCTCGGGGCCTCGCCCCTGTTCGAAGGCTATGTGTTTCATCTGGGAGACAGAGGAACCGGACCTCTGACACAGTCTCCATCTGAATTTTTGCTTTCAGTTTTGTGTCTTATCTCGTGCCGTGTGGCTTGTGTTGTGTTCTGTCTGTCTCGTCTTTATAGTAAGTGTGATAAGTGTTTTTTATGTATTTGAAAAAATGGGACAAACTGTCACTACTCCCAAAAGTTTAACTTTTACAGAAAAAGAGCACGGGGGCGGGGAGAGGCCCAGCCAGGAAGCAGGTTCAGGACCTGCGGGGGAGGTAAGCTACAGTAGAGCTCACAAGGGAGCCAAGGGAGTAGGCAAGGCTCATGGGCTTGCTGGATGAAAGTCCTTAGACATGGCTAGGCGGGGATTGGCACCGTAGCTGCTCCTTGATAGTAGCTGCTCTGGCTGCTGAGAGTGAGGGAAAACTCCTCCCCCTTGCCTTCATGCCAGCTTAGCAGGGAAGTAAGCAGCAAGAGCTCACCACTCCCTCTTGCTCCTCTCTTCCCTCCTCCCACCTAGGGGGCTTGCAACTTACAGATCAAACAGTAATTTAGAAAAAAAAATGTACTCACTGTAATGTTTAGAATTGCAGCTGAGTCTGTCTGTTTATATATATGGCCATTATCCAATTGTTTTCAACTGGTCTTAAATGGTTGATATGATAAAAAAATAATTGGGTATGATTTAGGGTTAAATTCAAATTCTTGTTTTAAACACGTATATGTGTCTCACGTGTTTGTAGGGTCTATAAATGCACATGTTTAAATAACAACAATGTAAATTGCCACATGGTGTGGCTCAGGAAAAAAAAAAAACAAAGGTTGCAAAATCTCTGAGTCAAAATGATTTTATTTCCTTTTAGGATAAGAAGAAAGTCTTATTCTAAGTTGATATTGGTTCTGAAGATTAGGTTGTTTTCACTGATAAATTTTGGTCTTAAAATCTAGTTTCAACTTTTAAAATTATGGTTCCCGGAAAATTTGGCCAGCTGGTGGACGTTAATTCTCATTTCCTTCTAGGTTAAAAGGATAACTTATTTTAATTGGTTAATTGGTATTGGTTTTAAAAATTAAATTGCTTACACTGGTAAATTCTGGTTTTAAAATCTGGTTTTGAAATGTTTAAGGCTGTAAAATGTTTAAAGTTTATCATTCATTTGGGTATGACAATGATCTTGGGTATTTTATTAATTTTACTAAATCAAACCCTGCCGTATTGTTTGTGCTAACTGAAAAAAATGCAGTTTTTAAAATGTATCTTGTGGAGAGCTGTTTGTTTGTTAAGCTGATTTGTGATCATCTTATCCGCTACAGAAGAGTTATTTAAAAAAATGGCACCTAGTGGCTATTTTTGGTATTGTCAGTCATAGCCTGTGCTAACACATGGCTAGCTGCCATGATGGTTCAGGGATAGAGAGCACATAAAGCTGTAGTTTTGCTACACGTGGCCAGCCACCATACTGGTTCAGAGATAAAGAGGGTAAAACTATGAGTTTGCCACCATTTTGTTCAGGTATCTCAGTTATGTATAGTCATATCAGTGTTAAGTGCAAAAGCTTTTTACTGTTTAATTTTAATGCAAGTGGTAGGAGTAGCAAGATTTGCTAGCCTTTCTATGAACTGTATCAGATTAAAAGGTTTGCTTTGATTTTAGTTCAGAAAGAGCAGATTTAAAGTCATGCTAAATACTGCAGTTGAGCCTTACCTAGTCTCCTTGTTCAAGTTTTTTTAAGGTTAAGCCTAGGATGGGTAACTATAAAGTTTGCCTATTTGTCTTAAAATATAGAGTTCTAAAACATGCATCTCAGAAATATGCTAGAACTAGATTAAATAGCATTCTGTTTTATAGGACACAGTTTAAAACAGATGATAAAAACAAAGAGTAACTCAGATATGCTGGCCCTCAAGCTTATCAGAGATCTGATGAATATGGCATTTTAACATATGTAAGTTTATTGTGGCAGAAAGTCCCAAAATCCTGGCAGTAGCTCCCCAAGGTCTCCGAGAAGATTTGGACACAATGACAGATGACTGCAACTCTGGATTGTGGTATGCTAACCACTTGGAAATACTGCCCCAACTGGCCCACTGCTAGGGCCCAGCCTAAACTGTGGACAAAGCCGGGGACACCTGAAGAGCCATTGTCTCACATTGTGAGAGGCAAGGTGAGGTCAATCTCTCCTGTTCCTCTTTCCACAGCAGCAGTTTCTCATCCTCTATGCCTGATGGCTGGACTGCCTCTGCTCAAAAAGCCAGGAGAACATAGGAGCCAGGGACACTGCCTAGGTAATGGACTAACTAGTCATCTCTGTCATTTTGATTGGTACTTAGCTCATAATTTATCCTTCTCAGGTCTCTGATCACATTGATAGCTAGGCTAAAAGGCTAGGCTTAGTTAACAGTAACTTGGCAGTTAAAGAGCAGACAGTTAGGTTCACTATCAGCTCATTGGACAGTTCATTAGTTAGTTAAAATACTGGATACTATATATTTTGTATAAAAAAAAGCCAAACAAAACAGGTTTGCCCTGCTCACAGGCTTTACATCAGTTGCCAATGTCTTATATTAATAGTTAAGTAAAAAATATAAGGTTTATATAGGGTCTGAGGATATAGGAGTTCAGGTTATAAAAATCTAAAAATGTTGGTCTACATACTGATCAAAGTATCAATTTAATGGACGTCAGGTTAACACTTAAGCAAAAAAAAAAAAAGTACAAGCAGTTTCTCATGCAGGCAATCTTACTTAGCCAAAATATAGGAGGGTATACTCAAGGTTGCACAGAGCCTGCTGTCTGGTTACTATGGTTGCACGAAGTTTCTCAGGGTCAGAGCAGTCCACTGTAAGACCACCAAGGTCAGTCTGTGAGAGACTGGACTTTGAAAAATAGCCAAGAAGCTGAGTTCCGCTGCTCAGATGGCATTAACTCCAAAAAAGGCTGCCACATGGACACACTTAAGTTGTTTATAAAAGATATAAAACAAACAGCTGAATGGTACCAATTCTGTTGGATATAGTTTTTATCTGTTACTCTCAAAATGTTGCTGTATTAGATTTGCTGAAATGTTACTTTTCTGATACCAAAAATTTATATGAGGTTATAAAAATCAAAAGGTCATAAGACCTAGATCTGGCATAGCTCAAATGGATCCCAGAAGAGTTTTTCCCTGGTGTTGGGATTTCTCACTTTTTCCATTTAACAGACAAATCTTAACTTCTGTCTCTAGTCTGAATTTGTCTCAGCAGATTTTCACCTTTTTGACTCTGTTCCGGCATCAGCTGTGGACTGCAAGCTGAGATCTGGACTTCCTGGAAACTGACATGATTGCTCCCTGCCTCTTCGGGTGGATCAATGAACCAGATGCTTGGGACTCCCTTATTGCCCAGCCTTTGACTGGCATTTCAGCCTTCCTAGCCCCTGATGCCTATGGTAATAACGGTCAGCTCGAAGAAGCTCCAGAAGACGGAACTACGCCCAAATCTCCCCTAGCAGGCTGAAATGCTAAGTCAAAAGGGGCTCCCTGGCATTAGCTATTATCTTGGGCATCTGCTTAGCTGAAATGGACACTAATATTGCAGCAACTGGGCTAAAAGCCTAGAGAGACCATGTAATAGTTCTCCGTGGCTTAAAGGAAGACTCAGACAGAGACAGCAGTTCTTTGAGTCAGGACAAAGCTGGTACGAGAGTTGGTTCAATAAAGCCACCGACTCTCTGTCATACAAGCGTTGGTGTTAACCCAGCAGTATCATCAGTTTAAACAGCAGGAGACAGAAATTAACTCTCCCTGGGCCCTAGAATGAAAGATTCCATTCTAAGTTAGAAGAAAAAGGGGGGAATGAAAGACCCCCTCCTCACCAAAAGTTAGAAGCAGCTAATAGTTAATGTCATTTTGTACAGCACTGTTTTGAGAAACTCTGAAGGATACCACTGTTTTGAGAAACTCTGTGGGCTAGGGAGGGAACTAGCTGAAGAGACCAGCTGCTGGGGATATCTGCGGTCAGGCTGCCCCAGTTGAGCCAAAAATCAATTTGTGGTGACCACGCATATGAGAAGTTTGTGAGACTGTTCCAGCTGAGATAGGAGCCCTAAGACAAACAACAGGTGGCAGTCCCAAGATTGAGAGCCATCATGACCTTTCCGACCACCCAGTTCCTGATATCATGGTGTCCCTGCCAAACTCTGACTCAAGTTGTGGTCTCATTTAAATGTACCAATCAGCTCCCTGTAACTATGCTTCTCGCTTCTGTACCTGCACTTTTGCTCTGAGACCCTATAAAAAGCCCAGCTTTCCACTCAGGGGGCGAGCAAGTCTTCCAAGAGACTTTGTCGTCCCGGGTACCCGTGTATCAAAATAAAGCCTCTTGCTGTTTGCAGCCGAACATCTGGTCTCTTGATCCTTGGGAGGGGGTCTTCCTTATGGAAGACACCCATCGGGAGTCTTTCATTTGGAGGCCCCAGCGAGATCTGAGACCCGTGCCCAGGGACCACCGATCCAGCGTCCGGAGGTAAGACTGCCGGCTTTTTGTTCTGTGAGTCTTGTGTATCGTGGTGTTAAGCAGTCTGTTTTGTGTGTGTCTGCTTCCAGGGGGTTCAAGTCTCCCTGTGGTCTGAGGCTTGGCCCAAGTCATCTGTATTTCGGGAATCCAAAGGAGTTGACGGAATCGGACTTTCTTTCCGTGGCTCCTGGGAGACGTCTCAGGAGTGTTCTGTAGGGAGCTGTTTTCACGGATCCCATCAGAGTGGTGAGAGAGCCGATTTCTCGGCTCTCGTCTGTCTGGAAGCACGAGCCAACTCGGACTTCTCGGGGCCTCGCCCCTGTTCAAAAACTCTCGTTTTTCATCTGGGAGACAGAGGAACCGGACCTCTGACACAGTCTCCATCTGAATTTTTGCTTTCAGTTTTGTGTCTTATCTCGTGCCGTGCGGCTTGTGTTGTGTTCTGTCTGTCTCGTCTTTATAGTAATTGTGATAAGTGTTTTTTATGTATTTGAAAAAATGGGACAAACTGTCACTACTCCCAAAAGTTTAACTTTACAGCAAAAGAGCACGGGGGAGGGGAGAGGCCCAGCCAGAAGCAGGTTCAGGACCTGCGGGGAGGTAAGCTACAGTAGAGCTCACAGGGAGCCAAGGGAGTAGGCAAGGCTCATGGGCTTGCTGGATGAAAGTCCTTAGACATGGCTAGGCGGGGATTGGCACCGTAGCTGCTCCATGATAGAAGCTGCTCTGGCTGTTGAGAGTGAAGAAAAACTCCTCCCCCTTGCCTTCATGCCAGCTTAGCAGGGAAGTAAGCAGCAAGAGCTCACCACTCCCTCTTGCTCCTCTCTTCCCTCCTCCCACCTAGGGGGCTTGCAACTTACAGATCAAACAGTAATTTAGAAAAAAAAAAAACTGTACTTACTGTAATGTTTAGAATTGCAGCTGAGTCTGGCTGTTTAAATATATGGCCATTATGCAATTGTTTTCAACTGGTCTTAAATGGTTGATATGATAAAAAAATAATTGGGTATGTTTTAAGGTTAAATTCAAATTCTTGTTTTAAACACGTATATGTGTCTACGTGTTTGTAGGGTCTATAAATGCACATGTTTAAATAACAACAATGTAAACTTGTTTCTTTGCTGTACATTTGAATATATCGCTCTTCAGTTTTCCTGTATTCCTAATTGAGCTAGCGACACACATGTGATTTAGTTTACAAAGTAGTGATTTGAGTTTCTCTTCTTCTGTTGGAAACTTGTTTCTGTGCTGTACAGTGTGATGTATCACTTTTCAGTTTGACTGTTATAATAATTGAATGGACAACACGTATGTGAATTAGTTTACAAAGTTGTGCTTTGCGTTGCTGTTCTTTCGATGGAAACTTCTTTCTGTGCCTTACATTGCGAGGTAACACTATTCAGTTTTCCTGTATTCCTAATTGAGCGAGCGACACATATGTGATTCCGTTTAAATGTAGTGCTTTGTTTTTCTATACTTTCATTCGAAACTTGTTCCTGTGCTGTACAGTGCGTTATATCACTTTTCAGGTTTCATGGATTCATAATTGAGCGAGTTGCACACATGTGATTTAGTTTACAAAGTAGTGCTTTGAATTTATGTTCTTTCGTGGGAAACTTGTTCCTGTTAGGAACAAGTTAGGGTTAGTGTTAGGGTTAGGGGCTTAGGGTTAGGGTTAGGTTTTTATCACTTTTCAGTTTTCCTGTTATAATAATTGAACAGGCGACTCGAATGTGAATTAGTTTACAATGTTGTGCTTTGCGTTTCTGTTCTTTTGATGAAAACTTCTTTCTTTGCTGTACATTTCGATATATCGCTTTTCAGTTTTCCTATATTCCTAATTGAGCAAGTGGCATACAAGTGATTTAGTTTACAAAGTAGTGCTGTCTATTTCTGTTCTTCTGATGGAAACTTCTTCCTGTGCTGTACAATGCGATATATCACTTTTCAGTTTTCCTGTATTCCTAATTTTTGAGCGACATACATGTGATTTAGTTTACAAAGTAGTGCTATCCGTTTCTGTTCTTCTGATGGAAACTTGTTTCTGTGCTGTACAGTGTGATATATCATTTTGCAGTTTTCCTGTAATAATAATGGAACGAGCAACACGTATGTGAATTAGTTTACAAAGTTATGCTTTGCGTTTCTGTTCTTTTCGATGGAAACTTGTTTTTGTGCCATACACAGTGTGAGATAACACTTTTCCGTTTTCCTCTATTCCTAATTGAGCGAGGGAAACACATGTGATTCCGTTTAAAAGTAGTGCTTTGCTTTTTGGTTCTTCTGTTGGAAACTTGTTTCTGGGCTGTACCGTGTGATATATCACTTTTCAGTTTTCCTGTATTCCTAACTGAGCGAGTGGCACACATGTGATTTAGTTTACAAAGTAGTGCTTTGCGTTTATGTTCTTAGGTTGGAAACTTGTTCCTGTTAGGAACAAGTTAGGGTTAGGAGTTATGGTTAGGGTTAGGGTTATGGTTAGTGTTAGGGTTAGGGTAGGGTTAGGGTAAGGGTTAGGGTTAGGGTTAGGGTTAGGGTTAGGTGTTAGTGTTAGGGTTTGGGTTAGGTTAGGGTTAGGGGCTTAGGGTTACGGTTAGGGTTATATCACATTTCAGTTTTCCTGTTATAATAATTGAACAGGCAACACAAATGTGAATTAGTTTACTAAAGTTGTGCTTTCCGTTTCTGTTCTTTTCGATGAATACTTTTTCTTTGCCATACATTTGATATATATCGCTTTTTCAGTTTCCCTGTATTCCTAATTGAGCGGCGACAAACCTGTGATTTAGTTTAAAAAGTAGTGCTTTGCGTTTCTGTTCTTCTGTTGGAAACTTGTTTCTGTGCTGTACAGTGTGATATATCACTTTTCAGTTTTCCTGTTATATTAATTGAATGGACAACACGTATGTGAATTAGTTTAAAAAGTTGTGCTTTGCGTTTCTGTCCTTTGGATGGAACCTTGTTCCTGTGCTGTACAGTTGGATATATCATTTTCCAGTTTTCCTGTTATTATGATTGAACAGGCAACATGAATGTGAATTAGTTTACAAAGTTGTGCTTTGCATTTCTGTTCTTTCGATGAGAACTTGTTTCTTTGCCGTACATTTCGACATATAGGTTTGCAGTTTTCCTGTATTCCTAATTGAGCGAGTGACACACATGTGATTCTATTTAAAAGTAGTGCATTGCTTTCCTGTTCTTTCATTCGAAACTTGTTCCTGTGCTGTATAGTGTGATATATCACTTTTCAGTTTTAATGTTATAATAATTGAAAGGGCAACACGTATGTGAATTGCTATACAAATTTGTGCTTTGCGTTTCTGTTCTTTCGATGGAAACATGTCCCTGTGCAGTACAGTTTGATATATCATTTTTCAGTTTTCCTGTTATAATAATTGAACAGGTGAAACGAATGTGAATTAGTTTAAAAAGTTGTGCTTTGCGTTTCTATTTTTTCATGAAAACTTGTTTCTTTGCCATACATTTCGATATATCGTTTTTCAGTTTTGCTGTATTCCTAATTGAGCGAGCAACACACGTGATTTAGTTTACAAAGTAGTGCTTTGCTTTGATATTCTTTCTTGGAAACTTGTTCCTTTTAGGAACATGTTAGGGTTAGGGTTAGGGTTAGGGGCTTAGGGTTAGGGTTAGGGTTAAGATTAGGGTTAGGGTTAGGTTTAGTGTTAAGGGCTTAGGGTTAGGGTTAGGGTTATATCACTTTTCAGTTTTCCTGTTATAATAAATAAACTGTCGACACAATTGTGAATTAGTTTACAAAGTTGTGCTTTGCGTTTCGTTTCTTTCGCTGAAAACTTGATTCTTTGCCATACATTTTGATTTAGCGCTTTTCAGTTTCCCTGTATTCCTAATTAAGAAAGCGACACACATGTGATTTAGTTTACAAAGTAATGATTTGCCTTTCTGTTCTTCTCTTGGAAACTTGTTTCTGTGCTGTGCAGTGTGATATATCACTTTTTAGTTTTCCTGTTATAATAATTGAACAGGTGACACGTATGTGAATTAGTTTACAAATTTGTCCTTTGCGTTTCTGTTCTTTTGATGGAAACAGGTTCCTGTGCTGTCCAGTTCCATATATCACTTTTCAGTTTTCCTGTTATAATAATTGAACCGGCAACACATATGTGAATTAGTTTACAAAGTTGTGCTTTGTATTTCTGTCCTTTCGATGAAAACTTGTTTCTTTGCCGTACATTTCGATATGTTGCTTTTCAGTTTTCCTGTATTCCTAATTGAGCGAGCAACACACATGTGATTTAGGATACAAAGTAGCGCGTTGCGTTTTTGTTCTTCTGTTGGAAACTTGTTTCTGTGCTGTACAGTGTGATATATCATTTTTCATTTTTCCTGTTATAATATTTGAACGGGCAATACGTATGTTAATTAGTTTACAAAGGTATGCTTTGCGTTTCTGTTCTTTCGATGGAAACGTGTTTGTGTTCCATACAGTGCGACATAACACTTTTCAGTTTTCCTTTATTCCTAATTGAGCGAGTGACACACATGTGATTCCGTTTAAAGTAGTGCTTTGCTTTTCTATTCTTTCGTGCTAAACTTGTTCCTGTGCTGTACAGTGCGTAATATCACTTTTCAGTTTTCCCGTATTCCTAATTGAGCGAGTGGAACACATGTGATTTAGTTTTAAAAGTACTGCTTTGACTTTATGTTCTTTCCTTTTAAACTTGTTCCTGGTATGAAAAAATTAGGGTTAGGGTTACAGTTAGTGTTAGGGTTAGGGTTAGGGTTAGGGTTAGGGTTAGGGTTAGGGTTAGGGTTAGGGTTAGGGTTAGGGTAGAGTTAGCGTGAGGGTTAGGGTGAGGGTTAGGGGTTGAGGTTAGTGTTAGGATGATATCACTTTTCAGTTTTACTGTTATAATAATTGTACAGGCAACACGAATGTGAATTAGTTTGCAAAGTTGTGCTTTGCGTTTTCGTTCTATTGATGAAAACTTGTTTGTTTGCCTTACATTTTGATATATCGCTTTTCAGTTTTCCTGTATTCCTAATTGAGCAAGTGACACACATGTGATTCTATTTAAAAGTAGTGCATTGCTTTCCTGTTCTTGCATTCGAAACCTGTTGCTGTGCTGTACAATGTGATATATCACTTTTCAGTTTTCCTGTATTCCTAATTTTTGAGGACACACATGTGATTAGGTTTACAAAGTAGTGCTTTGCGTTTCTGTTCTTCTGTTGGAAACTTGTTTCTGTGCTGTACAGTGTGATTTATCATTTTTCAGTTTTCCTGTTATGATAATGGTACGGGCGACACATATGTGAATTAATTTAAAAAGTTGTGCTTTGTGTTTCTGTTCTTTCCATGGAAACTTGTTTGTGTGCCTTACTGTGCGAGATAACACTTTTCCGTTTCCTCTATTCCTAATAGAGGGAGCGAAAAACATGTAATTCCGTTTAAAAGTAGTGCTTTGCTTTTCTGTTCTTCTGTTGGAAACTTGTTTCTGGGCCGTACAGTGTGATATATCACTTTTCAGTTTTCCTGTATTCCTAAATGATCGAGTGGCACACATGTGATTTAGTTTACAAAGTAGTGCTTTTCATTTATGTTCTTTGGTTGGAAACTTTTTCCTGTTAGGAACAAGTTAGGGTTAGGGTTTGGGTTAGGGTTAGGGTTAGGGTTAGGTTTAGGGGTTAGGGTTAGGGTTTGTGTTAGGGTTAGGGTTAGGTTTAGGGTTAGGGGCTTAGGGTTAGGGTTAACGTTATATCACTTTTCAGTTTTCCTGTTATAATAATTGAACAGGCAACACGAATGTGAATTAGTTTACAAATTGTGCTTTCCGTTTCTGTTCTTTCGATGAAAACTTTTTTCCTTGCTGTACATTTCGATTTATCGCTTTTCAGTTTCCCTCTATTCCTAATTGAGTGAGCGTCACACATGTGATTTAGTTTACAAAGTAGTGTTTGCATTTCTGTTCTTCTGTTGGAAACTTGTTTCTGTGCTGTACAGTGTGATATATCACATTTCAGTTTTCCTGTTATAATAATTAAATGGGCAACACGTATGTGAATTACTTTACAAAGTTGTGCTTTGCATTTCTGTTATTTCAATGGATACTTATTTTGTGCCTTACAGTGCGAAATAACTCTTTTCAGTAACTTTATTCCTAATTGAGCGAGCGACACACCTGTGATTCCGTTTAAAAGTAGTGTTGTGCCTTTCTGTTCTTTCGTTCGAAACTTGTTCCTCTGCTATACAGTGCGTTATATCTCTTTTCAGTTTTCTTGTATTCCTAATTGAGCAAGTGGCACACATGTGATTTAGTTTACAAAGTAGTGCTTTGCGTTTATGTTCTTTCGTTGGAAACTTGTTTCTGTGCTGTACAGTGTGATATATCACTTTTCAGTTTTCCTGTTATAATAATTGAATGGACGACACGTATATGAATTAGTTTACAAAGTTGTGCTTTGCGTTTCTTTTCTTTCGATGGAAACTTGTTCCTGTGCTGTAAAGATCGATATATCACTTTTTTAGTTTTCCTGTTATAATAATTGAACGGGCGACAGGTAAGGTGAATTAGTTTATAAAGTTGTGCTTTGCGTTTCTCTTCTTTCGGTGGAAACTTGTTTCTGTGCCATAAAGTGCGAGATAACACTTTTCAGTTTTCCTGTATTCCTAATTGAGCGAGCGACACACATGTGATTCCGTTTAAAAGTAGTGCTTTGCTCTTCTGTTCTTTTGTTCGAAACTTGTTCCTGTGCTGTACAGTGCGTTATGTCACTTTTCAGTTTTCCTGTATTCCTAATTGAGCAAGTGGCACACATGTGATTTAGTTTACAAAGTAGTGCTTTGCCTTTCTGTTTTTTCGTTTGAAACTTGTTCATGTTTGGAACAAGTTAGGGTTAAGTTTAGGGTTAGGCTTAGGGTTAGGGTTAGGGTTAGGGTTAGGGGCTTGGGGTTAGGGTGAGGGTTATATCACTTTTAAGTTTTTCATTTTATAATAATTAAACAGGCAACACGAATGTGAATTAGTTTACAAAGTTGTTCTTTCCGTTTCTGTTCTTTCAATGAAAACTTGTTTCCTTGCCTACATTACATTTCGATTTATCGCTTTCCAGTTTCCTGTATTCCTAATTGAGTGAGCAACACACATGTGATTCAGTTTACAAAGTAGTGCTTTGCATTTCTGTTCTTCTTTTGGAAACTTTTTTCTGTGCTGTACAGTGTGATATATCACTTTTCACTTTTCCTGTTATAATAATTGAACGGGCGACATGTATGTGAATTATTTTTACAGTAGTGCTTTGTATTTCTCTTCTTTCGATTGAAACTTGTTTCTGTGCCTTAAAGTGCGAGATAACACTTTTCAGTTTTCCTGTATGCCTAATTGAGCAAGCGACACACATGTGATTCCATTTAAAAGTAGTGCTTTGCTTTTTTGTTTTTCTTTCGATACTTGTTCCTGTGCTGTACAGTGCGTTATATCACTTTTTAAGTTTTCCTGTATTCCTAATTGAGCGAGTGGCACACATGTGATTTAGTTTACAAATAGTGCTTTGTGTTTATGTTTCGTTGGAAACTTGTTCCTGTTAGGAACAAGTTAGGGTTAGGTTTAGGGTTAGGGTTAAAGTTAGGTTTAGGGTTAGGGTTGGGATTAGGTGCTTGGGTTAGGTTAGTTTTAGGTTTAGTGTTAGGGTTAGGTTTAGGGGCTTAGGATTAGGGTTAGGGTTAGGGTTAGGATTAGGTAAGGGGCTTACGGTGAGGATTAGTGTTATATCACTTTTCAGTTTTCCTGTTATAATAATTATAATTATATAAATTATAATTATATAAAATCCAGATTCCGTAGTGCTCTGCTTTTCTGTTCTTTCGTTTGAAACTTGTTCATATTTGGAACAAGTTAAGGTTAAGGTTAGGTTAGGCTTAGGTTAGGGTTAGGGTTAGGTTAGGGGCTTAGGGTTATGGTTAGTTTTAGGTTTAGGTTATTCTTAGGGTTAGGGTTAGAGTTAGGGGCTTAGGTTAGGTTATGGTAAGAGGTTAGGGTTAGCGTTAGGGTTAGGGGCTTAGGGTTAGGATTAGGTTATATCACTATACAGTTTTCCGGTTATAGTCATTGAACAGGCGACACTAATGTGAATTAGTTTACAAATTTGTGAAAAATTAGTTTACAAATTTTTGAAAAAAAATTAGGTTAGGTTACAGTTAGTGTTAGGTTAGGTTAAGGTTAGGGTTAGGGTTAGGTAGGGTTAGCGTGAGGGTTAGGGTGAGGTTAGGTGTTGAGGTTAGTGTTAGTGTTAGGTTAGGGGCTTAGGGTTAGGGTTAGGATGATATCACTTTTCAGGTTTACTGTTATAATAATTGTACAGGCAACAATTTAATGTGAATTAGTTTGCAAAGTTGTGCTTTGCATTTTCGTTCTTTTTCGATGAAAACTTGTTTGTTTGCCTTACATTTTGATATATCGCTTTTTCAGTTTTCCTGTATTCCTAATTGAGCAAGTGACACACATGTGATTCTATTTAAAAAGTAGTGCATTGCTTTCCTCTTCATTCATTCAAACTTGTTCCTGTGCTGTACAATGTGATATATCACTTTTCAGTTTTCCTGTATTCCTAATTTTTGAGGACACACATGTGATTTAGTTTACAAAGTAGTGTTTTGCGTTTTTGTTCTTCTGTTGGAAACTTGTTTCTGTGCTGTACAGTGTGATTTATCATTTTTCAGTTTTCCTGTTATGATAATGGTACCGCGACATATGTGAATTAGTTTAAAAGTTGTGCTTTGTGTTTCTGTTCTTTCGATGGAAACTTGTTTGTGTGCCTTACTGTGCGAGATAACACTTTTCCGCTTCCTCTATTCCTAATAGTGGGAGCGAAAAACATGTAATTCCGTTTAAAAGTAGTGCTTTGCTTTTCTGTTCTTCTGTTGGAAACTTGTTTCTGGGCCGTACAGTGTGATATATTACTTTTCAGTTTTCCTGTATTCCTAAATGATCGAGTGGCACACATGTGATTTAGTTTACAAAGTAGTGCTTTGCGTTTATGTTCTTTCGTTGGAAACTTGTTTCTGTGCTGTACAGTGTGATATATCACTTTTCAGTTTTCCTGTTATAATAATTGAACAGACGACACGTATATGAATTAGTTTACAAAGTTGTGCTTTGCATTTCTGTTCTTTCGATGGAAACTTGTTCCTGTGCTGTAAAGATCGATATATCACTTTTCAGTTTTCCTGTTATAATAATTGAACGGGCGACAGATAAGGTGAATTAGTTTATAAAGTTGTGCTTTTGCGTTTCTCTCTTCTTTCGTGGAAACTTGTTTCTGTGCCATAAAGTGCGAGATAACACTTTTTCAGTTTTCCTGTATTCCTAATTGAGCGAGCGACACACATGTGATTCCGTTTAAAAGTAGTGCTTTGCTCTTCTGTTCTTTTGTTCGAAACTTGTTCCTGTGCTGTACAGTGCGTTATGTCACTTTTCAGTTTTCCTGTATTCCTAATTGAGCAAGTGGCACACATGTGATTTAGTTTACAAAGTAGTGCTTTGCCTTTCTGTTTTTTCGTTTGAAACTTGTTCATGTTTGGAACAAGTTAGGTTAAGTTTAGGTTAGGCTTAGGTTAGGGTTAGGGTTAGGGTTAGGGGCTTGGGGTTAGGGTGAGGGTTATATCACTTTTAAGTTTTCATTTTATAATAATTGAACAGGCAACACGAATGTGAATTAGTTTACAAAGTTGTTCTTTCCGTTTCTGTTCTTTCAATGAAAACTTGTTTCCTTGCCGTACATTTCGATTTATCGCTTTTCAGTTTCCCTGTATTCCTAATTGAGTGAGCAACACACATGTGATTCAGTTTACAAAGTAGTGCTTTGCATTTCTGTTCTTCTTTTGGAAACATTTTTCTGTGCTGTACAGTGTGATATATCACTTTTCACTTTTCCTGTTATAATAATTGAACGGGCGACATGTATGTGAATTATTTTACGAAGTAGTGCTTTGTATTTCTCTTCTTTCGATTGAAACTTGTTTCTGTGCCTTAAAGTGCGAGATAACACTTTTCAGTTTTCCTGTATGCCTAATTGAGCAAGCGACACACATGTGATTCCATTTAAAAGTAGTGCTTTGCTTTTTTGTTTTTCTTTTCGATACTTGTTCCTGTGCTGTACAGTCGTTATATCACTTTTAAGTTTTCCTGTATTCCTAATTGAGCGAAGTGGCACACATGTGATTTAGTTTACAAATAGTGCTTTGTGTTTATGTTTTTTGTTGGAAACTTGTTCCTGTTAGGAACAAGTTAGGGTTAGGTTTAGGTTAGGGTTAAAAGTTAGGTTTAGGGTTAGGGTTGGGATTAGGTGCTTAAGTTAGGGTTAGTTTTAGGTTTAGTGTTAGGTTAGGTTTAGGGCTTAGGATTAGGGTTAGGTTAGGGTTAGGATTAGGGTAAGGGGCTTACGGTGAGGATTAGTGTTATATCACTTTTCAGTTTTCCTGTTATAATAATTATAATTATATAAATTATAATTATATAAAATCCAGATTCCGTAGTGCTCTGCGTTTCTGTTCTTTCGTTTGAAACTTGTTCATATTTGGAACAAGTTAAGGTTAAGGTTAGGTTAGGCTTAGGGTTAGGGTTAGGGTTAGGGTTAGGGGCTTAGGGTTATGGTTAGTTTTAGGTTTAGGTTATTCTTAGGTTAGGTTAGAGTTAGGGGCTTAGGGTTAGGGTTATGGTAAGGGTTAGGGTTAGCGTTAGGGTTAGGGCTTAGGGTTAGATTAGGTTATATCACTATACAGTTTTCGGTTATAGTCATTGAACAGGCGACCGAATGTGAATTAGTTTACAAATTTGTGAAAAATTAGTTTACAAATTTGTGAAAAAATTAGGTTAGGTTACAGTTAGTGTTAGGTTAGGGTTAGGGTTAGGGTTAGGGTTAGGTAGGGTTAGCGTGAGGGTTAGGGTGAGGTTAGGTGTTGAGGTTAGTGTTAGTGTTAGGTTAGGGGCTTAGGGTTAGGGTTAGGATGATATCACTTTTCAGGTTTACTGTTATAATAATTGTACAGGCAACACGAATGTGAATTAGTTTGCAAAGTTGTGCTTTGCATTTTCGTTCTTTCGATGAAAACTTGTTTGTTTGCCTTACATTTTGATATATCGCTTTTCAGTTTTCCTGTATTCCTAATTGAGCAAGTGACACACATGTGATTCTATTTAAAAGTAGTGCATTGCTTTCCTCTTCATTCATTCGAAACTTGTTCCTGTGCTGTACAATGTGATATATCACTTTTCAGTTTTCCTGTATTCCTAATTTTTGAGGACACACATGTGATTTAGTTTACAAAGTAGTGTTTTGCGTTTTTGTTCTTCTGTTGGAAACTTGTTTCTGTGCTGTACAGTGTGATTTATCATTTTTCAGTTTTCCTGTTATGATAATGGTACCGCGACACATATGTGAATTAGTTTAAAAGTTGTGCTTTGTCTTTCTGTTCTTTCGATGGAAACTTGTTTGTGTGCCTTACTGTGCGAGATAACACTTTTCCGTTTCCTCTATTCCTAATAGAGGGAGCGAAAAACATGTAATTCCGTTTAAAAGTAGTGCTTTGCTTTTCTGTTCTTCTGTTGGAAACTTGTTTCTGGGCCATACAGTGTGATATATTACTTTTCAGTTTTCCTGTATTCCTAAATGATCGAGTGGCACACATGTGATTTAGTTTACAAAGTAGTGCTTTTCGTTTATGTTCTTTAGTTGGAAACTTGTTCCTGTTAGGAACAAGTTAGGGTTAGGTTAGGTTTTGGGTTAGGTTTAGGGTTAGGTTAGGTTTACGGGTTAGGGTTAGGGTTTGTGTTAGGGTTAGGTTAGGTTTTAGGGTTAGGGGCTTGGGTTAAGGTTAGGGTTATATCACTTTTCAATTTTCCTGTTATAATAATTGAACAGGCAACACGAATGTGAATTAGTTTACAAATTGTGCTTTCAGTTTCTGTTCTTTCGATGAAAACTTGTTTCCTTGCTGTACATTTCGATTTATCGCTTTTCAGTTTCCCTCTATTCCTAATTGAGTGAGCGACACACATGTGATTTAGTTTACAAAGTAGTGTTTGCGTTTCTGTTCTTCTTTTGGAAACTTGTTTCTGTGCTGTACAGTGTGATATATCACTTTTCAGTTTGACTGTTATAATAATTGAACGGGCGACATGTATGTGAATTACTTTACAAAGTTGTGCTTTTCGTTTCTGTTCTTTCGATGGAGGCAGGTTTCTGTGCTATACAGTTCGATATATCACTTTTCAGTTTTCCTGTTATAATAATGGAACAGGCGACACATATGTGAATTAGTTTACAGAGTTGTGCTTTGCATTTCTGTTCTTTCAATGGAAACTTATTTTTGTGCCATACATTGCGAACTAACTCTTTTTCAGTAACTTTATTCCTAATTGAGCGAGTGACACACATGTGATTCCGTTTAAAAGTAGTGTTGTGCCTTTCTGTTCTTTCTTTCAAACTTGTTCCTCTGC
>JAEOAE010004101.1:0-73828 GCA_036365155.1 Meriones psammophilus
GCGGGTTTTTAACTGCTCTAGAGTCATTTCGTTGGAAGCGGGTTTTTCGTGCTCTGGAAGCATTTCGTTGGAAGCAGGTTTTAACTGCTCTGGAGTCATTTCGTTGGGCGGGTTTTTAAGTGCTCTGGAGTCATTTCTTTAAGCGGGTTTTTAAGTGCTCTGGAGTCATTTCGTTGGAGCGGGTTTTTAAGTGCTCTCTGGAGTCATTTACCGTTGGAATCGGGATTTTAAGTACTCTGGAGTCATTTTGTTGGAAGAGGTATTTAATTGTTCTGGTGGCCTGTCGTTGGAACCGGGTTTTTAAGTGCTCTGGAGTCATTTCGTTGGAAGTGGTTTTTAACTGCTCTGGAGTCATTTCACAGCGGGTTTTTAAGTGCTCTGGAAGCATTTCGTTGGAAGCAGGATTTTAAGTGCTTTGAGTCATTTCATTGGAAGGGGTTTGTAAGTGCTATTGAAGCATTTCGATGGAGCGGGTTTTTAAGTGCTCTGGAGTCATTTCTTTGGAAGTGGGTTTTTAAGTGCTCTGAGTCATTTCGTTGGAAGCAGGATTTTAACTGCTCTGGAGTCGTTTTCATTGGAAGCAGGTTTTTAAGTGGTCTGTAGTCATGTCCTTAGAAGCAGGTTTTTTAAGTGCTGTGAGTCATTTCCTTAGAAGCAGGTTTTTAATTGCTCTGGAGTCGTTTTGTGGGAACCGGGTTTGTAAGTGCTCTAGAGTCATTTCTTTGGAAGCAGGATTTTAACTGCTCTGGAGTCATTTCATTGGAAGCAGGTTTTTTAAGTGCTCTGTAGTCATTTCCTTAGAAGCAGGTTTTTAAGTGCTGTGAGTCATTTCCTTAGAAGCAGGTTTTTAATTGCTCTGGAATCGTTTTGTTGGAACCGGGTTTGTAAGTGCTCTGGAGTCATTTCGTTGGAAGCAGGTTTTTAAGTGCTGTTGAGTCATTTCGTTGGAAGCAGGATTTTAACTGCTCTGTAGTCATTTCATTGGAAGCAGGTTTTTAAGTGCTCTGTAGTCATTTCCTTAGAAGCAGGTTTTTAAGTGCTGTGAGTCATTTCCTTAGAAGCAGGTTTTTAATTGCTCTGGAGTCATTTGTTGGAAACAGGTTTGTAAGTGCTCTGAGTCTTTTCTTTGGAGCGGGTTTTTAAGTTTGCTGGAGGCATTTAGGTGGAAACGGGTTTTAAGTGCTCTTGAGTCATTTCGTTTAAGCGGGTTTTAAGTGCTCTGGAGTCATTTCATTGGAAGCGGGTTTTTAAGAGCTCTGGAGTCTTTCGTTGGAAGCGGGTTTTAATTGCTCTCAAGTCATTTTGTTGGAAGAGGGTTTTTAATTGCTCTTGAGTCAATTCTTTGGAAGCCTGTTTTTATTTGCTCTTGAGTCATTTCGTTTGAAGTGGGTTTTTAAGTGTTCTGAGTCTTTTTCGTTTAAGCGGGTTTTTAAGTGCTCTGGAGTCATTTCGTTGGAAGCAGTTTTTATGTGCTCTTGAGTCATTTCGATGGAAGCGGGTTTGTAAGTGCTCTGGAGTCATTTCCTTGGATTCTTGATTTTAAGTTGTCTGGAGTCATTTGGAAGCGGGTTTTAAATCTTCTGAGTCTTTTTGTTGGAAGCAGGTTTATAAGTGCTGTGGAGTCATTTGTTGGAAGTGTGTTTTTAATTGCTCTACAGTCATTTCCTTGTAAGCTTGATATTAAGTGCTCTAGAGTCATTTCGTTGGAAGAAGTTTTTTAAGTGTTCTGGTGTCCTGTCATTGGAACCGAGTTTTTAAGTTCTCTGGAGTTATTTTTGGAAGCTGTTTTTACCAGCTCTGGAGTAATTTCGTTCGAAGTGCATTTTTATGTGCTCTGGCGTCATTTCGTTCAAGCGGGATTTTAAGTGGTATGGAGTCATTTCTTTGGAAGCGGGTTTGTAAGTGCTCTGGAGTCATTTCGTTGAAGCGGGTTTTTCGTGCTCTGGAAGCATTTTTTTTGGAAGCAGGTTTTTAACTGCTCTGGAGTCATTTTTTTAGCGGGTTTTTAAGTGCTCTGGAGTCATTTCTTTTGAAGTGGTTTTTTAGTGCTCTGGAGTCATTTCGTTGGAAGCAGGATTTTAACTGCTCTGGAGCCATTTCATTGGAAGCAGCTTTTTAAGTACTCTGAGTCATTTTGTTGAAACGGGTTTTAAGTGCTCTTGAGTCATTTCGTTTGGAAGCGGGTTTTTAAGTGGTCTGGAGTCATTTTGTTGGAATTGGGTTTTTAAGTGCTCTGCAGTCATTTCATTGGAAGAGGGTTTTTAAGTCCTCTGGACACATTTAGTTAGAAGCGGGTTTTAAGTCCTCTGGATTCATTTCTTTGGAAGAGGGTTTTTAAGTGTTTTGGTGTCCTGTCGTTGGAACGGGTTTTTAAGTGCTCTGGGGTCATTTTGTTGGAAACGGTTTTTAAGTGCTCTTGAGTCATTTGGTTGGAAGCGGGTTTTAAGTGCTCTGGAGTCATTTCTTTGAAGCGGATTTTTAAGTGCTCTGGAGTCATTTCGTTTAGGCGGGTTTTTAAGTGCTCTGAGTCATTTCGTTGGAAGCGGGTTTTTAAGTGCTCTGGAGTCATTTCGTTGGAATCTCTATTTTAAGTACTCTGGAGTCATTTTGTTGGGAGCGGGTTTTTAAGTGTTCTCTAGTCATTTTGTTGGGGGCGTTTGTAAGTGGTCTGGTGTCATTTCTTTGGAAGGGGATTTTTAAGTGCTCTGGAGTCATTTCGTTGGAAGCGGGTTTTTATGTGCTCTGGAAGCATTTCGTTGGAAGCAGGTTTTTAACTGCTCTGGAGTCATTTCGTTGGAAGCGGGTTTTTAAGTGCTCTGGAGTCATTTCATTGGAAGCGGGTTTTTAAGAGCTCTGGAGTCTTTTCGTTGGAAGCCGGTTTTTAATTGCTCTCAAGTCATTTTGTTGGAAGAGGGTTTTTAATTGCTCTTGAGTCAATTCTTTGGAAGCCTGTTTTTATTTGCTCTTGAGTCATTTCGTTTGAAGTGGGTTTTTAAGTGTTCTGGAGTCTTTTCGTTGGAAGAGGGTTTTTAAGTGCTCTGGAGTCATTTCGTTGGAAGCAGTTTTTTATGTGCTCTTGAGTCATTTCGATGGAAGCGGGTTTGTAAGTGCTCTGGAGTCATTTCCTTGGATTCTTGATTTTAAGTTGTCTGGAGTCATTTCGTTGGAAGCGGGTTTTTAAATCTTCTGGAGTCTTTTCGTTGGAAGCAGGTTTATAAGTGCTGTGGAGTCATTTTGTTGGAAGTGTGTTTTTAATTGCTCTACAGTCATTTCCTTGTAAGCTTGATTTTAAGTGCTCTAGAGTCATTTCGTTGGAAGAAGTTTTTTAAGTGTTCTGGTGTCCTGTCATTGGAACCGAGTTTTTAAGTTCTCTGGAGTTATTTCGTTGGAAGCTGTTTTTTACCAGCTCTGGAGTCATTTCGTTCGAAGTGCATTTTTATGTGCTCTGACGTCATTTCGTTCGAAGCGGGATTTTAAGTGGTATGGAGTCATTTCTTTGGAAGCGGGTTTGTAAGTGCTCTGGAGTCATTTCGTTGGAAGCGGGTTTTTAAGTGCTATGGAGTCATTTTTTTGAAAGCTGGTTTTTAAGTGCTCTCAAGTCATTTAGTTGTAAGAAGATTTTTGCATACTCTTCCGACTTTTCACTGGAAGAGGGCTTTTTAAGTGCTCTGGAGTCATTTCGATGGAAGAGGGGTTTTAAGTGTTCTTGTGTCCTGTTGTTGGAAACAGGTTTGTAAGTGAATGGAGTCATATCGTTGGAAGCGGGATTTTAAGTGATATGGAGTCATTTCGTTGGAAGTGGGTTTTTATGTGCTCTGAGGTCATTTTGTTCGAATCGGGTTTTTAAGTGCACTTGATTCATTTCATTGGAAGTGGGTTTGTAAGTGCTCTAGAGGCATTTCATTAGAAGCGGGTTTTTAAGTGTCTGGACTCATTTCGGTGGAAGCGTGGTTGTAAGTGCTCAGGAGTCATTTCGTTGGAATCGGGATTTTAAGTACTCTGGAGTCATTTTGTTGGAGGAGGGTTTTTAATTGTTCTTGTGGCCTATTGTTGGAACCGGGTTTTTAAGTGCTCTGGAGTCATTTCGTTGGAAGCGGGTTATTAACTGCTCTAGAGTCATTTCGTTGAAACCGGGTTTTTACGTGCTCTGGAAGCATTTCGTTGGAAGCAGGTTTTTAACTGCTCTGGAGTCATTTCGTTGGAAGCGGGTTTTTAAGTGCTCTGGAGTCATTTCTTTGGAAGTGGGTTTTTTAGTGCTCTGGAGTCATTTCGTTGGAAGCAGGATTTTAAATGCTCTGGAGTCATTTCATTGGAAGCGGGTTTTTAAGTGCTCTGGAGTCATTTCTTTGGAAGTGGGTTTTTTAGTGCTCTGGAGTCATTTCGTTGGAAGCAGGATTTTAACTGCTCTGGAGTCATTTCGTTGGAAGCGGGTTTTTAAGTGCTCTGGAGTCATTTTGTTGGAAACGGGTTTTTAAGTGCTCTTGAGTCATTTCGTTGGAAGCGGGTTTTTAAGGGGTCTGGAGTCATTTCGTTGGAATTGGGTATTTAAGTGCTCTGCAGTCATTTCGTTGGAAGCGGGTTTTTAAGTCCTCTGGACACATTTCGTTGGAAGCGTGTTTTTAAGTCCTCTGGATTCATTTCTTTGGAAGAGCGTTTTTAAGTGTTCTGGTGTCCTGTCGTTGGAACCGGGTTTTTAAATGGTCTGAAGTCATTTCGTTGGAAACGTGTTTTTAAGTGGTCTGGAGTCATTTCGTTGGAAGCGGGTTTTTAAGTGCTCTGGACACATTTCTTTGGAAGCGGGTTTTTAAGTGCTCGGGAGTCATTTCTTTGGAAGAGAGTTTTTAAGTGCTCTGGAGTCATTTCTTTGGAAGCGGGTTTTTAAGTGCTCTCGAGTCATTTCATTGGAAGTGGGTTTTTATGTGCTCTGAGGTCATTTCGTTGGAAGCAGATTTTAAGTGCTCTGGAGTCATTTCTTTGCAAGTGGGTTTTTAAGTGCTCTGGAGTCATTTCGTTGGAATCGGGATTTTAAGTACTCTGGAGTCATTTTGTTGGAAGAGGGTTTTTAATTGTTTTGGTGGCCTGTCGTTAGAACCGGGTTTTTAAGTGCTCTGGAGTCATTTCGTTGGAAGTGGGTTTTTAACTGCTCTGGAATCATTTAGTTGTAAGCGGGTTTTTAAGTGGTCTGGAAGCATTTCGTTGGAAGCAGGTTTTTAAGTGCTTTGGACTCATTTCGTTGGAAGCGGGTTTGTAAGTGCTATTGAAGCTTTTCTTTGGAAGCGGGTTTTTAAGGGCTCTTCGCTCATTTCTTTGGAAGTGGCTTTTTAAGTGCTCTGGAGTCATTTCGTTGGAAGTGGGTTTTTAAGAACTCTGGAGTCTTTTTGTTGTAAGCGGGTGTTTAAGTTCTCTGGAGGCATTTCGGTGGAAACGGGTTTTTAAGTGCTCTTGAGTCATTTCGTTGGAAGCTTGATTTTAAGTGCTCTGGAGTCATTTCGTTGGAAGAAGTTTTTTAAGTGTTCTGGTGTCCTGTCATTGGAACCGGGTTTTTAAGTGCTCTTGAGTCATTTCGTTGGAAGTGGGTTTTTAAGTGTTCTGGAGTCTTTTCGTTGGAAGCGGGATTTTAAGTGCTCTGCAGTCATTTCGTTGGAAGAAGTTTTTTAAGTGTTCTGGTGTCCTGTCATTGGAACCGGGTTTTTAAGTG
The DNA here is from genome assembly GCA_036365155.1 of Meriones psammophilus. Taxonomy (NCBI): domain Eukaryota; kingdom Metazoa; phylum Chordata; class Mammalia; order Rodentia; family Muridae; genus Meriones; species Meriones psammophilus. Next base: position 5,699 of record JAEOAE010004101.1, read on the forward strand.
CTCTTGAGTCATTTCGTTGGAAGTGGGTTTTTAAGTGTTCTGGAGTCTTTTCGTTGGAAGCGGGATTTTAAGTGCTCTGGAGTCATTTCATTGCAAGCGGGGTTTAAGTGTTCTTCAGTCTTCTCGTTGGAAGCGGGTTAGTAATTGAACTGGAGTCATTTCTTTGGAAGCAGGTTTTTAAGTGCTCTGGATTCTTTTCGTTAGAAGCGGGTTTTTAAGTTCTCTGGAGGCATTTTGTTGGAAGTGTGTTTGTAAGTGCTCTGGAGTCATTTCCTTGGAAACTTGATTTTAAGTGCTCTGTAGTCATTTCGTTGGAAGAAGTTTTTTAAGTGTTCTGGTGTCCTGTTGTTTGAACCGGGTTTTAAGTGCTCTGGAGTTATTTTGTTGGAAGTGCGTTTTTATGTGCTCTTGAGTCATTTCTTTGGAAGCGGGTTTTTAAGTGCTATGGAGTCATTTTTTTGAAAGCTGGTTTTTAAGTGCTCTCAAGTCATATAGTTGTAAGCGGATGTTTTGCATACTCTTCCGACTTTTCATTGGAAGAGGGCTTTTTAAGTGCTCTGGAGTCATTTCGTTGCAAGCGGGTTTGTAAATGCTCTGGAGTCATTTCGTTGGAAGCGGGATTTTAAGTGCTCTGGAGTCATTTCGATGGAAGAGGGTTTTAAGTGTTCTGGTGTCCTGTCGTTGGATACAGGTTTGTAAGTGCATGGAGTCATTTCATTGGAAGCGGGATTTTAAGTGCTATGGAGTCATTTCGTTGGAAGTGGGTTTTTATGTGCTCTGAGGTCATTTTGTTCAAATCGGGTTTTTAAGAGCACTTGATTCATTTCGTTGGAAGCGGGTTTGTAAGTGCTCTAGAGGCACTTCGTTACAAGCGGGTTTTTAAGTGTCTGGAATCATTTCGGTGGAAGCGGGGTTTTAAGTGCTCTGGAGTCATTTCGGTGGAATCGGGATTTTAAGTACTCTGGAGTCATTTTGTTGGAAGAGGATTTTTAATTGTTCTGGTGGCCTTTCATTGGAACCGGGTTTTTAAGTGCTCTGGAGTCATTTCTTTGGAAGCGGGTTTTTAAGTGCTCTGGAAGCATTCCGTTGGAAGCGGGATATTAAATGCTCTGGACTCATTTCTTTGGAAGTGGGATTTTAAGTGCTCTGGAGTCATTTCCTTGCAAGCGTGGTTTAAGTGTTCTGGAGTCTTCTCGTTGGAAGCGGGTTATTAATTGAACTGGAGTCATTTCATTGGAAGCAGGTCTTTAAGTGCTCTAGAGGCATTTCGTTGGAAACGGGTTTTTAAGTGTCTGGACTCATTTCGGTGGAAGCGGGTTTGTAAGTGCTCTTGAGTCATTTCGTTGGAAGTGAGTTTTTAAGTGTTCTGGAGTCTTTTCGTTGGAAGCGGATTTTTAAGTGCTGGGGAGTCATTTCGTTGGAAGCAGGTTTTTAAGTACTCTGGAGTCATTTCGATGGAAGCAGGTTTGAGAGTGCTCTGGAGTCATTTCCTTGGAAGCTTGATTTTAAGTGGTCTGGAGTCATTTCGTTGGAAGCGGGTTTTTAAATCCTTTGCAGTCTTTTCTTTGGAAGGAGTTTTTTAAGTGTTCTGGTGTCCTGTCCTTTGAACTGGGTTTTAAGTGCTCTGGAGTTATTTCGTTGCAAGCTGTTTTTTACAAGCTCTGGAGTCATTTCGTTGGAAGTGCGTTTTTAAGTGCTCTTGAGTCATTTCGTTGGAAGCGGGTTTGTAAGAGCTCTGGAGTCATTTCTTTGGAAGCGGGTTTTTTAAATGCTATGGAGTCATTTTTTTGAAAGCTGGTTTTTAAGTGCTCTCAAGTCATTTAGTTGTAAGCGGATTTTTGCATACTCTTCCGACTTTTCACTGGAAGAGGGCTTTTTAAGTGCTCTGGAGTAATTTCGTTGGAAGCGGGTTTGTAAGTGCTCTGGAGTCATTTCGTTGGAAGTGGGTTTTTATGTGCTCTGAGGTCATTTCTTTCGAGCTGGTTTTTAAGAGCACTTGATTCATTTCGTTGGAAGCGGGTTTGTAAGTGCTCTAGAGGCGTTTCATTAGAAGCGGGTTTTTAAGTGTCTGGACTCATTTCGGAGAAAGCGGGGTTGTAAGTACTCTGGAGTCATTTCGTTGGAAGAGGGTTTTTAATTGTTCTGGTGGACTGTCGTAGGAACCGGGTTTTTAAGTGCTCTAGAGTCACTTCGTTGGAAGCGGGTTTTTAACTGCTCTGGAGTCATTTCTTTGGAAGCGGATTTTTAAGTGCTCTGGAAGCATTTCGTTGGAAGCACGTTTTTTATGTGCTCTGGGGTCATTTCGTGGAAGCGGGTTTTTAAGTGCTCTGGAGTCATTTGGAAGCAGGTTTTAAGTACTCTGGAAGCATTTCGTTGGAAAGCGGGTTTCGTGCTCTGAGGTCATTTGTTTGAAGAGCGTTTTTAATTGCTCTTGAGTCATTTCATTGGAAGCTGGTTTTTAAGTGCTCTGGAGTCATTTCGATGGAAGAGGGGTTTTAAGTGTTCTCTTGTCCTGACGTTGGAATCAGGTTTGTAAGTGCATGGAGTCATTTCATTGGAAGCGGGATTTTAAGTGCTATGGAGTCATTTCTTTGGAAGTGGGTTTTTATGTGCTCTGAGGTCATTTCGTTCGAAGCAGGTTTTTAAGAGCACTTTATTCGTTTGGTTGGAAGCGGATTTGTAAGTGCTCTAGAGGCATTTTTTTGGAAGCAGGTTTTTAAGTGTCTGGACTCATTTCGGTGGAAGCGGGTTTGTAAGTGCTCTAGAGGCATTTCGTTGGAAACGGGTTTTTAAGTGTCTGGACTCATTTCGTTGGAAGCGGGTTTTTAAGTGCTCTTGAGTCATTTCGTTGGAAGTGAGTTTTTAAGTGTTCTGGAGTCTTTTTATTTGGAAAGCGGGTTTTTAAGTGCTGGGAGTCATTTCGATTTGGAAGCAGGTTTTTAAGTGCTCTGGAGTCATTTCGATGGAAGGGTTTGAGAGTGCTCTGGAGTCATTTCCTTGGAAGCTTGATTTTAAGTGGTCTGGAGTCATTTCGTTGGAAGTGGGTTTTTAAATCCTCTGCAGTCTTTTCTTTGGAAGGGTTTTTAAGTGTTCTGGTGTCCTGTCCTTTGAACGGGTTTTTAAGTGCTCTGAGTTATTTTGTTGAAGCTGTTTTTTACAAGCTCTGGAGTCATTTCGTTGGAAGTGCGTTTTTAAGTGCTCTTGAGTCATTTCGAAGGAAGCGGGTTTGTAAGTGCTCTGGAGTCATTTCTTTGGAAGCGGGTTTTTTAAATGCTATGGAGTCATTTTTTTGAAAGCTGGTTTTTAAGTGCTCTCGAGTCATTTAGTTGTAGCCTTTTTTGCATACTCTTCCAACTTTTCACTGGAAGAGGGTTTTTAAGTGCTCTGGAGTCATTTCGTTTGAAGCAGGTTTGTAAGTGCTCTGGAGTCATTTCGTTGGAAGAGGGATTTTAAGTGCTCTGGAGTCATTTCGATGGAAGAGGGGTTTTAAGTGTTCTGGTGTCCTGTCGTTTGAAACAGGTTTGTAAGTGCATGGAGTCATTTCGTTGGAAGTGGGATTTTAAGTGCTATTAAGTCATTTCGTTGGAAGTGGGTTTTAATGTGCTCTGAGGTCATTTCATTCGAATCAGGTTTTTAAGAGCACTTGATTCATTTCGTTGGAAGCGGGTTTTTAAGTGCTCTAGAGGCATTTGAAAGCTGGTTTGAAGCGGGTTTTTAAGTGTCTGGACTCATTTCGTGGAAGCGGGTTTGTAAGTGCTCTGGAGTCATTTCGTTGGAATCGGATTGTAATTACTCTGGAGTCATTTTGTTGGAAGAGGGTTTTTAATTGTTCTGGTGGCCTGTCTTTGGAACCGGGTTTTTAAGTGCTCTAGAGTCATTTCGTTGGAAGCGGGTTTTTAACTGCTCTGGAGTCATTTCGTTGGAAGCGGGATTTTAAGTGCTCTGGAGACATTTCGATGGAAGAGGGGTTTTAAGTGTTCTGGTGTCCTGTTGTTGGAAACAGGTTTATAAGTGCATGGAGTCTTTTCATTGGAAGTGGGATTTTAAGTGCTATGGAGTCATTTTGTTGGAAGAGGGTTTTAATTGTCCTGGTTGCCTGTCTTTGGAAGCGGTTTTTAAGTGCTGAGAGTCATTTCTGAGTCATTTTGGAAACGGGTTTTTAAGTGCTCTGGAAGCATTTCATTGGAAGCGGGTTTTTAAGTGCTCTGGAGTCATTTCTTTGGAAGTGGGTTTTTAAGTGCTCTGGAGTCATTTATTTGGAAGCAGGATTTTAACTGCTCTGGAATCATTTCATTGGAGGCAGGTTTTAAAGTGCTCTGGAGTCATTTTTAGAAGCAGGTTTTTAAGTGCTGTGGATTCATTTCTATGGAAGCGGATTTTTAAATGCTCTGGACTCATTTCATTGGAAACGGGATTTTAAGTGCTCTGGAGTCATTTTGTTTGAAGCAGGTTTTTAAGTGTTCTGGAGTCTTCTCGTTAGAAGCAGGTTATTAATTGAACTGAGTCATTTCATTGGAAGCAGGTTTTTAAGTGCTCTGGAGTCTTTTCGTTGGAAGCGGGTTTTTAAGTGCTCTGGAGGCATTTTTTGGAAACAGGGTTTTAGGTGCTCTTGAGTCATTTAGTTTGAAGCGGTTTTAAGTGCTCTGGAATCATTTCTTTGAAGCGGGTTTTTAATTGCTCTGGAGTCATTTCGTTGGAAGAATATTTTTAAGTGTTCTGTGTCCTGTCATTGGAAACTGGTTTTTAGTGCTCTGATGTCATTTCATTGGAAGCAGGTTTTTAAGTGCTCTGGAGTCATTTCTTTGGAAGAGGGTTTTTAAGTGTTCTGGTGTCCTGCTGTTGGAACCGGTTTTTAAGTGCTCTGGGGTCATTTCATTGGAAGCGGGTTGGTAAGTGCTCTGGAGTCAGTTGTTAGGAAGCGGTTTTTAAGTGCTCTGGGATCATTTGGTTGGAAGGGGGTTTTTAAGTGCTCTGAGTCATTTCATTGGAAGCTGTTTTTACATGGTCTGGAGTCATTTCGTTGGAAGGGGGATTTTAAGTGCTCTGGAGTCATTTTGTTGGAAAGCGGGTTTTAAGTGCTCTGGAGTCATTTCTTTGGAAGGAGGTTTTTAAGTGCTCTGAGTCATTTCGATGGAAGTGGGATTTTTAAGTGCTCTGGAGTCATTTCATTGGAAGCAGGTATTTAAGTGATCTGGTGTCATTTCTTTGGAAGCAGGTTTTAAGTGCTCTCGAAAGTCATTTCGTTAGAAGCACGTTTTTATGTGCTCTGGGGTCATTTTTGGAAGCGGGTTTTTAAGTGCTCTGAGTCATTTCGATTTGGAAGCAGGTTTGTAAGTACTCTGGAAGCATTTCGTTGGAAGCGGTTTTACGTGCTCTGAGGTCATTTGTTTGGAAGGCGTTTTTTAATTGCTCTTGAGTCATTTCATTGGAAGCTGGTTTTAAGTGCTCTGGAGTCATTTCGATGGAAGAGGGGTTTTAAGTGTTCTCTTGTCCTGTCGTTGGAAACAGGTTTGTAAGTGCATGGAATCATTTTCATTGGAAGCGGATTTTAAGTGCTATGGAGTCATTTCGTTGGAAGTGGGTTTTTATGTGCTCTGAGGTCATTTTGTTCAAGCAGGTTTTTAAGAGCACTTTATTCATTTCTAGAGGTTGGAAGCGGTTTTTTTGTAAGCGGGTGCTCTAGAGGCATTTTGTTTGAAACGGGTTTTTAAGTGTCTGGACTCATTTCGTGGAAGCGGGTTTGTAAGTGCTCTTGAGTCATTTAGATTTGGAAGTGAGTTTTTAAGTGTTCTGGAGTCTTTTCGATTTGAAGCGGGTTTTAAGTGCTGGGGAGTCATTTCGTTGGAAGCAGGTTTTTAAGTGCTCTGGAGTCATTTCGATGGAAGCGGGTTTTGAGAGTGTTCTGAGTCATTTCCTTTGAAGCTTGATTTTAAGTGGTCTGAGTCATTTCGTTGGAAGTAGGGTTTTTAAATCCTCTGCAGTCTTTTCTTTGGAAGAAATTTTTAAGTGTTCTGGTGTCCTGTCCTTTGAACCGGGTTTTAAGTGCTCTGGAGTTATTTCGTTGCAAGCTGTTTTTTACAAGCTCTGGAGTCATTTCGTTGGAAGTGCGTTTTTAAGTGCTCTTGAGTCATTTCGTTGGAAGCGGGTTTGTAAGTGCTCTGGAGTCATTTCTTTGGAAGCGGGTTTTTTAAATGCTATGGAGTCATTTTTTTGAAAGCTGGTTTTTAAGTGCTCTCAAGTCATTTAGTTGTAAGCGGATTTTTGCATACTCTTCCGACTTTTCACTGGAAGAGGGCTTTTTAAGTGCTCTGGAGTCATTTCGTTGGAAGCAGGTTTGTAAGTGCTCTGGAGTCATTTCGTTGGAAGAGGGATTTTAAGTGCTCTGGAGTCATTTCGATGGAAGAGGGGTTTTAAGTGTTCTGGTGTCCTGTCGTTGGAAACAGGTTTGTAAGTGCATGGAGTCATTTCGTTGGAAGCGGGATTTTAAGTGCTATGGAGTCATTTCGTTGGAAGTGGGTTTTTATGTGCTCTGAGGTCATTTCGTTCGAAGCGGGTTTTTAAGAGCACTTGATTCATTTCATTGAAGTGGTTTGTAAGTGCTCTAGAGGCATTTCATTAGAAGCGGGTTTTTAAGTGTCTGGACTCATTTCGTGGAAGGGTTGTAGGTTTCTGGAGTCATTTCTGTTGGAATCGGGATTTTAAGTACTCTGGAGTCATTTTGTTGGAAGAGGGTTTTTAATTGTTCTGGTGGCCTGTCTTTGAACCGGTTTTTAAGTGCTCTAGAGTCATTTCGTTGGAAGCAGGTTTTTAACTGCTCTAGAGTCATTTCTTTGGAAGCAGATTTTTGCTCTGAGACATTTCGATGGAAGAGGGGTTTTATGTGTTCTGGTGTCCTGTTGTTGGAAACAGGTTTATAAGTGCATGGAGTCTTTTCTTAGGATTTTATGTGCTCTGGAGTCATTTTGTTGGAAGCGGGTTTTTAATTGTCCTGGTTGCCGGCTGTTGTTTAAGTGCTCTGGAGTCATTTTGTTGGAAACGGGTTTTAAGTGCTCTGGAAGTCATTTCATTGAAGAGGGGTTTTAAGTGCTCTGGAGTCATTTCTTTGGAAGTGGGTTTTTAAGTGCTCTGAGTCATTTATTTGAAGCAGGATTTTAACTGCTCTGGAATCATTTCATTGGAAGCGGGTTTTTAAAGTGCTCTGAGTCATTTCTTAGAAGCAGGTTTTTAAGTGCACTGAGATTCATTTCTATGGAAGCGGTTTTTAAATGCTCTGACTCATTTCATTGGAAACGGGTTTTTAAGTGCTCTGGAGTCATTTCGTTTGAAGCGGGTTTTAAGTGTTCTGGAGTCTTCTCGTTGGAAGCAGGTTATTAATTGAACTGGAGTCATTTATTGGAAGCAGGATTTTTTGTGTCTGGAGTCTTTTCACTGGAAGCGGGTTTTTAAGTGCTCTGGAGGCATTTTGTTGGAAACAGGTTTTTAGGTGCTCTTGAGTCATTTCCTGGAAGCGGGTTTTAAGTGTCTGGAGTCATTTCTTTGGAAGCGGATTTTTAAGTGCTCTGGAGTCATTTCGTTGGAAGAATATTTTTAAGTGTTCTGGTGTTGTCATTGAAACTGGTTTTTAGTGCTCTGGAGTCATTTCATTGAAGCAGGTTTTTAAGTGCTCTGGAGTCATTTCTTTGGAAGAGGTTTTTTGTTCTTGTGTCATTGTTGGAACCGGTTTTTTCTGGAGTCATTTCATTGAAGTGGGTTGGTAAGTTCTTGAGTCATTTCGGGAAGCGGGGTTTTAAGTGCTCTGGGATCATTTTGTTGGAAGGGGTTTTTAAGTGTCTGGAGTCATTTCATTGGAAGCAGGTTTTTAAGTGGTCTGAGTCATTTCGTTGCGGATTTTAAGTACTCTGAGTCATTTTGTTGGAAGAGGGTTTTTAAGTGCTCTGGAGTCATTTCTTTGGAAGGAGGTTTTAAGTGCTCTGGAGTCATTTGTTGGAAGTGGATTTTTAAGTGCTCTGAGTCATTTCATTGAAGCAGGTATTTAAGTGATCTGGTGTCATTTTTTGAAGCAGGTTTTTAAGTGCTCTCGAGTCATTTCGCTGGAAGCATCGTTTTTATGTGCTCTGGGGTCATTTCGTTGGAAGCGGTTTTTAAGTGCTCTGGAGTCATTTGTTGGAAGAGGGTTCAGGTGTTCTGGAAGCATTTGTTGGCGGGTTTTTTGCTCTGAGGTCATTTTGTTGGAAGCGCTTTTAATTGCTCTTGAGTCATTTCATTGGAAGCTGGTTTTTAAGTGCTCTGGAGTCATTTCATGGAAGAGGGGTTTTAAGTGTTCTCTTGTCCTGTCATTTGGAAACAGGTTTGTAAGTGCATGGAGTCATTTCATTGGAAGCGGATTTTAAGTGCTATGGAGTCATTTCATTGGAAGTGGGTTTTTATGTGCTCTGAGGTCATTTTTTGGAAGCAGGTTTTTAAGAGCACTTATTCATTTGGTTGGAAGCTGGGTTTTGTAAGTGCTCTAGAGGCATTTTGTTGGAAGCGGTTTTTAAGTGTCTGACTCATTTCGTGAAGGGTTTGTAAGTGCTCTAGAGGCATTTCTTTGGAAACGGGTTTTTAAGTGTTCTGGAGTCATTTTTGGAAGCGGGTTTTTAAGTGTTCTTGAGTCATTTTTTGAAGCAGGTTTTTAAGTGTTCTGAGTCATTTTGTTGGAAGCGGGTTTTTAAGTGTTGGGGAGTCATTTCATTGGAAGCTTGTTTTTTAGTGGTCTGAGTCATTTCATTGGAAGCGGGGTTTTAAATCCTCTGCAGTCTTTCTTTGGAAGAGTTTTTTTAAGTGTTTTTTGGTGTCCTGTCATTTGAACCGGGTTTTAAGTGCTCTTGAGTTATTTCATTGGCACAGTGTTCTGGAGTCATTTTTTGGAAACGTTTTTTTGCTCTTGAGTCATTTGGTTAGAAGCTGCTCTGAGTCATTTTTTTGGAAGCGGTTTTTAAATGCTCTGGAGTCATTTTTTGAAAGCTGGTTTTTAAGTGCTCTCAAGTCATTTAGTTGTGGCGGATTTTTGCATACTCTTCCGACTTTTCACTGGAAGAGGGCTTTTTAAGTGCTCTGAGTCATTTTGTTGGAAGCGGGTTTGTAAGTGCTCTGCAGTCATTTCTTTGGAAGAGGGATTTTAAGTGCTCTGGAGTCATTTCGATGGAAGAGGGTTTTTAGTGTCTCTGTGTCCTGTTTGGAAACAGGTTTGTAAGTGCATGGAGTCATTTCATTGGAAGAAGGTTTTTAAGTGCTATGGAGTCATTTCTTGCTGAAGTGGGTTTTTATGTGCTCTGAGGTCATTTCGTTGGAAGGGGTTTTTAAGAGCACTTGATTCATTTTTTTGAATCACGGTTTTAAATGCTCTAGAGGCATTTCATTAGAAGGGTTTTTAAGTGTCATTTCATTTCGGAGAGCGGGTTTGTAAGTACTCTGAGTCATTTTTTGGAAGAGGGTTTTTAATTGTTCTGGTGGCCTGTCGTTGGAACAGGGTTTTTAAGTGCTCTAGAGTCACTTGGAAGCAGGTTTTTAACTGCTCTGGGAGTCATTTCTTTGGAAGCGGATTTTTAAGTGCTCTGAAGCATTTCTTTGGAAGCACTTTTTTTATGTGCTCTGGGGTCATTTTTGGAAGCGGGTTTTAAGTGCTCTGGAGTCATTTCTTTGAAGCAGGTTTGTAAGTACTCTGGAAGCATTTCGTTGGAAAGCGGGTTTTACGTGCTCTGAGGTCATTTGTTTGGAAGCGTTTTTAATTGCTCTTGAGTCATTTCATTGAAGCTGGTTTTAAGTGCTCTGGAGTCATTTCGATGGAAGAGGGGTTTTAAGTGTTCTCTTGTCCTGTCGTTGGAATCAGGTTTGTAAGTGCATGGAGTCATTTCATTGGAAGCGGATTTTAAGTGCTATGGAGTCATTTCGTTGGAAGTGGGTTTTTATGTGCTCTGAGGTCATTTCGTGTCAAGCAGGTTTTTTAAGAGCACTTTATTCATTTGTTTGAAGGCGGATTTGTAAGTGCTCTAGAGGCATTTCGCTGGAAGCGGGTTTTTAAGTGTCTGACTCATTTCGTGGAAGCGGGTTTGTAAGTGCTCTAGAGGCATTTCGTTGGAAACGGTTTTTAAGTGTCTGGACTCATTTCGTGGAAGCGGTTTGTAAGTGCTCTTGAGTCATTTTTGGAAGTGAGTTTTTGGAGTCGTGGGTTTTTAAGTGTTGGGGAGTCATTTCGGCGGAAGCAGGTTAGCTGGAGTTTGATGGAGTGCTCTGGAGTCATTTCCTTGGAAGCTTGATTTTAAGTGGTCTGAGTCATTTCGTTGAAGCGGTTTTAAATCCTCTGCAGTCTTTTCTTTGGAAGGAGTTTTTAAGTATTCTGGTGTCCTGTCCTTTGAACCGGTTTTAAGTGCTCTGAGTTATTTTGCAAGCTGTTTTTTACAAGCTCTGGAGTCATTTCGAAGCGCGTTTTTAAGTGCTCTTGAGTCATTTTTGGAAGCGGTTTATAAGTGCTATTGAGTCATTTTTGGAAGTGGTTTTTTAAATGCTCTGAGTCATTTTTTTGAAAGCTGGTTTTTAAGTATAATTTGATTCATTCAGTTAGGAAGTGGGTTTTTAATACTCTTCCGGCGTTTCATTAGAAGAGGGTTTTTGTGTCTGACTCATTTCGGGTGGAAGCAGTTTGTAAGTACTCTGAGTCATTTTGTTGGAAGAGGGATTTTAAGTGCTTTGAGTCATTTTGTTGGAAGAGGGTTTTTAATTGTTTTGGTGGCCTGTTGTTGAACCGGGTGTTTAAGTGCTCTAGAGTCATTTCATTGAAGCGGGTTTTAACTGCTCTGGACTCATTTCTTTAGAAGCAGATTTTTTTAAGTGTCTGACTCATTTCATTGGAAGCAACGTTTTTATGTGCTCTGGGTCATTTCGTTGGAATCGGGATTTTTAAGTGCTCTGGAGTCATTTCAATGGAAGAGGGTTTTAAGTGTTTTGGTGGCCTGTTGTTGAAACAGGTTTATAAGTGCATGGAGTCTTTTAGTTGGAAGTGGATTTTTTAAGTGCTATGGAGTCATTTTGTTGGAAGAGGGTTTTAATTGTCCTGGTGGCCTGTCGTTGGAAGCTGGTGTTTATGTGCTCTGGAGTCATTTCGAAGCGGGTTTTAAGTGCTCTGGAGTCATTTCATTGGAAGCGGTTTTTAAGTTCTCTGAGTCATTTCTTTGGAAGTGGTTTTTAAGTGCTCTGGAGTCATTTCTTTGAAGCAGGATTTTAACTGCTTTGGAATCATTTCATTGGAAGCAGGTTTTAAAGTGCTCTGGAGTCATTTCCTTAGAAGCAGGTTTTTAAGTGCTGTGGATTCATTTCTTGGAAGCGGATTTTAAATGCTCTGGACTCATTTCATTGAAACGGGATTTTAAGTCCTCTGGAGTCATTTTGTTGGAAGAGGGTTTTTAATTGTTCTGGTGGTCTTGTCGCTAGAAGCTGGTTATTAATTGAACTGGAGTCAATTCATTGGGCGGGTTTTTAAGTGCTCTGGAAGCACTTTGTTGAAAGCGGTTTTTAAGTGCTCTGAGTCATTTCTTTAGAAGTGGGTTTTTAAGTGCTCTGAGTCATTTCTTTTGAAGCAGGATTTTTAGTGCTCTGAATCATTTCTTTGGAGCGGGATTTTAAGTGCTCTGGAGTCATTTCGATGGAAGAGGGGTTTTAAGTGTTCTGGAGTCATTTGTTGGAAACGGGTTTTTAAATGCTCTTGAGTCATTTGGTTGGAAGCTGGTTTTTAAGTGCTCTGAGTCATTTCTTTGAAGCGGGATTTTTAAGTGCTCTCTGAGTCATTTCGTTGGAATCAGGATTTTAAGTACTCTGGAGTCATTTTGTTGAAGCAGGTTTTTAAGTGTTCTCTAGTCATTTTGTTGGAAGCCCGTTTGTAAGTGGTCTGTAGTCATTTCGTTGAAAAGCGGTTTTTAAGTGGTCTGGAGTCATTTCGTTGGAATTGGGTTTTTAAGTGCTCTGAATCATTTCTTTGAAGCGGTTTTTAATTGCTCTGAGTCATTTTGTTGAGGCGGGTTTTAAGTGCTCTTGAGTCAATTCTTTGGAAGGGTTTTTAATTGCTCTGGAGTCATTTACAGAAGCAGGTTTTTAAGTTCTCTGAGTCATTTTGTTGGAATCGGTTTTTAAGTACTCTGGAGTCATTTTGTTGGAAGCTTGGTTTTTAAATGTTCTCTATTCATTTTGTTGGAAGTTTTTTAAGTGGTCTGGAGTCATTGTCGTTGGAACGGGTTTTTAAGTGCTCTGGAGTCATTTCGTTGGAAGCGGGTTTTTAAGTGCTCTGGAGTCAGTTCTTTGGAAGAGGGTTTTTAAGTGCTCTAGACACATTTCGATGGAAGCGGGTTTTTAAATGCTCTGGACACATTTCTTGGAGGCGCGGTTTTTAAGTGCTCTGAGTCATTTCGTTGGAAAGCTGGTTTTAAGTGCTCTGGAGTCATTTCTTTGGAAGCGGGTTTTTAAGTGCTCTCGAGTCCTTTCATTGGAAATGGGTTTTTATGTCCTCTGAGGTCATTTCGTTGGAAGCAGGTTTTTAACTGCTCTGGAGTCATTTCATTGGAAGCAGGTTTTTAAGTGCTCTGGAGTCATTTTGTTGGAAATGGGTTTTTAAGTGCTCTTGAGTCATTTGGTTGGAAGCGGGTTTTTAAGTGGTCTGGAGTCATTTAGTTGGAAGCGGGTTTTTAAGTGCTCTGGACACATTTCGTTGGAAGCGGGTTTTTAAGTGCTCTGGAGTCATTTCGTTCGAATCGGGTTATTAAGAGCACTTGATTCATTTCGTTGGAAGTGGGTTTGTAAGTACTCTAGAGGCATTTCATTAGAAGCGGGTTTTTAAGTGTCTGGACTCATTTCGGTGGAAGCGGGTTTATAAGTGCTCTGGAGTCATTTCGTTGGAATCGGGATTTTAAGTACTCTGGAGTCATTTTGTTGGAAGAGGGTTTTTAATTGTTCTTGTGGCCTATCGTTGGAACCGGGTTTTTAAGTGCTCTGGAGTCATTTCTTTGGAAGCGGATTTTTAAGTGCTCTGGAGTCATTTCGTTGGAAGCGGGTTTTTAAGTGCTCTGGAGTCATTTCGTTGGAATCACTATTTTAAGTACTCTGAGTCCTTTTGTTGGAAACAGGTTTTTAAGTGTTCTGGAGTCATTTTGTTTGAAGTGGATTTTAAGTGGTCTGGAGTCATTTCTTTGGAAGAGGATTTTTAATTGTCCTGGAGTCATTTCGTTGAAGTTGGTTTTTACGTGCTCTGAAGCATTTCGTTGGAAGCGGTTTTTAACTGCTCTGGAAGTCATTTTCATTGAAGCGGGATTTTAAGTGCTCTGGAGTCATTTCTTTGAAGTGGGTTTTTAGTGCTCTGGAGTCATTTCTTTTGAAGCAGGATTTTAACTGCTCTGGAAGTCATTTCATTGAAGCAGGTTTTTAAGTGCTCTGGAGTCATTTTGTAGAAACGGGTTTTAAGTGCTCTTGAGTCATTTTTGTTGGAAGGGTTTTTAAATGCTCTGGAGTCATTTCATTGAAAGCGGGTTTTTAAGTTCTCTGGAGTCAGTTCTTTTGAATCGGGTTTTTAATTGTTCTCTAGACACATTTCGTTGAAGCGGGTTTTTAAATGCTCTGGAGTCATTTAGTTGGACGCAGGTTTTTAAGTGCTCTGGAGTCATTTCGTTGGAAGAGGTTTTTAAGTGCTCTGGAGTCATTTTCTTTGGAAGCAGGTTTTTAAGTGTTCTGTGTCATTTCATTGGAAACCGGTTTTTATGTGCTCTGAGTTCATTTCATTGAAGCAGGATTTTAAGTGCTCTGAGTCATTTCTTTGGAAGCGGGTTTTTAAGTGCTCTGTGTCATTTTGTTGGAACCGGTTTTAAATACTCTGGAGTCATTTTTGTTGGAAGAAGTTTTTAAGTGTTCTGGTGTCCTGTCATTGGAACCGGTTTTTAAGTGCTCTTGAGTCATTTGTTGGAAGTGGGTTTTAAGTGTTCTGGAGTCTTTTTTTGTTAGCCGGATTTTAAGTGCTCTGAGTCATTTTGTTGGAAGCGGGGTTTAAGTGTTCTTCAGTCTTTTCGTTGGAAGCGGGTTAGTAATTGAACTGGAGTCATTTCTTTGGAAGCAGGTTTTTAAGTGCTCTGGATTCTTTTTTTTTGAAGCGGTTTTTAAGTTCTCTGGAGGCATTTTGTTGGAAGTGTGTTTGTATGTGCTCTGGAGTCATTTCCTTGAAACTTGATTTTAAGTGCTCTGCAGTCATTTCGTTGGAAGAAGTTTTTAGTGTTCTGTGTCCTGTCGTTTGAACCGGGTTTTAAGTGCTCTGAGTTATTTCGTTGGAAGTGCGTTTTTATGTGCTCTTGAGTCATTTCTTTGGAAGCTGGTTTTTAAGTGCTATGGAGTCATTTTTTGAAAGCTGGTTTTAAGTGCTCTCAAGTCATTTAGTTGTAAACGGATGTTTTGCATACTCTGGAGTCTTTTCACTGGAAGAGGGCTTTTAAGTGCTCTGCAATCATTTAGTTGAAGCGGGTTTTTAAGTTCTCTGAGGTCATTTCATTGGAAGCAGGTTTTTAAGAGCACTTGAGTCATTTTGTTGGAATTGGGTTTGTAAGTGCTATTGAGGCATTTTGTTGAAGCGGTTTTTAAGTGTCTGAGTCATTTCTTTGGAAGTGGGTTTTTAAGTGCTCTGAGTCATTTCGTTGGAAACAGGATTTTAAGTGCTCTGAGTCATTTCATTGAAGCAGGTTTTAAGTGCTCTTGAGTCATTTCCTTAGAAGCAGGTTTTAAGTGCTGTGGAGTCATTTTTTCCTTAGAAGCAGGTTTTAATTGCTCTGGGAGTCATTTTGTTGGAAGCAGGTTTGTAAGTGCTCTGGAGTCATTTCTATGGAAGCGGGTTTTAAGTGCTATGGAGTCATTTTTTTGAAAGCTGGTTTTTAAGTGCTCTCAAGTCATTTAGTTGTAAGAAGATTTTGCATCTTTTCTTCCGACTTTTCACTTGAAGAGGGCTTTTAAGTGCTCTGGAGTCATTTCGTTTAAGCGGGTTTTTAAGTGCTCTGAGTCATTTTGTTGGAAACGGGTTTTAAGTGCTCTTGAGTCATTTCGTTGGAATCACGATTTTAAGTACTCTGGAGTCATTTTTGTTGGAAGCGGTTTTAAGTGTTCTCTATTCATTTTGTTGAAAGGGCATTTGTAAGTGGTCTGGGAGTCATTTTAGCGGGTTTTAAGTGCTCTGAGTCATTTCACTGGAAGCGGGTTTTTAAGTGCTCTGAGTCAGTTCTTTGGAAGAGGGTTTTTAAGTGCTCTAGACACATTTGATTGGAAGAGGGTTTATAAATGCTCTGGACACATTTAGTTTGGAAGAGGGTTTTTAAGTGCTCTGGAGTCATTTCGTTGGAAGAGGTTTTTAAGTGCTCTGGAGTCATTTTTTTGGAAGCGGTTTTAAGTGCTCTAGAGTCATTTCATTGGAAATGGGTTTTTATGTCCTCTGAGGTCATTTCGCTGGAAGCGGGTTTTTAAGTGCTCTGAGTCATTTTTTTGGAAGCGGGTTTTTAAGTGCTCTGGAGTCATTTCGTTGGAATCGGATTTTAAGTACTCTGAGTCATTTGTTGGAAGCAGGGTTTTAACTGCTCTGGAGTCATTTCATTGGAAGAGGGTTTTAATTGCTCTGGAGTCATTTTGTTGGAAACGGGTTTTTAAGTGCTCTTGAGTCATTTGGTTGGAAGCGGGTTTTTAAGTGCTCTGGATTCCTTTCTTTGGAAGAGGGTTTTTAAGTGTTCTGGTGTCCTGTCGTTGGAACCGGGTTTTTAAGATGTCTGGAGTCATTTCGTTGGAAGCGGGTTTTTAAGTGCTCTGGACACATTTCGTTGGAAGCGGGTTTTTATGTCCTCTGAGGTCATTTAGTTGGAAGCGGGTTTTTACGTGCTCTGGAGTCATTTCGTTGGAATCGGGATTTTAAGTACTCTGGAGTCATTTTGTTGGAAGAGGGTTTTTAATTGTTTTGGTGGCCTGTCGTTGGAACCGGGTTTTTAAGTGCTCTGGAGTCATTACGTTGGAAGTGGGTTTTTAACTGCTCTGAAGTCATTTCGTTGGAAGCAGGATTTTAACTGCTCTGGAGTCATTTCATTGGAAGCAGGTTTTTAAGTGCTCTGTAGTCATTTCCTTAGAAGCAGGTTTTTAAGTGCTGTGGAGTCATTTCCTTAGAAGCAGGTTTTTAATTGCTCTGGAGTCATTTTGTTGGAAGCGGGTTTGTAAGTGCTCTGGAGTCATTTCGTTGGAAGCGGTTTTTTAAGTGCTCTGGAGTCATTTCTTTGGAAGCGGATTTTTAAGTACTCTGAACTCATTTGGTTGGAAGCAGGATTTTAAGAGCTCTGGAGTCATGTCGTTGCAAGCGGGGTTTAAGTGTTCTGGAGTTTTTTTGTTGGAAGCGGGTTAGTAATTGAACTGGAGTCTTTTCTTTGGAAGCAGGTTTTTCAGTGCTCTGGAGTCTTTTCTTTGGAAGCAGGATTTTAAGTGCTCTGGATTCATTTCGTTGGAAGGGGGTTTTTAATTGCTCTCGAGTCATTTTGTTGGAAGAGGGTTTTTAATTGATCTTAAGTCAATTCTTTGGAAGCCTGTTTTTATTTGCTCTTGAGTCATTTCGTTGGAAGTGGGTTTTTAAGTGCTCTGGAGTCATTTCGTTGGAAGCAGGTTTTTATGTGCTCTTGAGTCATTTCGGTGGAAGCAGGTTTGTAAGTGCTCTGGAGTCATTTCCTTGGATTCTTGATTTGAAGTTGTCTGGAGTCATTTCGTTGGAAGCGGGTTTTTAAATCCTCTGGAGTCTTTTCGATGGAAGCAGGTTTATAAGTGCTGTGGAGTCATTTTGTTGGAAGTGTGTTTGTAAGTGCTCTGGAGTCATTTCATTGGAAGCAAGTTTTTAAGTTCTCTGGAGTCATTTTGTTGGAAACGGGTTTTTAAGTGCTCTTGAGTCATTTGGTTGGAAGCAGGTTTTTAAGTGCTCTGGATTCATTTCTTTGGAAGAGGGTTTTTAAGTGTTCTGGTGTCCTGTCGTTGGAAATGGGTTTTTAAGTGGTCTGGAGTCATTTCGTTGGAAGCGGGTTTTTAAGTGCTCTGGACACATTTCGTTGGAAGCGGGTTTTTATGTGCTCTGAGGTCATTTCGTTCGAATCGGGTTATTAAGAGCACTTGATTCATTTCGTTGGAAGTGGGTTTGTAAGTTCTCTAGAGGCATTTCATTAGAAGCGGGTTTTTAAGTGTCTGGACTCATTTCGGTGGAAGCGGGGTTTTATGTGCTCTGGAGTCATTTCGTTGGAAGAGAGTTTTTAAGTGCTCTTGAGTCATTTATTTGGAAGCGGGTTTTTAAGTGCTCTTGAGTCATTTTTTTGAAAGCTGGTTTTTAAGTGCTCTCAAGTCATTTAGTTGTAAGAAGATTTTTGCATGCTCTTCCGACTTTTCACTAGAAGAGGGCTTTTTAAATGCTCTGGACACATTTCGTTGGACGCGGGTTTTTAAGTGGTCTGGAGTCATTTCGTTGGAAGAGAGGTTTTTGAGTGCTCTGGAGTCATTTTCTTTGAAACGGTTTTTAAGTGCTCTGAGTCATTTCATTGAAATGGGTTTTTATGTCCTCTGAGGTCATTTCTTTGGAAGTGGGTTTTTAAGTGCTGTGGAGTCATTTCGTTGGAAGCAGGATTTTAAGTGCTCTGGAGTCATTTCATTGAAGCAGGTTTTTAAGTGTTCTGTAGTCATTTCCTTAGAAGCAGGTTTTAAGTGCTGTGGAGTCATTTTGTTAGAAGCAGGTTTTTAATTGTCTGAGTCATTTTGTTGGAAGCAGGTTTGTAAGTGCTCTGGAGTCATTTCTTTGGAAGCTGGGTTTTAAGTGCTATGGAGTCATTTTTTGAAAGCTGGTTTTAAGTGCTCTTGAGTCATTTAGTTGTAAGAAGATTTTTGCATGCTCTTCCGACTTTTCACTCGAAGAGGGCTTTTTAAGTGCTCTGGAGTCATTTCTTTGGAAGCGGGTTTGTAAGTGCTCTGGAGTCATTTTGTTGGAAACGGGTTTTTAAGTGCTCTTGAGTCATTTCGTTGGAATCACGATTTTAAGTACTCTGGAGTCATTTTGTTGGAAGCGGGTTTTTAAGTGTTCTCTATTCATTTTGTTGGGGGCATTTGTAAGTGGTCTGGAGTCATTTTGTTGGAAGCGGGTTTTTAAGTGGTCTGGAGTCATTTCGTTGGAATTGGGTTTTTAAGTGCTCTGGAGTCATTTCGTTGGAATCAGGATTTTAAGTACTCTGGAGTCATTTTGTTGGAAGAGGTTTTTTAATTGTTCTGGTGGCCTGTCGTTGGAACCGGTTTTTAAGTGCTCTGAGGCATTTAATTGGAAGAGGGTTTTTAACTGCTCTAGAGTTATTTCGTTGGAAACGGGTTTTTACGTGCTCTGAAGCATTTCATTGGAAGCAGGTTTTTAACTGCTCTGAGTCATTTCTTGGAAGCGGTTTTTAAGTGCTCTGAGTCATTTCTTTGGAAGCGGATTTTAAGTGCTCTGGAGTCATTTTTGGAAGCGGGTTTTAAGTGCTCTGAGTCATTTTTGGAATCACTATTTTAAGTACTCTGAGTCATTTTGTTGGAAGCGGTTTTTTTAAGTGTTCTCTAGTCATTTTGTTGGGTTTTTTTTTGTAAGTGGTCTGAGTCATTTTTTTGAAGGGATGTTTAAGTGTTCTGAGTCATTTCGTTGGAAGCGGTTTTACGTGCTCTGGAAGCATTTCGTTGGAAGCAGGTTTTTAACTGCTCTGAGTCATTTCGTTGGAAATGGGTTTTAAGTGCTCTGGAGTCATTTCTTTGGAAGTGGGGTTTTAGTGCTCTGAGTCATTTGAATTTGGAAGCAGGATTTTAACTGCTCTGGAGTCATTTCATTGAAGCAGCTTTTTAAGTACTCTGAGTCATTTTTGTTGGAAAAGGGTTTTAAGTGCTCTTGAGTCATTTCGTTGGACCGGGTTTTAAGTGGTCTGGAGTCATTTTGAATTGGGTTTTAAGTGCTCTGGTGTCATTTCGTTGGAACCAGGTTTTTAACTGCTCTGAGTCATTCTTTGGAAGCGGTTTTTAAGTGCTCTGAGTCATTTTTGGAAGCGGATTTTTAAGTGCTCTGAGTCATTTCTTTGGAAGCGGATTTTTAAGTGCTCTGAGTCATTTTTTTGGAAGCAGGTTTTTAAGTGCTCTGGAGTCATTTCTTTGGAAGAGGGTTTTTAAGTGGTCTGAGTCATTTCGTTGGAATTGGGTTTTAAAGTGCTCTTGAAGCATTTCCTTGAAGGAGGTTTTTAACTCCTCTGAGTCATTTCTTTGGAAGCGGTTTTTAAGTGCTCTGAGTCATTTTTTGGAAGCGGGTTTTAAGTGCTCTGAGTCATTTCGTTGGAATCACTATTTTAAGTACTCTGAGTCATTTTGGTGGAAGCGGGTTTTAAGTGTTCTCTAGTCATTTTGTTGGGGGCATTTGTAAGTGGTCTGAGTCATTTCTTTGGAAGGGGATTTTTAAGTGCTCTGAGTCATTGGAAGCGGTTGGAAGCGGGTTTTTACGTGCTCTGGAAGCATTTCGTTGGAAGCAGGTTTTAACTGCTCTGGAGTCATTTGTCATTGAAGCGGTTTTTAAGTGCTCTGAGTCATTTCTTTTGAAGTGGGTTTTTAGTGCTCTGGAGTCATTTCGTTTTGGAAGCCTGATTTTAAGTGCTCTGTTGTCATTTCGTTGCAAGTTGGGTTTAGTGTTCTTCAGTCTTCTCGTTCAGCGGGTTAGTAATTGAACTAGAGTCATTTCTTTGGAAGCAGGTTTTAAGTGCTCTGGATTCTTTTCGTTAGAAGCGGGTTTTAAGTTCTCTGGAGGCATTTTGTCGGAAGTGTGTTTGTAAGTGCTCTGGAGTCATGTCCTTGGAAACTTGATTTTAAGTGCTCTGCAGTCATTTCGTTGGAAGAAGTTTTTAAGTATTCTGGTGTCCTGTCGCTTGAACCGGTTTTAAGTGCTCTGGAGTTATTTTGTTGGAAGTGCGTTTTTATGTGCTCTTGAGTCATTTCTTTGAAGCGGGTTTTTAAGTGCTATGGAGTCATTTTTTTGAAAGCTGGTTTTTAAGTGCTCACAAGTCATTTAGTTGTAAGCGGATGTTTTGCATACTCTTCCGACTTTTCACTGGAAGAGGGCTTTTTAAGTGCTCTGCAATCATTTCATTGTAAGCGTGTTTTTAAGTCCTCTGGACACATTTTCTGGAAGCGGGTTTTTAAGTCCTCTGATTCATTTCTTTGGAAGAGGGTTTTTAAGTGCTTTGGTGTCCTGTCGTTGGAACCGGTTTTTAAGTGCTCTGGAGTCATTTTGTTGGAAACGGGTTTTTAAGTGCTCTTGAGTCATTTGATTGAAGCGGGTTTTTAAGTGCTCTGAGTCATTTCTTTGAAGCAGATTTTTAAGTGCTCTGAGTCATTTCGTTGGAAGCGGTTTTTAAGTGCTCTGGAGTCATTTCTTTGGAAGCTGATTTTTAAGTGCTCTGAGTCATTTCGTTGGAAGCGGGTTTTAAGTGCTCTGAGTCATTTCGTTGGAATCACGATTTTAAGTACTCTGGAATCATTTTGTTGGAAGCGGGTTTTAAGTGTTCTCTAGTCATTTTGTTGGGGCGTTTGTAAGTGGTCTGAGTCATTTCTTTTGAATTGGGTTTTTAAGTGCTCTGGAGTCTTTTCTTTGGAAGCGGGTTTTTAAGTTCGCTGGAGGCATTTCAGTGGAAATGGGTTTTAAGTGCTCTTGAGTCATTTCTTTGAAGCGGGTTTTAAGTGCTCTGGAGTCATTTCATTGAAGCGGCTTTTTAAGAGCTCTGAGTCTTTCAGTTGAAGCGGGTTTTAATTGCTCTCAAGTCATTTTGTTGGAAGAGGGTTTTTAATTGCTCTTGAGTCAATTCTTTGGAAGCCTGTTTTTTTGCTCTTGAGTCATTTCTGTTGGAAGTGGGTTTTAAGTGTTCTGGAGTCTTTTCATTGGAAGCGGGTTTTTAAGTGCTCTGAGTCATTTCATTGAAGCAGTTTTTATGTGCTCTTGAGTCATTTCGATGGAAGCGGGTTTGTAAGTGCTCTGAGTCATTTCCTTGGATTCTTGATTTTAAGTTGTCTGAGTCATTTCGTTGGAAGCAGGTTTTAAATCTTCTGGAGTCTTTTTCATTTGGAAGCAGGTTTATAAGTGCTCTGGAGTCATTTTGTTGGAAGTGTGTTTTTAAGTGCTCTGGAGTCATTTCCTTGGAAGCTTGATTTTAAGTGCTCTAGAGTCATTTCGTTGGAAGAAGTTTTTAAGTGTTCTGGTATCCTGTCGTTGGAACCGGTTTTTAAGTTCTCTGAGTTATTTCCTGGAAGCTGTTTTTACGAGCTCTGAGTCATTTCGTTGGAAGTGCATTTTTATGTGCTCTGACGTCATTTCGCTCAAGCGGGATTTTAAGTGCTATGGAGTCATTTCTTTGGAAGCGGGTTTGTAAGTGCTCTGGAGTCATTTCTTTGGAAGCAGGTTTTTTAAGTGCTTTGAGTCATTTTTTGAAAGCTGGTTTTAAGTGGTCTCAAGTCATTTAGTTGTAAGAAGATTTTTGCATACTCTTCCGACTTTTCACTGGAAGAGGGCTTTTTAAGTGCTCTGGAGTCATTTCGTTGGAAGCGGGATTTTTAAGTGCTATGGAGTCATTTTGTTGGAAGTGGGTTTTATGTGCTCTGAGGTCATTTTCGTTCGAATCCGGTTTTTAAGAGCACTTGATTCATTTCGTTGGAAGTGGCTTTGTAAGTTCTCTAGAGGCATTTCATTAGAAGCTTGTTTTTGCGTCCTGACTCATTTCCCGTGGAAGCGGGTTATAAGTGCTCTGGAGTCATTTCGTTGGGAGCAGGATTTTAACTGATCTGTAGTCATTTCATTGGAAGCAGGTTTTTAAGTGCTCTATAGTCATTTCCTTAGAAGCAGGTTTTTAAGTGCTGTGGAGTCATTTCCTTAGAAGCAGGTTTTTAATTGCTCTGGAGTCATTTTGTTGGAAGCAGGTTTGTAAGTGCTCTGGAGTCATTTCTTTGGAAGAGGGTTTTTAAGTGTTCTGGTGTCCTGTTGTTGGAACCGGGTTTTTCAGTGCTCTGGGGTCATTTCGTTGGAATCACGATTTTAAGTACTCTGGAGTCATTTTGTTGGAAGCGGGTTTTTAAGTGTTCTCTAGTCATTTTGTTGGGGGCGTTTGTAAGTGGTCTGGAGTCATTTCGTTGGAATTGGGTTTTTAAGTGCTCTGGAGTCTTTTCTTTGGAAGCGGGTTTTTAAGTTCGCTGGAGGCATTTCAGTGGAAATGGGTTTTTAAGTGCTCTTGAGTCATTTCGTTGGAAGCGGGTTTTTAAGTGCTCTGGAGTCATTTCATTGGAAGCGGCTTTTTAAGAGCTCTGGAGTCTTTTCGTTGGAAGCGGGTTTTTAATTGCTCTCAAGTCATTTTGTTGGAAGAGGGTTTTTAATTGCTCTTGAGTCAATTCTTTGGAAGCCTGTTTTTTTGCTCTTGAGTCATTTCGTTGGAAGTGGGTTTTTAAGTGTTCTGGAGTCTTTTCATTGGAAGCGGGTTTTTAAGTGCTCTGGAGTCATTTCATTGGAAGCAGGTTTTTATGTGCTCTTGAGTCATTTCGATGGAAGCGGGTTTGTAAGTGCTCTGGAGTCATTTCCTTGGATTCTTGATTTTAAGTTGTCTGAGTCATTTCGATTTGGAAGCAGGTTTTAAATCTTCTGAGTCTTTTCGTTGGAAGCAGGTTTATAAGTGCTCTGAGTCATTTTGTTGGAAGTGTGTTTTTAAGTGCTCTGGAGTCATTTCCTTGGAAGCTTGATTTTAAGTGCTCTAGAGTCATTTCGTTGGAAGAAGTTTTTTAAGTGTTCTGGTATCCTGTCGTTGGAACCGGGTTTTTAAGTTCTCTGGAGTTATTTCCTTGAAGCTGTTTTTCTGAGCTCTGGAGTCATTTCGTTTGGAAGTGCATTTTTATGTGCTCTGACGTCATTTCATTGAAGCGGGATTTTAAGTGCTATGGAGTCATTTCTTTGGAAGCGGGTTTGTAAGTGCTCTGAGTCATTTCTTTGAAGCAGGTTTTTAAGTGCTTTGGAGTCATTTTTTTGAAAGCTGGTTTTTAAGTGGTCTCAAGTCATTTAGTTGTAAGAAGATTTTTGCATACTCTTCCGACTTTTCACTGGAAGAGGGCTTTTTAAGTGCTCTGGAGTCATTTCGTTGGAAGCGGGATTTTAAGTGCTATGGAGTCATTTCGTTGGAAGTGGGTTTTTATGTGCTCTGAGGTCATTTCGTTGAACCGGTTTTTAAGAGCACTTGATTCATTTCGTTGGAAGTGGCTTTGTAAGTTCTCTAGAGGCATTTCATTAGAAGCTTGTTTTTGCGTCTGACTCATTTCTCGTGGAAGGGGTTATAAGTGCTCTGGAGTCATTTCGTTTGGGAGCAGGATTTTAACTGATCTGTAGTCATTTCATTGGAAGCAGGTTTTAAGTGCTCTGTAGTCATTTCCTTAGAAGCAGGTTTTAAGTGCTGTGGAGTCATTTCCTTAGAAGCAGGTTTTTAATTGCTCTGGAGTCATTTTGTTGGAAGCAGGTTTGTAAGTGCTCTGGAGTCATTTCTTTGGAAGCGGGATTTTAAGTGCTCTGGAGTCATTTCGATGGAAGAGGGGTTTTAAGTGTTCTGGTGTCCTGTCGTTGGAAACAGGTTTGTACGTGCATGGAGTCATTTCATTGGAAGTGTGTTTTTAAGTGCTCTGGAGTCATTTTCTTGGAAGCTTGATTTTAAGTGCTCTAGAGTCATTTCGTTGGAAGAAGTTTTTAAGTGTTCTGTGTCCTGTCGTTGGAACCGGTTTTTAAATTCTCTGAGTTATTTCCTTGGAAGCCGTTTTACGAGCTCTGAGTCATTTGGAAGTGCATTTTTATGTGCTCTGACGTCATTTCGCTCAAGCGGGATTTTAAGTGCTATGGAGTCATTTCTTTGGAGGCGGGTTTGTAAGTGCTCTGGAGTCATTTCTTTGGAAGCAGATTTTAAGTGCTTTTGAGTCATTTTTTGAAAGCTGGTTTTTAAGTGCTCTCAAGTCATTTAGTTGTAAGATTTTTGCATACTCTTCCGACTTTTCACTGGAAGAGGGCTTTTAAGTGCTCTGGAGTCATTTAGTTTGGAAGCTGGTTTGTAAGTGCTCTGGAGTCATTTCTTTGGAAGCGGATTTTATGTGCTCTGGAGTTATTTGATGGAAGAGGGGTTTTAAGTGTTCTGGTGTCCTGTTGTTGGAAACAGGTTTGTAAGTGAATGGAGTCATTTCGTTGGAAGCGGGATTTTAAGTGCTATGGATTCATTTAGATTTGGAAGTGGGTTTTTATGTGCTCTGAGGTCATTTCGTTCGAATCCGGTTTTTAAGAGCACTTAATTCATTTCGTTGGAAGTGGGTTTGTAAGTTCTCTAGAGGCATTTCATTAGAAGCGGGTTTTTAAGTGTCTGGACTCATTTCGTGGAAGTGGGGTTATAGGTGCTCTGAGTCATTTCGTTGGAATCGGGATTTTAAGTACTCTGAGTCATTTTTTGGAAGAGGGTTTTAATTGTTCTTGTGGCCTATCGTTGGAACCGGGTTTTTAAGTTCTCTGGAGTCATTTCGTTGGAAGCGGGTTTTAACTGCTCTAGAGTCATTTCGTTGGAAAGCGGTTTTTACGTGCTCTGAAGCATTTCGTTGGAAGCAGGTTTTACCTGCTCTGGAGTCATTTCGTTAAGCGGGTTTTTATAAGTGCTCTGGAGTCATTTCTTTGGAAGTGGGTTTTTAGTGCTCTGAGTCATTTCGTTGGAAGCAGGATTTTAACTGCTCTGGAGTCATTTCATTGGAAGCGGGTTTTTAAGTGCTCTGGAGTCATTTCTTTGGAAGTGGGTTTTTAGTGCTCTGAGTCATTTCTTTGAAGCAGGATTTTAACTGCTCTGGAGTCATTTCGTTGGAAGGGGGTTTTAAGTGCTCTGGAGTCATTTTGTTGAAACGGGTTTTTAAGTGCTCTTGAGTCATTTCGTTGGAAGCGGGTTTTAAGGGTCTGAGTCATTTCTATGTAAGCGGGTTTTAAGTGCTCTGGAGTCAGTTCTTTGTAAGAGGGTTTTTAAGTGCTCTAGACACATTTCGTTGGAAGCGGGTTTTTAAAAGCTCTGGACACATTTTGTTGGACGCGGGTTTTTAAGTGCTCTGGAGTCATTTCGTTGGAAGAGAGTTTTTAAATGCTCTGGAGTCATTTCTTTGGAAGCGGGTTTTTAAGTGCTCTCGAGTCATTTCGTTGGAAGCGGGTTTTTAAGTGCTCTGGAGTCATTTCTTTGGAAGCGGAATTTTTAAGTGCTCTGGAGTCATTTCGATGGAAGAGGGGTTTTAAGTGTTCTGGTGTCCTGTCGTTGGAAACAGGTTTGTACGTGCATGGAGTCATTTTGTTGGAAGTGGGATTTTAAGTGCTATGGAGTCATTTCGTTGGAAGTAGGTTTTTATGTGCTCTGAGGTCATTTCGTTCGAATACGGTTTTTAAGAGCACTTGATTCATTTCATTGGAAGTGGGTTTGTAAGTGCTCTAGAGGCATTTCATTAGAAGCGGGTTTTTAAGTGTCTGGACTCATTTTGGTGGAAGAGGGGTTGTAAGTGCTCTGGAGTCATTTCGTTGGAATCAGGATTTTAAGTACTCTGGAGTCATTTTGTTGGAAGAGGTTTTTTAATTGTTCTGGTGGCCTGTCGTTGGAACCGGGTTTTTAAGTGCTCTGGAGGCATTTCGTTGGAAGCGGGTTTTTAACTGCTCTAGAGTTATTTCGTTGGAAACGGGTTTTTACGTGCTCTGGAAGCATTTCATTGGAAGCAGGTTTTTAACTGCTCTGGAGTCATTTCTTTGGAAGCGGTTTTTTAAGTGCTCTGGAGTCATTTCTTTGGAAGCGGATTTTTAAGTGCTCTGGAGTCATTTCGTTGGAAGCGGGTTTTTAAGTGCTCTGGAGTCATTTCGTTGGAATCACTATTTTAAGTACTCTGGAGTCATTTTGTTGGAAGCGGTTTTTTAAGTGTTCTCTAGTCATTTTGTTGGGGCGTTTGTAAGTGGTCTGGAGTCATTTCTTTGGAAGGGATTTTTAAGTGCTCTGGAGTCATTTCGTTGAAGCGGGTTTTACGTGCTCTGGAAGCATTTTTAGTTGGAAGCAGGTTTTTAACTGCTCTGGAGTCATTTCGTTGGAAGCGGGTTTTTAAGTGCTCTGGAGTCATTTCTTTGGAAGTGGGTTTTTTAGTGCTCTGGAGTCATTTCGTTGGAAGCAGGATTTTAACTGCTCTGGAGTCATTTCATTGGAAGCAGCTTTTTAAGTACTCTGGAGTCATTTTGTTGGAAAAGGGTTTTTAAGTGCTCTTGAGTCATTTCGTTGGAAGCGGGTTTTTAAGTGGTCTGGAGTCATTTCGTTGGAATTGGGTTTTTAAGTGCTCTGGAAGCATTTCGTTGGAAGCAGGTTTTTAACTGCTCTGGAGTCATTTCTTTGGAAGCGGTTTTTTAAGTGCTCTGGAGTCATTTCTTTGGAAGCGGATTTTTAAGTGCTCTGGAGTCATTTCTTTGGAAGCAGATTTTTAAGTGCTCTGGAGTCATTTCGTTGGAAGCGGGTTTTTAAGTGGTCTGGAGTCATTTCGTTGGAATTGGGTTTTAAAGTGCTCTTGAAGCATTTCCTTGGAAGGAGGTTTTTAACTGCTCTGGAGTCATTTCTTTGGAAGCGGTTTTTTAAGTGCTCTGGAGTCATTTCGTTGGAAGCGGGTTTTTAAGTGCTCTGGAGTCATTTCGTTGGAATCACTATTTTAAGTACTCTGGAGTCATTTTGGTGGAAGCGGGTTTTTAAGTGTTCTCTAGTCATTTTGTTGGGGGCATTTGTAAGTGGTCTGGAGTCATTTCTTTGGAAGGGGATTTTTAAGTGCTCTGGAGTCATTTCGTTGGAAGCGGGTTTTTACGTGCTCTGGAAGCATTTCGTTGGAAGCAGGTTTTTAACTCCTCTGGAGTCATTTCGTTGGAAGCGGGTTTTTAAGTGCTCTGGAGTCATTTCTTTTGAAGTGGGTTTTTTAGTGCTCTGGAGTCATTTCGTTGGAAGCCTGATTTTAAGTGCTCTGTTGTCATTTCGTTGCAAGCGGGGTTTAAGTGTTCTTCAGTCTTCTCGTTGGAAGCGGGTTAGTAATTGAACTAGAGTCATTTCTTTGGAAGCAGGTTTTTAAGTGCTCTGGATTCTTTTCGTTAGAAGCGGGTTTTTAAGTTCTCTGGAGGCATTTTGTCGGAAGTGTGTTTGTAAGTGCTCTGGAGTCATGTCCTTGGAAACTTGATTTTAAGTGCTCTGCAGTCATTTCGTTGGAAGAAGTTTTTTAAGTATTCTGGTGTCCTGTCGTTTGAACCGGGTTTTAAGTGCTCTGGAGTTATTTCGTTGGAAGTGCGTTTTTTATGTGCTCTTGAGTCATTTCTTTGGAAGCGGGTTTTTAAGTGCTATGGAGTCATTTTTTTGAAAGCTGGTTTTTAAGTGCTCACAAGTCATTTAGTTGTAAGCGGATGTTTTGCATACTCTTCCGACTTTTCACTGGAAGAGGGCTTTTTAAGTGCTCTGCAATCATTTCATTGTAAGCGTGTTTTTAAGTCCTCTGGACACATTTCGTTGGAAGCGGGTTTTTAAGTCCTCTGGATTCATTTCTTTGGAAGAGGGTTTTGAAGTTCTTTGGTGTCCTGTCGTTGGAACCGGGTTTTTAAGTGCTCTGGAGTCATTTCGTTGGAATCACGATTTTAAGTACTCTGGAGTCATTTTGTTGGAAGCGGGTTTTTAAGTGTTCTCTAGTCATTTTGTTGGGGGCGTTTGTAAGTGGTCTGGAGTCATTTCGTT
Source organism: Meriones psammophilus (assembly GCA_036365155.1). Taxonomy (NCBI): domain Eukaryota; kingdom Metazoa; phylum Chordata; class Mammalia; order Rodentia; family Muridae; genus Meriones; species Meriones psammophilus. The sequence continues at coordinate 33,565 of JAEOAE010004101.1, forward strand.
GGAATTGGGTTTTTAAGTGCTCTGGAGTCTTTTCTTTGGAAGCGGGTTTTTAAGTTCGCTGGAGGCATTTCAGTGGAAATGGGTTTTTAAGTGCTCTTGAGTCATTTCGTTGGAAGCGGGTTTTTAAGTGCTCTGAGTCATTTCATTGGGCGGCTTTTAAGAGCTCTGAGTCTTTTCGTTGGAAGCGGGTTTTTAATTGCTCTCAAGTCATTTTGTTGGAAGAGGGTTTTTAATTGCTCTTGAGTCAATTCTTTGGAAGCCTGTTTTTTTTTGCTCTTGAGTCATTTCGTTGGAAGTGGGTTTTTAAGTGTTCTGGAGTCTTTTCATTGGAAGCGGGTTTTTAAGTGCTCTGGAGTCATTTCATTGGAAGCAGGTTTTTATGTGCTCTTGAGTCATTTCGATGGAAGCGGGTTTGTAAGTGCTCTGGAGTCATTTCCTTGGATTCTTGATTTTAAGTTGTCTGGAGTCATTTCGTTGGAAGCAGGTTTTTAAATCTTCTGGAGTCTTTTCGTTGGAAGCAGGTTTATAAGTGCTCTGGAGTCATTTTGTTGGAAGTGTGTTTTTAAGTGCTCTGGAGTCATTTCCTTGGAAGCTTGATTTTAAGTGCTCTAGAGTCATTTCGTTGGAAGAAGTTTTTTAAGTGTTCTGGTATCCTGTCGTTGGAACCGGGTTTTTAAGTTCTCTGGAGTTATTTCCTTGGAAGCTGTTTTTTACGAGCTCTGGAGTCATTTCGTTGGAAGTGCATTTTTATGTGCTCTGACGTCATTTCGTTCGAAGCGGGATTTTAAGTGCTATGGAGTCATTTCTTTGGAAGCGGGTTTGTAAGTGCTCTGGAGTCATTTCTTTGGAAGCAGGTTTTTAAGTGCTTTGGAGTCATTTTTTTGAAAGCTGGTTTTTAAGTGGTCTCAAGTCATTTAGTTGTAAGAAGATTTTTGCATACTCTTCCGACTTTTCACTGGAAGAGGGCTTTTTAAGTGCTCTGGAGTCATTTCGTTGGAAGCGGGATTTTAAGTGCTATGGAGTCATTTCGTTGGAAGTGGGTTTTTATGTGCTCTGAGGTCATTTCGTTCGAATCCGGTTTTTAAGAGCACTTGATTCATTTCGTTGGAAGTGGCTTTGTAAGTTCTCTAGAGGCATTTCATTAGAAGCTTGTTTTTAAGCGTCTGGACTCATTTCGGTGGAAGCGGGGTTATAAGTGCTCTGGAGTCATTTCGTTGGGAGCAGGATTTTAACTGATCTGTAGTCATTTCATTGGAAGCAGGTTTTTAAGTGCTCTATAGTCATTTCCTTAGAAGCAGGTTTTTAAGTGCTGTGGAGTCATTTCCTTAGAAGCAGGTTTTTAATTGCTCTGGAGTCATTTTGTTGGAAGCAGGTTTGTAAGTGCTCTGGAGTCATTTCTTTGGAAGCGGGATTTTAAGTGCTCTGGAGTCATTTCGATGGAAGAGGGGTTTTAAGTGTTCTGGTGTCCTGTCGTTGGAAACAGGTTTGTACGTGCATGGAGTCATTTCATTGGAAGTGTGTTTTTAAGTGCTCTGGAGTCATTTTCTTGGAAGCTTGATTTTAAGTGCTCTAGAGTCATTTCGTTGGAAGAAGTTTTTTAAGTGTTCTGGTGTCCTGTCGTTGGAACCGGGTTTTTAAATTCTCTGGAGTTATTTCCTTGAAGCCGTTTTACAAGCTCTGGAGTCATTTCGATTTGGAAGTGCATTTTTATGTGCTCTGGCGTCATTTCGTTGGCGGGATTTTAAGTGCTATGGAGTCATTTCTTTGGAAGCGGGTTTGTAAGTGCTCTGGAGTCATTTCTTTGGAAGCAGATTTTTAAGTGCTTTGGAGTCATTTTTTTGAAAGCTGGTTTTTAAGTGCTCTCAAGTCATTTAGTTGTAAGATTTTTGCATACTCTTCCGACTTTTCACTGGAAGAGGGCTTTTTAAGTGCTCTGGAGTCATTTCGTTGGAAGCTGGTTTGTAAGTGCTCTGGAGTCATTTCTTTGGAAGCGGGATTTTATGTGCTCTGGAGTTATTTCGATGGAAGAGGGGTTTTAAGTGTTCTGGTGTCCTGTTGTTGGAAACAGGTTTGTAAGTGAATGGAGTCATTTCGTTGGAAGCGGGATTTTAAGTGCTATGGATTCATTTCGTTGGAAGTGGGTTTTTATGTGCTCTGAGGTCATTTCGTTCGAATCCGGTTTTTAAGAGCACTTAATTCATTTCGTTGGAAGTGGGTTTGTAAGTTCTCTAGAGGCATTTCATTAGAAGCGGGTTTTTAAGTGTCTGGACTCATTTCGGTGGAAGTGGGGTTATAGGTGCTCTGGAGTCATTTCGTTGGAATCGGGATTTTAAGTACTCTGGAGTCATTTTGTTGGCAGAGGGTTTTTAATTGTTCTGGTGGCCTGTCGTTAGAACCGGGTTTTTAAGTGCTCTGGAGTCATTTCGTTGGAAGTGGATTTTAACTGCTCTGGAGTCATTTAGTTGGAAGCGGGTTTTTAAGTGCTCTGGAAGCATTTCGTGGGAAGCAGGATTTTAAGTGCTTTGGACTCATTTCGTTGGAAGCGGGTTTGTAAGTGCTATTGAAGCATTTCGTTGGAAGCGGGTTTTTAAGAGCTCTGGAGTCTTTTTGTTGGAAGCAGGTTTTTAAGTTCTCTGGAGGCATTTCGGTGGAAATGGGTTTTTAAGTGCTCTTGAGTCATTTCGTTGGAAGCTTGATTTTAAGTACTCTGGAGTCATTTCGTTGGAAGAAGTTTTTTAAGTGTTCTGGTGTCCTGTCATTGGAACCAGGTTTTTAAGAGCTCTGGAGTCATTTTGTTGGAAACGGGTTTTTAAGTGTTCTGAGTCTTTTTAGTTAGGCGGGATTTTAAGTGCTCTGGAGTCATTTCGTTGCAAGCGGGTTTAAGTGTTCTTCAGTCTTTCGTTGGGCGGGTTAGTAATTGAACTGAGTCATTTCTTTGGAAGCAGGTTTTTAAGTGCTCTGGATTCTTTTCGTTAGAAGCGGGTTTTAAGTTCTCTGGAGGCATTTGTTTGAAGTGTGTTTTTAAGTGCTCTGAGTCATTTCCTTGGAAACTTGATTTTAAGTGCTCTGCAGTCATTTCGTTGGAAGAAGTTTTTTAAGTGTTCTGGTGTCCTGTCGTTTGAACCGGGTTTTAAGTTCTCTGGAGTTATTTCATTGGAAGTGCGTTTTTATGTGCTCTTGAGTCATTTCTTTGGAAGCGTGTTTTTAAGTCCTCTGGACACATTTCGTTGGAAGCGGGTTTTTAAGTCCTCTGGATTCATTTCTTTGGAAGAGGGTTTTTAAGTGTTCTTGAGTCATTTGATTGGAAGCGGGTTTTTGAGTGCTCTGGAGTCATTTCTTTGGAAGCGGATTTTTAAGTGCTCTGGAGTCATTTCGTTGGAAGAGAGTTTTTAAGTGCTCTGGAGTCATTTCTTTGGAAGCGGGTTTTTAAGTGCTCTCGAGTCATTTCATTGGAAGTGGGTTTTTATGTCCTCTGAGGTCATTTCGTTGGAAGCGGGTTTTTAAGTGCTCTGGAGTCATTTCTTTGGAAGCGGGTTTTTACGTGCTCTGGAGTCATTTCTTTGGAATCTGGATTTTAAGTACTCTGGAGTCATTTTGTTGGAAGAGGGTTTTTAATTGTTCTGGTGGCCTGTCGTTGGAACCGGGTTTTTAAGTGCTCTGGAGTCATTTCGTTGGAAGCGAGTTTGTAAGTGCTCTGGAGTCATTTCTTTGGAAGCGGGATTTTAAGTGCTCTGGAGTCATTTCGATGGAAGAGGGGTTTAAAGTGTTCTGGTGTCCTGTTGTTGGAAACAGGTTTGTAAGTGAATGGAGTCATTTCGTTGGAAGCGGGATTTTAAGTGCTATGGAGTCATTTCTTTGGAAGTGGGCTTTTATGTGCTCTGAGGTTATTTGTTTGGAAGCGTTTTTAAATTGCTCTTGAGCCATTTCATTGGAAGCTGGTTTTTAAGTTCTTTGGAGTCATTTCGATGGAAGAAGGGTTTTAAGTGCTATGGAGTCATTTTGTTGGAAGTGGGTTTTTAAGAGCACTTTATTCATTTGGTTGGAAGCGGGTTTGTAAGTGCTCTAGAGGCATTTCGTTGGAAGCGGGTTTTTAAGTGTCTGGACTCATTTCGGTGGAATTGGGTTTTTAAGTGTTCTGGAGTCATTTCGTTTGAAGCTGTTTTTTTCCTGCTCTGGAGTCATTTCGTTGGAAGCGGGTTTTTACGTGCTCTGAGGTTATTTGTTTGGAAGCGTTTTTAAATTGCTCTTCAGCCATTTCATTGGAAGCTGGTTTTTAAGTTCTTTGGAGTCATTTCGATGGAAGAGGGGTTTTAAGTTCTCTGGAATCATTTCGTTGGAAGCAGGATTTTAAGCTCTCTGGAGACATTTCGTTGAAGCGGGTTTTTAAGTGCTCTGGAGTCATTTCGTTGGAAGCAGATTTGTAAGTACTCTGGAAGCATTTCATTGGAAGCTGGTTTTTAAGTGCTCTGAGTCATTTATTTGGAAGCAGATTTTAAGTGCTCTGGAGTCATTTCGATAAGCGGGATTTGAAGTGCTCTGGATTCATTTCATTGGAAGCAGGTTTTTAAGTGCTCTGGAATCATTTTGTTGGAAGGGGGTTTTTAAGTTCTCTGGAGTCATTTCGTGGGAAACAGGTTTTTAATTGCTCTGGAGTCATTTCATTGGAAACGGCTTTTTAATTGCTCTTGAGTCATTTCGTTGGAAACGGGTTTTTAAGTACTCTGGATTCATTTCTTTGGGAGAGGGATTTTAAGTGTTCTGGTGTCCTGTTGTTGGAACTGGGTTTTTAAGTGGTCTGCAGTCATTTGGTTGGAAGCGGGTTTTTAAGTGCTCTGGAGTCATTTCGATGGAAGCGGGTTTTTAAGTGCTCAGGACACATTTCATTGGAAGCGGGTTTTTAAGTGCTCTGGAGTCATTTCGTTGGAAGCCGGTTTTTAAGTGCTCTGGAGTCATTTCGTTGGAAAAGAGTTTTTAAGTGCTCTGGAGTCATTTCTTTGGAAGCGGGTTTTTAAGTGCTCTCATGTCATTTCATTTGAAGTGTGTTTTTATGTTATCTGAGGTCATTTGGTTGGAGGGGGTTTTAAGTGCTCTGGAGTCATTTTGTTGGAAGCTGTTTTTTACATGCTCGGGAGTCATTTTGTTGGAAGCGGGATTTTAAGTGCTCTTGATTCAGTTTGTTGGAAGCGGGTTTTTAAGTGCTCTGGGGTCATTTGATTGGAAGGGGTTTTTAAGAACTCTGGAATCATTTCGTTGGAAGCGGGATTTTAAGTACTGTGGAGACATTTCGTTGAAGCGGGTTTTTAAGTGCTCTGGAGTCATTTATTTGGAAGCAGATTTTTAAGTGCTCTGGACTCATTTCAATAGAAGCGGGATTTGAAGTGCTCTGGATTCATTTCATTGGAAGCAGGTTTTTAAGTGCTTTGGAATCATTTCGTTGGAAGCAGGTTTTTAAGTTCTCTGGAGTCATTTCGTTGGAAACAGGTTTTTAATTGATCTGGAGTCATTTCGTTGGAAACGGGTTTGTAAGTACTCTGGAAGCATTTCGTTGGAAGCGGGTTTTGAAATGCTCTGGAGTCATTTCGTTGGAAGCGGTTTTTTACGTGCTCTGGAGTCATTTCGTTGGAAGCGGGTTTTTATGTGCTCTGAGGTTATTTGTTTGGAAGCGTTTTTTAATTTCTCTTGAGCCATTTCATTGGAAGCTGGTTTTTAAGTTCTTTGGAGTCATTTCTATGGAAGAGGGGTTTTAAGTGCTCTGGAGTCATTTCGTTGGAAGCGGGTTTTTAAGTGCTCTGGACACATTTCGTTGGAAGCGGGTTTTTAAGTGCTCTGGAGTCATTTCGTTGCAAGCCGGTTTTTAAGTGCTCTGGAGTCATTTCGTTGGAAGACAGTTTTTAAGTGCTCTCGAGTCATTTCGTTGGAAGTGGGTTTTTATGTGCTCTGAGGTCATTTGGTTGGAAGGGGGTTTTAAGTGCTCTGGAGTCATTTCGTTGGAAGTGGGATTTTAAGTGCTCTGTAGTCATTTTGTTGGAATCGGGTTTTTAAGAGCTCTGGAGTCATTTAGTTGGAAGCAGGTTTGAAAGTACTCTGGAAGCATTTCGTTGGAAGCGGATTTTTAAGTGCTCTGAGTCATTTCTTTGGAAGCAGGTTTTTAAGTGCTCTGGAGTCATTTCGATGGAAGTGGGATTTTAAGTGCTCTGGAGTCATTTCTTTGGAAGCAGGTTTTTAAGTGATCTGGTGTCATTTCTTTGGAAGCAGGTTTTTAAGTGCCCTCGAGTCATTTCGTTGGAAGTGCGTTTTTATGTGCTCTGGGGTCATTTCGTTGGAAGCAGGTTTTTAAGTGCTCTGGACTCATTTCGTTGGAAGCAGGTTTGTAAGTACTCTGGAAGCATTTCGTTGGAAGCGGGTTTTGAAATGCTCTGGAGTCATTTCGTTGGAAGCTGTTTTTTACGTGCTCTGGAGTCATTTAGTTGGAAGCGGGTTTTTACGTGCTCTGAGGTTATTTGTTTGGAAGCGTTTTTTAATTGCTCTTGAGCCATTTCATTGGAAGCTGGTTTTTAAGTTCTTTGGAGTCATTTCTATGGAAGAGGGGTTTTAAGTGCTATGGAGTCATTTTGTTGGAAGTGGGTTTTTAAGAGCACTTTATTCATTTGGTTGGAAGCGGGTTTGTAAGTGCTCTAGAGGCATTTCGTTGGAAGCGGGTTTTTAAGTGTCTGGACTAATTTCGGTGGAAGCGGGTTTTTAAGTGTTCTGGAGTCATTTTGTTGGAAGCTATTTTTTTCCTGCTCTGGAGTCATTTTGTTGGAAGCAGGTTTTTACGTGCTCTGAGGTTATTTGTTTGGAAGCGCTTTTAAATTGCTCTTGAGCCATTTCATTGGAAGCTGGTTTTTAAGTTCTTTGGAGTCATTTCGATGGAAGAGGGGTTTTAAGTGCTCTGGAGTCATTTCGTTGGAAGCTGTTTTTTACATGCTCTGGAATCATTTCGTTGGAAGCAGGATTTTAAGTGCTCTGGAGACATTTCGTTGAAGTGGGTTTTTAAGTGCTCTGGAGTCATTTCGTTGGAAGCAGGTTTGTAAGTACTCTGGAAGCATTTCGTTGGAAGCTGGTTTTTAAGTGCTCTTGAGTCATTTATTTGGAAGCAGATTTTTAAGTGCTCTGGAGTCATTTCGATAGAAGCGGGATTTGAAGTGCTCTGGATTCATTTCATTGGAAGCAGGTTTTTAAGTGCTCTGGAATCATTTCGTTGGAAGCGGGTTTTTAAGTACTCTGGAGTCATTTCGTTGGAAACAGGTTATTAATTGCTCTGGAGTCATTTCGTTGGAAAGGGCTTTTTAATTGCTCTTGAGTCATTTCGTTGGAAGAGGTTTTTTAAGGTCTCTGGAGTCTATTCGTTGGAAGCGGGTTTTTAAGTCCTCTGGACACTTTTCATTGGAAGCGGGTTTTTAAGTACTCTGGATTCACTACTTTGGAAGAGGGTTTTTAAGTGTTCTGGTGTCCTGTCGTTGGAATTGGGTTTTTAAGTGCTCTGGAGTCATTTCTTTGGAAGCGGGTTTTTAAGTACTCTGGAGTCATTTCTTTGGAAGAGGGCTTTTAAGTGTTCCGGTGTCCTGTCGTTGGAACCGGGTTTTTAAGTGGTCTGGAGTCATTTTGTTGGAAGCGGGTTTTTAAGTACTCTGGAGTCATTTCTTTGGAAGAGGGTTTTTAAGTGCTCTGGACACATTTCGTTGGAAGCGGGTTTTTAAGTGCTCTGGAGTCATTTCGTTGGAAGAGAGTTTTTAAGTGCTCTGGAGTAATTTCGTTGGAAGCTGTTTTTTAAATGCTCTGGAGTCATTTCGTTGGAAACGGGATTTTAAGTGCTTTGGAGTCATTTCGTTGGAAGCAGGATTTTAAGTGCTCTTCAGTCATTTTGTTGGAAGCGGGTTTTTAAGAGCTCTGGAGTCATTTAGTTGGAAGCAGGTTTGAAAGTACTCTGGAAGCATTTGGTTGGTAGGGGGTTTTTAAGTGCTCTGGAGTCATTTCTTTGGAAACAGGTTTTTAAGTGCTCTGGAGTCATTTCGATGGAAGTGGGATTTTAAGTGCTCTGGAGTCATTTCATTGGAAGCAGGTTTTTAAGTGATCTGGTGTCATTTCTTTGGAAGCAGGTTTTAAGTGCTCTCGAGTCATTTCGTTGGAAGCGCGTTTTTATGTGCTCTGGGGTCATTTAGATCACAGCGGGTTTTAAGTGCTCTGAGTCATTTCGTTGGAAGCAGGTTTGTAAGTACTCTGGAAGCATTTCGTTGGAAGCGAGTTTTGAAGTGCTCTGGAGTCATTTCCTTGGAAGCTGTTTTTTACCTGCTCTGGAGTCATTTCGTTGGTAGCGGGTTTTTATGTGCTCTGGAATCATTTCGTTCGAAGCGGGTTTTTAAGTGCTCTGGATTTATTTTGTTGGAAACAGGTTTTTAATTACTCTGGAGTCATTTCGTTGGAAACGGGTTTTTAATTGCTCTTGAGTCATTTTGTTGGAAGCGATTTTTTAAGGGCTCTGGTGTCATTTCGTTGGAAGCGGGTTTTTAAGTCCTCTGGACACATTTCATTGGAAGCGGATTTTAAGTCCTCTGGATTCATTTCTTTGGAAGAGGGTTTTTAAGTGTTCTGGTGTACTGTCGTTGGAACTGGGTTTTTAAGTGGTCTGGAGTCATTTTGTTGGAAGCGGGTTTTTAAGTGCTCTGGAGTCATTTCGTTGGAAGCGGGATTTTAAGTGCTCTGGAGACATTTCGTTGAAGCGGGTTTTTAAGTGCTCTGGAGTCATTTCGTTGGAAGCAGGTTTGTAAGTACTCTGGAAGCATTTCGTTGGAAGCTGGTTTTTAAGTGCTCTGGAGTCATTTCTTTGGAAAGAGATTTTTAAGTGCTCTGGAGTCATTTCGATAGAAGCGGGATTCGAAGTGCTCTGGAGTCATTTCATTGGACGCAGGTTTTTAAATGCTCTGGAATCATTTCGTTGGAAGCGGGTTTTTTAAGTTCTCTGGAGTCATTTCGTTGGAAACAGGTGTTTAATTGCTCTGGAGTCATTTCATTGGAAACGGGTTTTTAATTGTTCTTGAGTCATTTCGTTGGAAGTGGGTTTTTAAGTCGTCTGGACACATTTCATTGGAAGCGGGTTTTTAAGTCCTCTGGATTCATTTCTTTGGAAGAGGGTTTTTAAGTGTTCTGGTGTCCTTTCGTTGGAACCGGGTTTTTAAGTGGTCTGGAGTCATTTCGTTGGAAGCGGGTTTTTAAGTGCTCTGGACACATTTCGTTGGAAGCGGGTTTTTAAGTGCTCTGGAGTCATTTCGTTGGAAGCCGGTTTTTAAGTGCTGTGGAGTCATTTCGTTGGAAGAGAGTTTTTAAGTGCTCTGGAGTCATTTCTTTGGAAGCGGGTTTTTAAGTGCTCTCGAGTCATTTCGATGGAAGTGGGTTTTTATGTGATCTGAGGTCATTTGGTTGGAAGGGGGTTTTAAGTGCTCTGGAGTCATTTCGTTGGAAGCTGTTTTTTACATGCTCTGGAGTCATTTCGTTAGGCGGATTTTAAGTGCTCTGAGTCATTTCCTTGAAGTGGGATTTTAAGTGCTCTGCAGTCATTTTGTTGGAATCGGGTTTTAAGAGCTCTGGAGTCATTTAGTTGGAAGCAGGTTTGAAAGTACTCTGGAAGCATTTCGTTACAGCGGATTTTTAAGTGCTCTGGAGTCATTTCTTTGGAAGCAGGTTTTTAAGTGCTCTGGAGTCATTTCGATGGAAGTGGATTTTAAGTACTCTGGAGTCATTTCTTTGGAAGCAGGTTTTTAAGTGATCTGGTGTCATTTCTTTGGAAGCAGGTTTTAAGTGCTCTCGAGTCATTTCGATGGAAGTGGATTTTAAGTGCTCTGGAGTCATTTCTTTGGAAGCAGGTTTTTAAGTGATCTGGTGTCATTTCTTTGGAAGCAGGATTTTAAGTGCTCTCGAGTCATTTCGTTGGAAGCGCGTTTTTTATGTGCTCAGGGTCATTTCGCTGTTTAGGCGGTTTTTAAGTGCTCTGAGTCATTTCGTTGGAAGCAGGTTTGTAAGTACTCTGGAAGCATTTCGTTGGAAGTGGGTTTTGAAGTCCTCTGAGTCATTTTTCACAGCTTTTTTTCAGACTCTGGAGTCATTTCGTTGGAAGGCGGGTTTTTACGTGCTCTGAGGTTATTTGTTTGGAAGCCGTTTTTAATTGCTCTTGAGCCATTTCATTGGAAGCTGGTTTTAAGTTCTTTGAGTCATTTGATGGAAGAGGGATTTAAGTGCTATGGAGTCATTTTGTTGAAGTGGGTTTTATGTGCCCTGAGGTCATTTCGTCGGGCGCGGTTTTTAAGAGCAACCGTATTCATTTGGTTAGCGGGTTTGTAAGTGCTCTAGAGGCATTTCGCAGTCGGTTTTTAAGTGCTCTGGAGTCATTTCGTTGGAAGCAGGTTTTTAAGTGCTCTCAAGTCATTTCGTTTGAAGTGTGTTTTTATGTGCTCTGAGGTCATTTGGTTGGAAGGGGTTTTAAGTGCTCTGGAGTCATTCATTTCAGCTGTTTTTTACATGCTCTGAGTCATTTCTTTGGACAGCCGGATTTTAAGTGCTCTGAGTCTTTTTGTGGCATCGGTTTTGAGAGCTCTGAGTCATTTAGTTGGAAGCAGGTTTGAAAGTACTCTGGAAGCATTCACAGGCGGATTTTTAAGTGCTCTGGAGTCATTCTGATGGAAGTGGGATTTTAAGTGCTCTGGAGTCATTTCTTTGGAAGCAGTTTTTTAAGTGATCTGGTGTCATTTCTTTGAAGCAGGTTTTAAGTGCTCTAGTCATTTCGTTGGAAGTGCGTTTTATGTGCTCTGGGGTCATTCGCAGCGGGTTTTTAAGTGCTCTGAGTCATTTTGTTGGAAGCAGGTTTGTAAGTACTCTGGAAGCATTTCGTTGGAAGCGGGTTTTGAAGTGCTCTGGAGTCATTTCGTTGGAAGCGGGTTTTTAAGTGCTCTGAGGTTATTTGTTTGGAAGCGTTTTTTAATTTCTCTTGAGCCATTTCATTGGAAGCTGGTTTTTAAGTTCTTTGGAGTCATTTCGATGGAAGAGGGGTTTTAACTGCTATGGAGTCATTTCGTTGGAAGTGGGTTTTTATGTGCTCTGAGGTCATTTCGTTCGAAGCGGGTTTTTAAGAGCACTTTATTCTTTTGGTTGGAAGCGGGTTTTTAAGTGCTCTGGAGTCATTTCGTTGGAAGCGGGATTTTAAGTGCTCTGGAGACATTTCGTTGAAGCGGTTTTTTAAGTGCTCTGGAGTCATTTCGTTGGAAGCAGGTTTGTAAGTATTCTGGAAGCATTTCGTTGGAAGTTGGTTTTTAAGTGCTCTGGAGTCATTTCTTTGGAAGCAGATTTTTAAGTGCTCTGGAGTCATTTCGATAGAAGCGGATTTGAAGTGCTCTGGATTCATTTCATTGAAGCAGGTTTTTAAGTGCTCTGGAATCATTTTGTTGAAGCTGGTTTTTAAGTTCCTTGAGTCATTTCGTTTGAAACAGGTTTTAATTGCTCTTGAGTCATTTAGATTTGAAACGGGTTTTAATTGCTCTTGGGTCATTTCGTTTGGAAGTGGGTTTTTAAGTCGCCTGACACATTTCATTGAAGCGGGTTTTAAGTCCTCTGATTCATTACTTTGGAAGAAGGTTTTTAAGTGTTCTGTGTCCTGTCGTTGGAACCGGTTTTAAGTGGTCTGGAGTCATTTTATTGAAGCGGGTTTTTAAGTGCTCTGAGTCATTTCGTTGGAAGCGGTTTTTGCTCTGGACACATTTCGTTGGAAGCGGTTTTTAAGTGCTCTGGAGTCATTTCGATGGAAGTGGGATTTTAAGTGCTCTGGAGTCATTTCTTTGGAAGCAGGTTTTTAAGTGATCTGGTGTCATTTCTTTGAAGCAGGTTTTTAAGTGCTCTCGAGTCATTTAGATTTCAGTGCGTTTTTATGTGCTCTGGGGTCATTTCGTTAGCGGGTTTTTAAGTGCTCTGGAGTCATTTCGTTGGAAGCAGGTTTGTAGGCACTCTGGAAGCATTTCGTTGAAGTGGGTTTTGAAGTCCTCTGAGTCATTTGATTTGGAAGCTGTTTTTTCAGACTCTGAGTCATTTCTGCTGGCGGTTTTTACGTGCTCTGAGGTTATTTGTTTGGAAGCGTTTTTAATTGCTCTTGAGCCATTTCATTGGAAGCTGGTTTTTAAGTTCTTGAGTCATTTCTGATGGAAGAGGGATTTAAGTGCTATGGAGTCATTTTGTTGGAAGTGGGTTTTATGTGCCCTGAGGTCATTTCTGCTCGAGGCGGGTTTTAACAGCACTTTATTCATTTGGTTGGAAGCGGGTTTGTAAGTGCTCTAGAGGCATTTCGTTGGAAGCAGGTTTTTAAGTGCTCTGGAGTCATTTCGCTCAGCAGGGGTTTTAAGTGCTCTCAAGTCATTTCGTTTGAAGTGTGTTTTTATGTGCTCTGAGGTCATTTGGTTGGAAGGGGGTTTTAAGTGCTCTGAGTCATTTCGTTGGAAGCTGTTTTTACATGCTCTGGAGTCATTTCGTTGAAGCGGATTTTAAGTGCTCTGAGTCAGTCTGGCAGCGGGTTTGTAAGTGCTCTGGACTCATTTCTTTGAAGCGGAGATTAAGTGCTCTGAGTCATTTCGTTGGAAGAGGGTTTTTAAGTGTTCTGGGGTCATTTGGTTGGGAGGGGGTTTTAAGTGCTCTGAGTCATTTCGTTGGAAGTTGTTTTTACATGCTCTGGATGCACTTCAGAGGGAAGCGGATTTTAAGTGCTCTGGAGTCATTTCGATGGAAGTGGGATTTTAAGTGCTCTGAGTCATTTCTTTGGAAGCAGGTTTTTAAGTGATCTGGTGTCATTTCTTTGGAAGCAGGTTTTTGAGTGCTCTGGAGTCATTTCGTTGGAAACGGGTTTTTAATTGCTCTTGAGTCATTTCGTTGGAAGCGGTTTTTTAAGGGCTCTGAGTCATTTCGTTGGAAGTGGGTTTTTAAGTCGCCTGACACATTTCATTGAAGCGGGTTTTAAGTCCTCTGGATTCATTTCTTTGGAAGAGTGTTTTTAAGTGTTCTGGTGTCCTGTCGTTGGAACCGGGTTTTTAAGTGGTCTGGAGTCATTTTGTTGGAAGGGGGTTTTTAAGTGCTCTGGAGTCATTTCGTTGGAAGCGGGATTTTAAGTGCTCTGGAGTCATTTTGTGGCATCGGGTTTTTGAGAGCTCTGGAGTCATTTAGTTGGAAGCAAGTTTGAAAGTACTCTGGAAGCATTTCGTTGGACGCGGATTTTTAAGTGCTCTGGAGTCATTTCAATGGAAGTGGGATTTTAAGTGCTCTGGAGTCATTTCTTTGGAAGCAGGTTTTTAAGTGATCTGGTGTCATTTCTTTGGAAGCAGGTTTTTAAGTGCTCTCGAGTCATTTAGATTTGGAAGTGCGCGTTTTTATGTGCTCTGGGGTCATACTGTTGGAAGCGGGTTTTTAAGTGCTCTGGAGTCATTTTGTTGGAAGCAGGTTTGTAAGGTACACTGGAAGCATTTCGCTTTAGGCGGTTTTGAAGTGCTCTGAGTCATTTCACTGGAAGCGGTTTTTAAGTGCTCTGAGGTTATTTGTTTGGAAGCGTTTTTAATTTCTCTTGAGCCATTTCATTGAAGCTGGTTTTTAAGTTCTTTGGAGTCATTTCGATGGAAGAGGGGTTTTAACTGCTATGGAGTCATTTCGTTGGAAGTGGGTTTTTATGTGCTCTGAGGTCATTTTGTTCGAAGCGGGTTTTTAAGAGCACTTTATTCTTTTGGCTGGAAGCGGGTTTGTTAGTGCTCTAGAGGCATTTCGTTGGAAGCGGGTTTTTAAGTGTCTGGACTCATTTCGTGGAAGAGGTCTTTAAGTGTTCTGTGTCCTGTTGTTGAACCGGTTTTAAGTGGTCTGAGTCATTTTGATTTGGCAACGCTGCTTTTTAAGTGCTCTGGAGACATTTCGTTGAAGCAGTTCTTTAAGTCCTCTGGAGTCATTTCGTTGGAAGCAGGTTTGTAAGTACTCTGGAAGCATTTCGTTCGAAGCGGGTTTTTAAGAGCACTTTATTCTTTTGGTTGGAAGCGGGTTTTGAAGTGCTCTGGAGTCATTTCGTTGGAAGAGAGTTTTTAAGTGCTCTGGAGTAATTTCGTTGGAAGCTGTTTTTTAAATGCTCTGGAGTCATTTCGTTGAAACGGGATTTTAATTGCTCTGGAGTCATTTCGTTGGAAGCAGGATTTTAAGTGCTCTTCAGTCATTTTGTTGGAAGCGGGTTTTTAAGAGCTCTGGAGTCATTTAGTTGGAAGCAGGTTTGAAAGTACTCTGGAAGCATTTGGTTGGTAGGGGGTTTTAAGTGCTCTGAGTCATTTCTTTGAAACAGTTTTTAAGTGCTCTGGAGTCATTTCGATGGAAGTGGGATTTAAGTGCTCTGGAGTCATTTCATTGAAGCAGGTTTTTAAGTGATCTGTGTCATTTCTTTGAAGCAGGTTTATAAGTGCTCGAGTCATTTCACAGCTGCGTTTTTATGTGCTCTGGGGTCATTTCACAGCGGGTTTTAAGTGCTCTGAGTCATTTCGTTGGAAGCAGGTTTGTAAGTACCTGGAAGCATTTCGCACAGCGAGTTTTGAAGTGCTCTGAGTCATTTCCTTGAAGCTGTTTTTACCTGCTCTGAGTCATTTCGTTAGTAGCGGGTTTTATGTGCTCTGAATCATTTTGCTCTCGGGTTTTTAAGTGCTCTGAGTTATTTTGTTGGAAACAGGTTTTTAATTACTCTGGAGTCATTTCGTTGGAAACGGGTTTTTAATTGCTCTTGAGTCATTTTGTTGGAAGCGGTTTTTTAAGGGCTCTGGAGTCATTTCGTTGGAAGCGGGTTTTTAAGTCCTCTGGACACATTTCATTGGAAGCGGGTTTTTAAGTCCTCTGGATTCATTTCTTTGGAAGAGGGTTTTTAAGTGTTCTGGTGTCCTGTCGTTGGAACCGGGTTTTTAAGTGCTCTGGAGTCATTTCGTTGGAAGCAGGTTTGTAAGTACTCTGGAAGCATTTCGTTGGAAGATGGTTTTTAAGTGCTCTGGAGTCTTTTCTTTGGAAAGAGATTTTTAAGTGCTCTGGAGTCATTTCGATAGAAGCGGGATTCGAAGTGCTCTGGAGTCATTTCATTGGACGCAGGTTTTTAAATGCTCTGGAATCATTTTGTTGGAAGCGGGTTTTTAAGTTCTCTGAGTCATTTTTTGAAACAGGTGTTTAATTGCTCTGAGTCATTTCATTGGAAACGGGTTTTTAATTGTTCTTGAGTCATTTCGATTTGGAAGTGGGTTTTTAAGACGCCTGGACACATTTCATTGAAGCGGGTTTTAAGTCCCTCTGATTCATTTCTTTGGAAGAGGGTTTTAAGTGTTCTGTGTCCTTTCGTTGGAACCGGGTTTTAAGTGGTCTGGAGTCATTTTGTTGGAAGCGGGTTTTAAGTGCTCTGGAGTCATTTCGTTGAAGCGGTTTTAAGTGCTCTGGACACATTTTGGAAGCGGGTTTTAAGTGCTCTGAGTCATTTCGTTTAGTCGGTTTTTAAGTGCTCTGGAGTCATTTCGTTGGAAGAGAGTTTTTAAGTGCTCTGAGTCATTTCTGGGAAGCGGTTTTAAGTGCTCTCGAGTCATTTCGATGGAAGTGGGGTTTTATGTGCTCTGAGGTCATTTGGTTGGAAGGGGTTTTAAGTGCTCTGAGTCATTTTTGGAAGCTGTTTTTACATGCTCTGGAGTCATTTCGTTGGAAGCGGATTTTAAGTGCTCTGGAGTCATTTGTTGGAAGTGGGATTTTAAGTGCTCTGCAGTCATTTTGTTGAATCGGGTTTTTAAGAGCTCTGAGTCATTTAGTTGGAAGCAGGTTTGAAAGTACTCTGGAAGCATTTCTTGGAAGCGGATTTTTGTGCTCTGAGTCATTTCTTTGGAAGCAGGTTTTAAGTGCTCTGGGAGTCATTTCGATGGAAGTGGATTTTAAGTGCTCTGGGGTCATTTCTTTGGAAGCAGTTTTTTAAGTGATCTGGTGTCATTTCTTTGGAAGCAGGTTTTTAAGTGCTCTGGAGTCATTTCGATGGAAGTGGATTTTAAGTGCTCTGGAGTCATTTTTTTGAAGCAGGTTTTTAAGTGATCTGGTGTCATTTCTTTGGAAGCAGGTTTTTTAAGTGCTCTCGAGTCATTTAGTTGGAAGTGCGTTTTATGTGCTCTGGGTCATTTATTTCACAGCGGGTTTTTAAGTGCTCTGGAGTCATTTCTGCTGGAAGCAGGTTTTCAGGGTACCTGGAAGCATTTCGTTGGAAGTGGGTTTTGAAGTCCTCTGAGTCATTTCGTTGGAAGCTGTTTTTTCAGACTCTGGAGTCATTTAGATTTAGGCGGTTTTTACGTGCTCTGAGGTTATTTGTTTGGAATCGTTTTTAATTGCTCTTGAGCCATTTCATTGAAGCTGGTTTTTAAGTTCTTTGAGTCATTTTCGATGGAAGAGCGGATTTAAGTGCTATGGAGTCATTTTGTTGGAAGTGGGTTTTATGTGCCCTGAGGTCATTTCTGTTCGGCGGTTTTTAAGAGCACCATATTCATTTGGTTGGAAGCGGGTTTGTAAGTGCTCTAGAGGCATTTTCACAGCCGGTTTTTAAGTGCTCTGGAGTCATTTCGTTGGAAGTGGGTTTTATGTGCTCTGAGGTCATTTGGTTGGAAGGGGGTTTAAGTGCTCTGAGTCATTTCGTTGGAGGCTGTTTTTACATGCTCTGAGTCATTTCGTTGGAAGCGGATTTAAGTGCTCTGGAGTCAGTTTGGAAGCTGGTTTGTAAATGCTCTGGACTCATTTCTTTGAAGCGGAGATTAAGTGCTCTGAGTCATTTCGTTGGAAGAGGGGTTTTTAAGTGTTCTGGGGTAATTTGGTTGGGAGGGGGTTTTAAGTGCTCTGAGTCATTTCGTTTGGAAGTTGTTTTTTACATGCTCTGAAGCACTTAGAGGAAGCGGATTTTAAGTGCTCTGAGTCATTTTTGATGGAAGTGGGATTTAAGTGCTCTGGAGTCATTTCTTTGAAGCAGGTTTTTAAGTGATCTGGTGTCATTTCTTTGGAAGCAGGTTTTTAAGTGCTCTGAGTCATTTAGTTGAAAAGGGTTTTTTAATTGCTCTTGAGTCATTTCATTGGAAGCGGTTTTTAAGGGTTCTGAGTCATTTAGATTTGGAAGTGGGTTTTAAGTCGATCTGGACACATTTCATTGAAGCGGTTTTTAAGTCCTCTGATTCATTTCTTTGGAAGAGTGTTTTAAGTGTTCTGGTGTCCTGTCGTTGGAACCAGGTTTTAAGTGGTCTGAGTCATTTTGTTGGAAGCGGGTTTTAAGTGCTCTGGAGTCATTTCGTTGGAAGGGTTTTTAAGTGCTCTGGACACATTTTGTTGTTGAAGCGGGTTTTAAGTGCTCTGAGTCATTTCACAGTCGGGTTTTAAGTGCCTGGAGTCATTTCGTTGGAAGAGAGTTTTTAAGTGCTCTGAGTCATTTTTTGGAAGCGGGTTTTAAGTGCTCTCGAGTCATTTCGCTTGCAAGTGGGGGTTTTATGTGCTCTGAGGTCATTTGGTTGGAAGGGGGTTTTAAGTGCTCTGAGTCATTTTTCAAAGCTGTTTTTTACATGCTCTGGAGTCATTTCACAGCCGGATTTTAAGTGCTCTGGAGTCATTTCGTTGGAAGCAGGTTTGTAAGTACCTGGAAGCATTTTTGGAAGCTGGTTTTTAAGTGCTCTGAGTCATTTCTTTGGAAGCAGATTTTTAAGTGCTCTGGAGTCATTTCGATAGAAGCGGATTTGAAGTGCTCTGATTCATTTCATTGAAGCAGGTTTTTAAGTGCTCTGGAATCATTTCGTTGGAAGCGGGTTTTTAAGTTCCTTGGAGTCATTTCGTTGGAAACAGGTTTTTAATTGCTCTGGAGTCATTTCTTTGGAAACGGGTTTTTAATTGCTCTTGGGTCATTTCGTTGGAAGTGGGTTTTTAAGTCGTCTGGACACATTTCATTGGAAGCGGGTTTTTAAGTCCTCTGGATTCATTACTTTGGAAGAGGGTTTTTAAGTGTTCTGGTGTCCTGGCGTTGGAACCGGTTTTTAAGTGGTCTGGAGTCATTTTGTTGGAAGCGGGTTTTTAAGTGCTCTGGAGTCATTTCGTTGGAAGCGGGTTTTTAAGTGCTCTGGACACATTTCGTTGGAAGCGGGTTTTTAAGTGCTCTGGAGTCATTTCGTTGGAAGCCGGTTTTTAAGTGCTCTGGAGTCATTTCGTTGGAAGAGAGTTTTTAAGTGCTCTGGAGTCATTTCTTTGGAAGCGGGTTTTTAAGTGCTCTCGAGTCATTTCGTTAGCGTTTTTATGTGCTCTGAGGTCATTTGGTTGGAAGGGCGTTTTAAGTGCTCTGGAGTCATTTCGTTGGAAGCTGTTTTTTACATGCTCAGGAGTCATTTCGTTGGAAGCGGGATTTTAAGTGCTCTGGAGTCATTTCGTTGGAAGTGGGATTTTAAGTGCTCTGCAGTCATTTTGTTGGAAGCAGGTTTGAAAGTACTCTGGAAGAATTTCGTTGGAAGCTGATTTTTAAGTGCTCTGGAGTCATTTCTTTGGAACCAGTTTTTTAAGTGCTCTGGAGTCATTTCTTTGGAAGCAGGTTTTTAAGTGATCTGTTGTCATTTCTTTGGAAGCAGGTTTTTAAGTGCTCTCGAGTCATTTCGTTGGAAATGCGTTTTTATGTGCTCTGGGGTCATTTCGTTGGAAGCGGGTTTTGAAGTGCTCTGGAGTCATTTCGTTGGAAGCAGGTTTGTAAGTACTCTGGAAGCATTTCGTTGGAAGCAGGTTTTGAAATGCTCTGGAGTAATTTCGTTGGAAGCTGTTTTTTACGTGCTCTGGAGTCATTTCGCAGCGGGTTTTACGTGCTCTGAGGTTATTTATTTGGAAGCGTTTTTTAATTGCTCTTGAGCCATTTCATTGGAAGCTGGTTTTTAAGTTCTTTGGAGTCATTTCGATGGAAGAGGGGTTTTAACTGCTATGGAGTCATTTCGTTGGAAGTGGGTTTTTATGTGCTCTGAGGTCATTTGGTTGGAAGGGGGTTTTAAGTGCTCTGGAGTCATTTTGTTGGAAGCTGTTTTTTACATGCTCTGGAGTCATTTCGTTGGAAGTGGGATTTTAAGTGCTCTGGAGTCAGTTCGTTGGAAGCGGATTTGTAAATGCTCTGGACTCATTTCTTTGGAAGCGGGAGATTAAGTGCTCTGGAGTCATTTCGTTGGAAGAGGGTTTTTAAGTGTTCTGGGGTCATTTGGTTGGGAGGGGGTTTTTAAGTGCTCTGGAGTCATTTCGTTGGAAGTTGTTTTTTACATGCTCTGGAAGCACTTCGTAGGAAGCGGGATTTTAAGTGCTCTGGAGTCATTTCGATGGAAGTGGGATTTTAAGTGCTCTGGAGTCATTTCTTTGGAAGCAGGTTTTTAAGTGATCTGGTGTCATTTCTTTGGAAGCAGGTTTTTAAGTGCTCTGGAGTCATTTAGTTGGAAAAGGGTTTTTAATTGATCTGGTGTCATTTCTTTGGAAGCAGGTTTTTAAGTGCTCTCGAGTCATTTCTTTGGAAGTGCGTTTTTATGTGCTCTGGGGTCATTTCATTGGAAGCGGGTTTTTAAGTGCTCTGGAGTCATTTTGTTGGAAGCAGGTTTGTAAGTACTCTGGAAGCATTTCGTTGGAAGCGTGTTTTTACGTGCTCTGAGGTTATTTGTTTGGGCGTTTTTATTTCTCTTGAGCCATTTCATTGAAGCTGGTTTTAAGTTCTTTGAGTCATTTCGATGGAAGAGGGGTTTTAAGTGCTATGGAGTCATTTCGTTGGAAGTGGGTTTTTATGTGCTCTGAGGTCATTTCGTTCGAAGCGGGTTTTTAAGAGCACATTATTCATTTGGTTGGAAGCGGGTTTGTAAGTGCTCTAGAGGCATTTCATTGGAAGCGGGTTTTTAAGTGTCTGGACTCATTTCGTGGAAGAGGGCTTTAAGTGTTCTGGTGTCCTGTTGTTGAACTTGGTTTTTAAGTGGTCTGGAGTCATTTCGTTGGAAACGGGTTTTTAGTGCTCTTGAGACATTTCGTTGCCGCTTTTTAAGTGCTCTGAGTCATTTCGTTGGAAGTAGGTTTGTAAGTACTCTTGAAGCATTTTGTTGGAAGCTGGTTTTTTAAGTGCTCTGGAGTCATTTCTTTGAAGCAGATTTTTAAGTGCTCTGAGTCATTTCGATAGAAGCGGATTTGAAGTGCTCTGATTCATTTCATTGAAGCAGGTTTTTAAGTGCTCTGGAATCATTTCGTTGGAAGCGGGTTTTTAAGTTCCTTGAGTCATTTCTGTTGGAAACAGGTTTTTAATTGCTCTAGAGTCATTTCGATTTGAAACGGGTTTTTAATTGCCCTTGGGTCATTTCGTTGAATTGGGTTTTTAAGTCGCCTGACACATTTCATTGGAAGCGGGTTTTAAGTCCTCTGATTCATTTCTTTGGAAGAGGGTTTTAAGTGTTCTGGTGTCCTGTCGTTGGAACCGGTTTTTAAGTGGTCTGAGTCATTTTGTTGGAAGCGGGTTTTTAAGTGCTCTGGAGTCATTTCGTTGGAAGCGGGTTTTAAGTCGCTCTGGAGTCATTTCGTTGGAAGAGAGTTTTTAAGTGCTCTGAGTCATTTCTTTGGAAGCGGGTTTTAAGTGCTCTCGAGTCATTTCATTGGAAGTGGGTTTTTTGTGCTCTGAGGTCATTTTGTTGGAAGGGGGTTTTAAGTGCTCTGAGTCATTGGAAGTTGTTTTTACATGCTCTGAGTCATTTCGTTGGAAGCGGATTTTAAGTGCTCTGGACACATTTCGCAGAAGGGTTTTTAAGTGCTCTGGAGTCATTTTTCACAGTCGGTTTTTAAGTGCTCTGAGTCATTTCTTTGGAGGAGAGTTTTTAAGTGCTCTGGAGTCATTTTCTTTGGAAGCGGTTTTTAAGTGCTCTGAGTCATTTCGTTGGAAGTGGTTTTTATGTGCTCTGAGGTCATTTGGTTGAAGGGGGTTTTAAGTGCTCTGGAGTCATTTTCACAGCTGTTTTTTACATGCTCTGGAGTCATTTCGCTGGAAGCGGATTTTAAGTGCTCTGGAGTCATTTTGGAAGTGGATTTTAAGTGCTCTGCAGTCATTTTGTTGAATCGGGTTTTTAAGAGCTCTGAGTCATTTAGTTGAAGCAGGTTTGAAAGTACCTGGAAGAATTTCTGTTGGAAGCTGATTTTTAAGTGCTCTGGAGTCATTTCTTTTGAAGCAGGTTTTTAAGTGCTCTGGAGTCATTTCGATGGAAGTGGATTTTAAGTGCTCTGGAGTCATTTCTTTGGAAGCAGGTTTTTAAGTGATCTGTGTCATTTCTTTGGAAGCAGGTTTTTAGTGTTCTCGAGTCATTTAGCTGAAATGCGTTTTTGTGCTCTGGGGTCATTTCAGCGGGTTTTGAAGTGCTCTGGAGTCATTTCGTTGGAAGCAGGTTTGTAGGCACTCTGGAAGCATTTCGTTGAAGCAGGTTTTGAAATGCTCTGGAGCATTTCTGTTGACAGTTGTTTTTACGTGCTCTGGAGTCATTTAGCTGGAAGCGGTTTTACGTGCTCTGAGGTTATTTATTTGGAAGCGTTTTTAATTGCTCTTGAGCCATTTCATTGAAGCTGGTTTTTAAGTTCTTTGGAGTCATTTCGATGGAAGAGGGTTTTAACTGCTATGGAGTCATTTCGTTGGAAGTGGGTTTTTATGTGCTCTGAGGTCATTTGGTTGAAGGGGTTTTAAGTGCTCTGGAGTCATTTCACAGTTGCTGTTTTTACATGCTCTGAGTCATTTCGTTGGAAGTGGATTTTAAGTGCTCTGAGTCAGTTCGTTGGAAGCGGGTTTGTAAATGCTCTGGACTCATTTCTTTGGAAGCGGGAGATTAAGTGCTCTGGAGTCATTTCGTTGGAAGAGGGTTTTTAAGTGTTCTGGGGTCATTTGGTTGGGAGGGGGTTTTAAGTGCTCTGAGTCATTTCGTTGGAAGTTGTTTTTACATGCTCTGGAAGCATTCAGAGGAAGCGGATTTTAAGTGCTCTGGAGTCATTTCGATGGAAGTGGATTTTAAGTGCTCTGAGTCATTTTTTGGAAGCAGGTTTTTAAGTGATCTGGTGTCATTTCTTTGGAAGCAGGTTTTTAAGTGCTCTGGAGTCATTTAGTTGGAAAAGGGTTTTTAATTGCTCTTGAGTCATTTCGTTGGAAGCGGTTTTTAAGGGTTCTGAGTCATTTCGTTGGAAGTGGGTTTTAAGTCGTCTGGACACATTTCATTGGAAGCGGTTTTTAAGTCCTCTGATTCATTTCTTTGGAAGAGTGTTTTTAAGTGTTCTGTGTCCTGTCGTTGGAACCGGGTTTTAAGTAGTCTGAGTCATTTTGTTGGAAGCGGTTTTTAAGTGCTCTGGAGTCATTTTCAGCGGGTTTTAAGTGCTCTGGACACATTTTGTTGGAAGCGGGTTTTAAGTGCTCTGAGTCATTTCACAGTCGGTTTTTAAGTGCTCTGAGTCATTTCGTTGAAGAGAGTTTTTAAGTGCTCTGGAGTCATTTCTTTGAAGCGGATTTTAAGTGCTCTCGAGTCATTTCGTTGCAAGTGGGTTTTATGTGCTCTGAGGTCATTTGGTTGGAAGGGGTTTAAGTGCTCTGAGTCATTTTTTCAGAAGCTGTTTTTACATGCTCTGGAGTCATTTCGTTGAAGCGGATTTTAAGTGCTCTGGAGTCATTTCGCTGGAAGCGGATTTTAAGTGCTCTGAGTCATTTCAGCGGATTTTAAGTGCTCTGGAGTCATTTTGTGGCATCGGTTTTTAAGAGCTCTGAGTCATTTAGTTGAAGCAGGTTTGAAAGTACTCTGAAGCATTTCGTTGGAAGCGGATTTTAAGTGCTCTGGAGTCATTTCGATGGAAGTGGATTTTAAGTGCTCTGGAGTCATTTCTTTTGAAGCAGGTTTTTAAGTGATCTGTGTCATTTCTATGGAAGCAGGTTTTTAAGTGCTCTTTGAGTCATTTGCTGGAAGTGTGTTTTTATGTGCTCTGGGGTCATTTCATTGAAGCGGGTTTTAAGTGCTCTGAGTCATTTTGTTGAAGCAGGTTTGTAGGCACTCTTTAAGCATTTCGCTTGAAGCGGGTTTTACGTGCTCAGTTATTTGTTTGGGAGCGTTTTTTAATTTCTCTGAGCCATTTCATTGGAAGCTGGTTTTAAGTTATTTGGAGTCATTTCGATGCAAGAGGGGTTTTAAGTGCTATGGAGTCATTTCGCTGGAAGTGGGTTTTTATGTGCTCTGAGGTCATTTTGGAAGCGGTTTTAAGAGCACATTATTCATTTGTTGGAAGCTGGGTTTGTAAGTGCTCTAGAGGCATTTCTGGAAGCGGGTTTTTAAGTGTCTGGACTCATTTCGTGGAAGAGGGCTTTTAAGTGTTCTGGTGTCCTGTTGTTGGAACCGAGTTTTTAAGTGGTCTGGAGTCATTTCGCTGGAAACGGGTTTTTAAGTGCTCTGAGACATTTCGCTGAAGCGGGTTTTTAAGTGCTCTGAGTCATTTCGCTGGAAGCAGGTTTGTAAGTACTCTTGAAGCATTTCTGTTGAAGCTGGTTTTTAAGTGCTCTGAGTCATTTCTTTGAAGCAGATTTTTAAGTGCTCTGGAGTCATTTCGATAGAAGGGATTTGAAGTGCTCTGATTCATTTCATTGAAGCAGGTTTTTAAGTGCTCTGGAATCATTTCGCTTGAAGGGTTTTTAAGTTCCTTGAGTCATTTTGTTGGAAACAGGTTTTAATTGCTCTGGAGTCATTTCGTTGGAAACGGGTTTTTAATTGCCCTTTGGGTCATTTGTGTTGGAAGTGGGTTTTTAAGTCGCCTGACACATTTCATTGAAGCGGTTTTTAAGTCCCTCTGATTCATTTCTTTGGAAGAGGGTTTTTGTGTTCTGTGTCCTGTCGTTGGAACCGGTTTTAAGTGCTCTGAGTCATTTGTTGGAAGCGGTTTTTAAGTGCTCTGACACATTTTGTTGGAAGCGGGTTTTAAGTGCTCTGGAGTCATTTCTACAGTCGGTTTTTAAGTGCTCTGGAGTCATTTCGTTGGAAGAGAGTTTTAAGTGCTCTGGAGTCATTTCTTTGAAGCGGTTTTTAAGTGCTCTGAGTCATTTCGTTGAAGTGGGTTTTATGTGCTCTGAGGTCATTTGGTTGGAAGGGGGTTTAAGTGCTCTGGAGTCATTTCGTTTGGAAGTTGTTTTTACATGCTCTGAGTCATTTCTGGAAGCGGATTTTAAGTGCTCTGGAGTCATTTCGCTGGAAGTGGGATTTTAAGTGCTCTGCAGTCATTTTGTTGAATCGGTTTTTAAGAGCTCTGGAGTCATTTAGTTGGAAGCAGGTTTGAAAGTACAACTGGAAGCATTTCTGTTGGAAGCAGATTTTAAGTGCTCTGAGTCATTTTTGGAAGCAGGTTTTAAGTGCTCTGGAGTCATTTCGATGGAAGTGGGATTTTAAGTGCTCTGAGTCATTTCTTTTGAAGCAGGTTTTAAGTGATCTGTGTCATTTCTTTGAAGCAGGTTTTTAAGTGCTCTCGAGTCATTTTGATGGAAGTGGATTTTAAGTGCTCTGAGTCATTTCTTTGGAAGCAGGTTTTTAAGTGATCTGGTGTCATTTCTTTGAAGCAGGTTTTTAAGTGCTCTGGAGTCATTTAGTTGGAAAAGGGTTTTTAATTGCTCTTGAGTCATTTCGTTGGAAACGGTTTTTAAGGGTTCTGGAGTCATTTCATTAGAAGTGGGGTTTTAAGTCGTCTGGACACATTTCATTGAAGCGGTTTTAAGTCCTCTGATTCATTTCTTTTGAAGAGTGTTTTTAAGTGTTCTGTGTCCTGTCGTTGGAACCGGTTTTTAAGTGGTCTGGAGTCATTTTGTTGGAAGCGGTTTTTAAGTGCTCTGAGTCATTTTGGAAGCGGGCTGCTGGAAGCGGGTTTTTAAGTCCTCTGATTCATTTCTTTGGAAGAGGGTTTTTAAGTGTTCTGTGTCCTGTCGTTGGAACCGGTTTTTAAGTGCTCTGAGTCATT
This sequence comes from Meriones psammophilus, assembly GCA_036365155.1. Taxonomy (NCBI): domain Eukaryota; kingdom Metazoa; phylum Chordata; class Mammalia; order Rodentia; family Muridae; genus Meriones; species Meriones psammophilus. The sequence continues at coordinate 58,627 of JAEOAE010004101.1, forward strand.
TCCTTTGGAAGCTGTTTTTACGTGCTCTGAGTCATTTTGCTGGAAGCGGTTTTTACGTGCTCTGAGGTTATTTATTTGGAAGCGTTTTTTAATTGCTCTTGAGCCATTTCATTGAAGCTGGTTTTTAAGTTTTTTGAGTCATTTTGATGGAAGAGGGGTTTTAAGTGCTATAGAGTCATTTTGTTGGAAGTGGGTTTTATGTGCTCTGAGGTCATTTCGTTCAAGCTGGTTTTTAAGAGCACTTTATTCATTTGGTTGGAAGCGGTTTTAAGTGCTCTAGAGGCATTTCATTGAAGCGGTTTAAAAGTGTCTGGACTCATTTCGTGGTAGCGGGTTTTAAGTGTTCTGAGTCATTTTCTGGAAGCAGATTTTAAGTGCTCTGAGTCATTTAGTTGGGAGAGAATTTTTAAGTGTTCTGTGTCCTGTCATTGAAACCGGTTTTTCAGTGCTCAGGAGTCATTTCGTTGGAAGAGAGTTTTAAGTGCTCTGGAGTCATTTCTTTGGAAGCGGTTTTTAAGTGCTCTGGAGTCATTTCACAGAAGTGGGTTTTTATGTGCTCTGAGGTCATTTGGTTGGAAGGGGTTTTGTGCTCTGGAGTCATTTCGTGGAAGCTGTTTTTACATACTCTGAGTCATTTCGTTGGAAGTGGATTTTAAGTGCTCTGAGTCAGTTGCTGGAAGCGGTTTCAAGTGCTCTGACTCATTTCTTTGAAGCGGAGATTAAGTGCTCTGGAGTCATTTCGTTGGAAGAGGGTTTTAAGTGTTCTGGGGTCATTTGGTTGGGAGGGGGTTTTAAGTGCTCTGAGTCATTTCACAGTTGGTTTTACATGCTCTGAAGCACTTTGTAGGAAGCTGGATTTTAAGCGCATTGAGTCATTTCGATGGAAGTGGATTTTAAGTGCTCTGGAGTTATTTCATTGGAAGCAGGTTTTTAAGTGATCTGTGTCATTTCTTTTGAAGCAGGTTTTTAAGTGCTCTCGAGTCATTTCCTTTGAAGTTGTTTTTTACCTGCTCTGAGTCATTTCAGTTGAAGCAGGTTTTTAAGTGCTCTGAGTCATTTCATTGGAAACGGGTTTTTAATTGCTCTTGAGTCATTTCAGCGGTTTTTAAGGGTTCTGAGTCATTTCGCTGGAAGTGGGTTTTAAGTCCTCTGATTCATTTCTTTGGAAGAGTGTTTTTAAGTGTTCTGTGTCCTGTCATTGGAACCGGTTTTTAAGTGGTCTCTGAGTCATTTTGTTGGAAGCGGTTTTTAAGTGCTCTGAGTCATTTCGCTGGAAGCGGTTTTAAGTGCTCTGGACACATTTTGTTGGAAGCGGTTTTAAGTGCTCTGAGTCATTCGTTGGAAGCCGGTTTTAAGTGCTCTGAGTCATTTTCTGGAAGAGAGTTTTAAGTGCTCTGGAGTCATTTCTTTGAAGCGGTTTTAAGTGCTCTTGAGTCATTTTTGAAAGTGGGTTTTTATGTGCTCTGAGGTCATTTGGTTGGAAGGGGGTTTTAAGTGCTCTGAGTCATTTCAGTTGTTTTTTACATGCTCTGAGTCATTTCGTTGGAAGCGGATTTTAAGTGCTCTGCAGTCATTTTGTTGAAACCGTTTTTAAGAGCTCTGAGTCATTTAGTTGGAAGCAGGTTTGAAAGTACCTGGAAGAATTTCATTGAAGCGGTTTTTAAGTGCTCTGGAGTCATTTCTTTGAAGCGGTTTTTAAGTGTTCTCGAGTCATTTCACAGAAGTGGGTTTTTATGTGCTCTGAGGTCATTTGGTTGAAGGGGGTTTAAGTGCTCTGGAGTCATTTGTTGGAAGCTATTTTTTACATGCTCTGAGTCATTTCACAGCGGATTTTAAGTGCTCTGGAGTCATTTGTTTGGAAGCGGATTTTAAGTGCTCTGAGTCATTTTGTGGCATCGGTTTTTAAGAGCTCTGAGTCATTTAGTTGAAGCAGGTTTGAAAGTACCTGGAAGCATTTCGCTGGAAGCGGATTTTTTGTGCTCTGAGTCATTTTGATGGAAGTGGATTTTAAGTGCTCTGGAGTCATTTCTTTGGAAGCAGGTTTTTACATGATCTGGTGTCATTTTTTGAAGCAGGTTTTTAGTGTTCTGAGTCATTTCTGCTAGCGGATTTTATGTGCTCTGGGGTCATTTTGTTGGAAGCTGGGTTTTTATGCTCTGGAGTCATTTTGTTGGAAGCAGGTTTCAGGCACCTGGAAGCATTTCGCTTGAAGCGGTTTTGAAGTGCTCTGGAGTCATTTCGCTTTGGAAGCGGGTTTTACGTGCTCTGAGGTTATTTGTTTGAAGCCGCTTTTAATTTCTCTTGAGCCATTTCATTGAAGCTGGTTTTTAAGTTCTTGAGTCATTTCTGATGGAAGAGGGGTTTTGGTGCTATGGAGTCATTTCGTTGGAAGTGGGTTTTTATGTGCTCTGAGGTCATTTCTGCCAGCGGGTTTTTAAGAGCACTTTATTCATTTGGTTGGAAGCAGGTTTGTAAGTGCTCTAGAGGCATTTCGCTGGAAGCGGTTTTTAAGTGTCTGGACTCATTTCGTGGAAGAGGGCTTTTAAGTGTTCCTGTGTGTTGTTGGAACCGGTTTTTAAGTGGTCTGAGTCATTTCGCTGGAAACGGTTTTTAAGTGCTCTGGAGACATTTCGTTGAAGCGGTTTTTAAGTGCTCTTGAGTCATTTGGAAGCAGGTTTTAAGTACTTTGAATCATTTCGTTGGAAGATGGTTTTTAAGTGCTCTGAGTCATTTCTTTGGAAGCAGATTTTTATGCTCTGGAGTCATTTCGATAGAAGGGATTTGAAGTGCTCTGGATTCATTTCATTGAAGCAGGTTTTTAAGTGCTCTGAATCATTTCGCTGGAAGCGGTTTTAAGTTCCTTGGAGTCATTTTCTGGAAACAGGTTTTTAATTGCTCTGGAGTCATTTCTGTTGAAACGGTTTTTAATTGCCTTCGGTCATTTCTGAAGTGGGTTTTAAGTCGCCTGACACATTTCATTGGAAGCGGTTTTTAAGTCCTCTGATTCATTTCTTTGAAGAGGGTTTTCATGTTCTGTGTCCTGTCGTTGGAACCGGTTTTTAAGTGCTCTGAGTCATTTCTGAAGCGGGTTTTAAGTGCTCTGGACACATTTTGTTGGAAGCGGGTTTTAAGTGCTCTGGAGTCATTTCTGTTGAAGCTGGTTTTAAGTGCTCTGGAGTCCTTTCTGCTGGAAGAGAGTTTTAAGTGCTCTGAGTCATTTCTTTGAAGCGGTTTTTAAGTGCTTCTTTAGTCATTTCTGTTGGAAGTGGGTTTTTATGTGCTCTGAGGTCATTTGGTTGAAGGGGTTTTTAAGTGCTCTGAGTCATTTTGTTGGAAGTTGTTTTTTACATGCTCTGAGTCATTTCCTTGGAAGCGGATTTTAAGTGCTCTGCAGTCATTTTGTTGAACTGGTTTTTAAGAGCTCTGAGTCATTTAGTTGGAAGCAGGTTTGAGCACTCTGGAAGAATTTCATTGAAGCGGTTTTTAATGCTCTGAGTCATTTCTTTGAAGCAGGTTTTTAAGTGCTCTGAGGTCATTTTTGATGGAAGTGGGATTTTAAGTGCTCTGGAGTCATTTTTTGAAGCAGGTTTTGCTGATCTGGGTCATTTCTTTGGAAGCAGGTTTTAAGTGCCTGAGTCATTTTGATGGAAGTGGATTTTAATTGCTCTGGAGTCATTTTTGAAGCAGGTTTTTATGATCTGCGTCATTTTTGAAGCAGGTTTTAAGTGCTCTGAGTCATTTCTTTGAAGTGCTTTTATGTGCTCTGGGGTCATTCTGCTGGAGCCGGTTTTTAAGTGCTCTGGAGTCATTCTGCTGAAGCTAGGTTTCAGCACCTGAAGCATTTCGCTTAGCAGGTTTTGAAATGCTCTGGAGTCATTTCACAGTTGGTTTTACGTGTCTGAGTCATTTGGAAGCAAGTTTTTAGTGCTCTGGAGTCATTTCGATGGAAGAGGGTTTTTAAGTGCTATGGAGTCATTTTGTTGGAAGTGGGTTTTATGTGCTCTTGAGGTCATTTCGCTGGAAGCGTGGTTTTTAAGAGCACTTTATTCATTTGGTTGGAAGCCGGTTTCAGGTGCGCTCTAGAGGCATTTCGTTGGAAGTGGGTTTTTAAGTGTCTGGACTCATTTCGTGGAAGCTGGTTTTTAAGTGCGCTCAAGTCATTTCGTTTGAAGTGGTTTTTATGTGCTCTCAGGTCATTTGTTTGAGGGGTTTTAAGTGCTCTGGAGTCATTTAGTTGAAGTCGGTTTTTATGCTCTGGAGTCATTTCGCTGGAAAAGTTTTTAACTGCTCTGGAGTCATTTTTTGGAAGCGGAGATTAATGCTCTGAGTCATTTTGTTGAAGAGGGTTTTTAACTGTTCTGGGGTCATTTGGTTGGGAGGGGGTTTTTAAGTGCTCTGAGTCATTTCTGTTGCAAGTTGTTTTTACATGCTCTGGAAGCACTTTTGAGGGAAGTAGGATTTTTAAGTGCTCTGAGTCATTTCGATGGAAGTGGGATTTTATGTGCTCTGGAGTCATTTTTTGAAGCAGGTTTTTAAGTGATTTGTGTCATTTTTTTGAAGCAGGTTTTTAAGTGCTCTGAGTCATTTGCTGGAAACGGGTTTTTAATTGCTCTTGAGTCATTTTGGAAGCGGTTTTTAAGGCTCTGAGTCATTTTGTTGAACTCAGGATTTTGGTAATCTGAGTCATTTTGTTGGAAGCGGTTTTTAAGTGTTCTCTGTCATTTTGTTGAAGCAGGTTTGTAAGTGGTCTGGAGTCATTTCGCTCAAGCGGTTTTTAAGTGCTCTGGAGTCATTTCGATTGAATCAGGATTTTAAGCACTCTGAGTCATTTTTATTGGAAGCGGTTTTAAGTGTTCTCTAGTCATTCTGTTGGAAGCGGTTTTTAAGTGGTCTGGGGTCATTTGCTGGAAGCGGTTTTTATGGTCTGGAGTCATTTCGTTGAATTGGTTTTTAAGTCCTCTGGACACATTTCGCTGGAAGCGGGTTTTTAAGTCTCTGATTCATTTTTTGGAAGAGGGTTTTAGTGTTCTGTGTCCTGTCGTTGGAACCGGCTTTTTATGGTCTGGAGTCATTTTGGAAGCGGGTTTTAAGTGATCTGGAGTCATTTTGTTGGAAGCGGTTTTACATGCTCTGGACGATTTCTGGAAGCGGTTTTTAAGTGCTCTCGAGTCATTTCATTGGAAGTGGGTTTTTTATGTCCCTCTGAGGTCATTTTGTTGGAAGGGTTTTTAAGTGCTCTGAGTCATTTCTTTGAAGCGGTTTTTAAGCACCTGGAGTCATTTCGTTGAATCGCATTTTAAGCACTCTGAGTCATTTCGCTGGAAGAGGATATTTAATTGTTCTGGTGGCCTGTCGTTGAACCGGTTTTAATTGCTCTGGGTCATTTTCATTGAAGTGGGTTTTTAAGTCGCCTGGACACATTTCATTGATGCGGTTTTTAAGTCCTCTGATTCATTTTTTGGAAGAGGGTTTATGTTCTGTGTCCTGTTTGGAACTGGTTTTTTGCTGGTCTGAGTCATTTTGTTGGAAGCGGTTTTTTATGCTCTGGAGTCATTTTCTTGAAGCAGTTTTGTAATTGCTCTGGAGGCATTTTGTTGGAAGAGGGTTTTAAGTGCTCTGAGACATTTCTTAGGAAGGGTTTGTAAATGCTCTGGAGTCATTTCTTAGGAAGCAGGTTTTAAATGCTCAGAGACATTTCGTTGGAAGCAGGTTTTTTAAGTGCTCTGAGTCATTTCAGAGAAGAGAATTTTTATGTGTTCTGGTATCCTGTCATTGGAAACCGTTTTTAAGTGCTCTGGGGTCATTTCATTGAAGCAGGTTTATAAGTGCTCTGCAGTCAGTCTGATGGAAGCGGGTTTGTAAGTCCTCTGATTCATTTCTTTGAAGAGGCTTTTAAGTATTCTGTGTCCTGTCGTTGAACTGGTTTTTAAGTGCTCTGGAGTCATTTCGCTGAAGAGAATTTAAGTGTTCTGTACTGTCGTTGAAACCAGTTTTTAAGTGCTCTGAGTCATTTTGCTGGAAGCAGATTTTTAAGTGCTCTGGGAGTCATTTCGATAGAAGCTGGATTTGAAGTGCTCTGATTCATTTCATTGGAAGCAGGTTTTTAAGTGCTCTTGAATCATTTCGCTTGAAGCGGTTTTTAAGTTCCTTGAGTCATTTCTTGAAACAGGTTTTTAATTGCTCTGAGTCATTTCTTTGAAACGGTTTTTAATTGGTCTTGGTCATTTAGTTGAAGTGGTTTTTAAGTCGTCTTGACACATTTCATTGAAACGGTTTTTAAGTCCTCTGATTCATTTTTTGGAAGAGGGTTTTTATGTTCTGGTGTCCTGTCGCTGGAACCGGTTTTTTAAGCGCTCTGAGTCATTTGTTTGAAGCGGATTTTTAAGTGCTCTGGACACATTTTGTTGGAAGCGGTTTTTAAGTGCTCTGGAGTCATTTCACAGTTGGGTTTTGGCTGAAGAGCTCTGAGTCATTTTGTTGGAAGAGGTTTTTAAGTGCTCTGGAGTCATTTTTGGAAATGGGTTTTAAGTGCTCTGGAGTCATGTCGTTGAAGCGGGTTTTATGTGCTCTGAGGTCATTTTGGTTGGAAGGGGGTTTTAAGTGCTCTGAGTCATTTCTTCAGTTTGCTGTTTACATGCCTGAGTCATTTCGCTGGAAAGGGATTTTGCGCTCTGGAGTCATTTCGCTGGAAGCGGATTTTGTGCTCTTGCAGTCATTTTGTTGGAATCGGTTTTTAAGAGCTCTGAGTCATTTAGTTGAAGCAGGTTTATGTGCACCTGGAAGTCATTTTGTTTGAAGCAGGTTTTTAAGTGCTCTGAGTCATTTTTGTTGGTTTTTTAAGTGTTCTGAGTCATTTTGATAGAAGTGGATTTTAAGTGCTCTGAGTCATTTTTTTGGAAAGCAGGTTTTAAGTGATCTGTGTCATTTTTGAAGCAGGTTTTTGGTGCCTTTGAGTCATTTCGATGGAAGCAGGGATTTTAAGTGCTCTGAGCCATTTTGAAGCAGGTTTTAAGTGATCTGTGTCATTTCTTTGGAAGCAGGTTTTTAAGTGCTCTGAGTCATTTAGTTGGAAAAGGGTTTTAATTGCTCTTGAGTCATTTCTGTTGGAAACGGTTTTTAAGGGTTCTGAGTCATTTCTGAAAAGTGGTTTTAAGTCGCCTGACACATTTCATTGAAGCGGTTTTTAAGTCCTGATTCATTTTTTGGAAGAGTGTTTTGTGTTCTGTGTCCTGTCATTGGAACCGGGTTTTTAAGTGGTCTGAGTCATTTTGTTGGAAGCGGTTTTTAAGTGCTCTGGAGTCATTTCTGGAAGCGGTTTTTAAGTCCTCTGATTCATTTCTTTGAAGAGGGTTTTTAAGTGTTCTGTGTCCTGTCGTTGGAACCGGTTTTTAAGTGCTCTGAGTCATTTTGTTGGAAGTTGTTTTTTACGTGCTCTGAGTCATTTCGCTGGAAGCGGGTTTTACGTGCTCTGAGGTTATTTATTTGAAGCGGTTTTTAATTGCTCTTGAGCCATTTCATTGAAGCTGGTTTTAAGTTTTTGAGTCATTTGATGGAAGAGGGGTTTTAGTGCTATAGAGTCATTTTGTTGGAAGTGGTTTTTATGTGCCTGAGGTCATTTCTGCTCAAGCGGTTTTTAAGAGCACTTTATTCATTTGGTTGGAAGCGGTTTTTAAGTGCTCTAGAGGCATTTCATTGAAGCGGGTTTTTAAGTGTCTGGTGTCATTTTCGTGGTAGCGGGTTTTTGGGTGTTCTGGAGTCATTTCTGGAAGCGGATTTTATGTGCTCTGGAGTCATTTATTGGGAGAGAATTTTTAAGTGTTCTGAGTCCTTTCATTGAAACAGGTTTTTCAGTGCTCTGGAGTCATTTCGCTGGAAGAGTTTTTTGTGCTCTGAGTCATTTTGGAAGCAGGTTTTTAAGTGCTCTTGATTCATTCTCTCGAAGTTTTTTATGTGCCTGAGGTCATTTTTGAAGGGGGTTTTATGCTCTGAGTCATTTCTTTGGAAGCTGTTTTTTACATACCTCTTGAGTCATTTTGTTGGAAGTGGTTTTTAAGTGCTCTGAGTCAGTTCATTGGAAGCTGGTTTTAAGTGCTCTGAGTCATTTCTTTGGAAGTGGGAGATTATGTGCCTGAGTCATTTCTGTTGGAAGAGGGTTTTAAGTGTTCTGGGTCATTTCTTGGGAGGGGTTTTTTATGTCTGAGTCATTTCACAGTTGTTTTTAGTGCTCTGAGTCAGTTCAGAGGAAGCGGATTTTAAGTGCATTGAGTCATTTCATGGAAGTGGATTTTAAGTGTCTGAGTTATTTCATTGGAAGCAGGTTTTAAGTGATCTGTGTCATTTCTTTGAAGCCGGTTTTTAGTGTGCTCTGAGTCATTTCCTTGAAGTTGTTTTTTTACCGTCTCTGAGTCATTTCATTGGAAGCAGGTTTTTAAGTGCTCTGGAGTCATTTCATTGAAACGGTTTTAATTGTCTTGAGTCATTTCGCTGGAAGCGGTTTTTTAAGGGTTCTGAGTCATTTCTTTGAAGTGGTTTTTAAGTCCTCTGAGTCATTTTTGAAGAGTGTTTTTAAGTGTTCTGTGTCCTTTCATTGGAACCGGTTTTTAGTGGTCTGAGTCATTTTGTTGGAAGGGTTTTTAAGTGCTCTGAGTCATTTCATTGCAAGTTGGTTTTTAAGTGCTAGTGTCACATTTTGTTGAAGGGGTTTTTAAGTGTTCTGGAGTCATTTGGAAGCCGGTTTTAAGTGCTCTGAGTCATTTGTTGAAACGGTTTTAAGTGCTCTGAGTCATTTTTTGAAGCGGGTTTAAGTGCTCTGGAGTCATTTAGTTAAGCGGGTTTTTATGTGCTCTGAGGTCATTTGGTTGAAGGGGTTTTAAGTGCTCTGGAGTCATTTCGCAGTTGCAGGTTTACATGCTCTGAGTCATTTCTTTGAAGCGGGATTTTATGTGCTCTGCAGTCATTTTGTTGAACTGTTTAAGAGCTCTGAGTCATTTAGTTGAAGCAGGTTTTAAGTGCTCTGAAGAATTTCATTGGAAGTGGTTTTTTAAGTGCTCTGGAGTCATTTTTTGTTGGTTTTTGTTTCTAAGTCATTTCGTTGGAAGTGGGTTTTTTATGTGCTCTGAGGTCATTTTGTTGGAAGGGCTTTTTATGTGCTCTGAGTCATTTCTGCTGGAAGTTGGTTTTTACATGCTCTGGAGTCATTTCATGGAAGCGGATTTTAAGTGCTCTGAGTCATTTCATTGGAAGAGGATTTTAAGTGCTCTGAGTCATTTCTTGAAGAGGGTTTTTAAGAGCTCTGAGTCATTTAGTTGGAAAGAGGTTTGAAAGTACTCTGGAGTCATTTTGCTTGAAGCGGGATTTTATGCTCCTGAGTCATTTCGATGGAAATGGATTTTAATTGCTCTGGAGTCATTTCTTTGAAGCAGGTTTTACATGATCTGAAGTCATTTTTGAAGCAGGTTTTAAGTGTTCTGAAGTCATTTCGTTGGGAAGCGATTTATGTGTGCTTGGGGTCATTTTGTTGGAAGCCGGTTTTTGCTCTGAGTCATTTTTTTGAAGCAGGTTTTTAGGCACCTGAAACATACTTACAGCGGTTTTGAAGTGCCTGAGTCATTTGCTTGAAGCGGGTTTTTACGTGTACTTCTGAGGTTATTTGTCTGGAAGCCGGTTTTAAGTTCTCTTGAGCCATTTTGTTGGAAGCTGGTTTTAAGTTCTTGAGTCATTTCGATGGAAGAGGGGTTTAAGTGCTCTGGAGTCATTCCTTGGAAGTGGGTTTTATGTGCTCTGAGGTCATTTCTTGGAAGCCGGTTTTTAAGAGCACTTTATTCATTTGGTTGAAGCAGGTTTGTAAATGCCTAGAGTCATTTCCCTATGGAAGCGGTTTTTAAGTGTCTAAGTCATTTCGTGGAAGAGGGCTTTTTGTTCCTGTGTCCTGTTGTTGAAGGGTTTTTAAGTGGTCTGGAGTCATTTGTTGAAACAGGTTTTTAAGTGTTCTGAGTCATTTCTTTGAAACGGTTTTTAAGTGTTTTGAGTCATTTCTTTTGGAAGCAGGTTTATAGGCTCTGAATCATTTGGAAGCAGGGTTTTTGTGATCTGAGTCATTTCTTTGAAGCAGGTTTTTAGTGCTCTGGAGTCATTTCGATAGAACCGGATTTGAAGTGGTCTGATTCATTTTGTTGGAAGCAGGTTTTTAAGTGTTTGAATCATTTCTTCAGAAGGGTTTTTAAGTTCCTTGAGTCATTTTGTTGGAAACAGGTTTTTAATTGCTCTGGAGTCATTTGAAACGGGTTTTAATTGTTCTGGGTCATTTCTGGAAGGGTTTTTAAGTGCTCTGGAGTCATTTCATTGAAGCGGTTTTAAGTCCTCTGATTCATTTTTGAAGAGGGTTTTAAGTGTTCTGGTGTCCTGTCGTTGGAACCGGTTTTAAGTGCTCTGGAGTCATTTTTTGGAAGCGGATTTTATGTGCTCTGACACATTTTGTTGAAGCGGGTTTTAAGTGCTCTGAGTCATTTAAGTCCTCTGAAGCTGGTTTTAAGTGCTTGGAGTCATTTCGCTGGAAGAGAGTTTTTAAGTGCTCTGAGTCATTTCTTTGAAGCGTGGTTTTAAGTGCTCTCGAGTCATTTTGTTGGAGGTGGGTTTTATGTGCTCTGAGGTCATTTGGTTGAAGGGGGTTTTAAGTGCTCTGAGTCATTTCTTTGGACAGCTGTTTTACATGCTCTGGAGTCATTTCGCTGGCTGGATTTTAAGTGTCTGCAGTCATTTTGTTGAACTAGGTTTTAAGAGCTCTGAGTCATTTAGTTGGAAGCAGGTTTAAGAGCCTGGAAGAATTTCATTGAAGCGGTTTTTTAAGTGCTCTGAGTCATTTTTTGGAAGCAGGTTTTATGCTCTGAGGTCATTTTTGAAGGTTTTTAGTGCTCTGAGTCATTTCTTGAAGCAGGTTTTTATGTGATCTGCAGTCATTTCTTTGAAGCAGGTTTTTAAGTGCTCTGGAGTCATTTTTGGAAGTGGATTTATGTGCTCTGAGTCATTTTTTGGAAGCAGGTTTTCCTTCTGATCTTAGAGTCATTTCTTTTGAAGCAGGTTTTAAGTGTCTGAGTCATTCGCCAGCTGCTTTTATGTGCTCTGGGTCATTTCTGCAGTTGGGTTTTGTGTTCTGGAGTCATGTCGTTGGAAAACAGGTTCAGGCACTCTGAAGCATTTCGCTTGAAGAGGGTTTTGAAATGCTCCTGGAGTCATTCTGGAAGTAGCTGTTTTTACGTGCTCTGGGAGTCATTTTTGAAGCAAGTTTTTAAGTGCTCTGAGTCATTTCGATGGAAGAGGGTTTTAAGTGCTATGGAGTCATTTTGTTGGAAGTGGGGTTTTTATGTGCTCTGAGGTCTGAGTCAGTTGCCGGGTTTTAAGAGCACTTTATTCATTTGGTTGAAGGGTTTTATGCTCTGAGGCATTTTGCTTGAAGCGGGTTTTTTAAATGTCTGTTGTCATTTCTGTTGGAAGCGGGTTTTTAATTGCTCTCAAGTCATTTCGCTTGAAGTGTTTTTAGTGCTCTCAGGTCATTTGGTTTGGGGGTTTTAAGTGCTCTGGAGTCATTTTAGTTGGAAGCGGTTTTTTAGTGCTCTGAGTCATTTTGCTGGAAAAGACTTTTAACTGTTTGAGTCATTTCTTTGAAGCGGAGATTAAGTGCTCTGGAGTCATTTCTGCTTGGAAGAGGGTTTTTAACTGTTCTGGGTCATTTGGTTGGGAGGGGGTTTTTAAGTGTTCTGAGTCATTTGGAAGTTGTTTTTTACATGCCTGACCTACACTTCAGGGGAAGTGGATTTTAAGTGCTCTGAGTCATTTCGATGGAAGTGGGATTTTATGTGTCGGAGTCATTTTTGAAGCAGGTTTTAAGTGATTTGCGTCATTTCTTTGAAGCAGGTTTTAAGTGCTCTGGAGTCATTTCTACTGAAACGGGTTTTTAATTGCTCTGAGTCATTTCTGGAAGCGGGTTTTTTAAGGGCTCTGAGTCATTTTGTTGAATCAGGGTTTTAAGTAATCTGAGTCATTTTGTTGGAAGGGGTTTTTAAGTGTTCTCGTCATTTTGTTGGAAGTTGTTTGTACATGGTCTGAGTCATTTCGCTCAAGCGGGTTTTTATGTGCTCTGGAGTCATTTCAATTGAATCAGGATTTAAGTGTTCTTGAGTCATTTTATTGGAAGCGGTTTTGAGTTTCTAGTCATTCTGTTGGAAGGATTTGTAAGTGGTCTGGGGTCATTTCGCTGAAGCGGGTTTTAGTGGTCTGAGTCATTTCTTTGAATTGGGTTTTAAGTCCTCTGACACATTTATTGAAGAGGGTTTTAAGTCCTCTGATTCATTTTTTGGAAGAGGGTTTTTAGTGTTCTGGTGTCCTGTCGTTGGAACCGGCTTTAAGTGGTCTGGAGTCATTTGCAGCTGTTTTAAGTGATCTGGAGTCATTTTGTTGAAGCGGTTTTAAGTGTCTGGACGATTTCGTAGAAGCGGTTTTTAAGTGCTCTGGAGTCATTTCATTGGAAGTGGGTTTTATGTCCCTCTGAGGTCATTTCGTTGGAAGGGTTTTTAAGTGTCTGGGAGTCATTTCTTTGAAACCGGGTTTTATGCTCTGGGGTCATTTCATTGAATCGGCATTTTAAGTACTCTGAGTCAGTTCGCTGGAAGAGGATATTTAATTGTTCTGTGGCCTGTCGTTGGAACCGGTTTTAATTGCTCTTGGGTCATTTCACAAGGGTTTTAAGTCGCCTGACACATTTCATTGATGCGGTTTTTAAGTCCTCTGATTCATTTCTTTGAAGAGGGTTTTTATGTTCTGTGTCCTGTCATTGAACTGGGTTTTTATGGTCTGGAGTCATTTTGTTGGAAGCGGGTTTTAAGTGTCTGGAGTCATTTTCTTGGAAGCAGTTTTGTAATTGCTCTGGAGGCATTTTGTTGGAAGAGGGTTTTTAAGTGCTCTGGAGACATTTTTAGAAGCCGGTTTGTAAATGCTCTGGAGTCATTTCTAGAAGCAGGTTTGTAAATGCTCAGAGACATTTTGCTGGAAGCGGGATTTTAAGTGCTCTGAGTCATTTGTTGAAGAGAATTTTTAAGTGTTCTGGTATCCTGTCATTGAAACGGGGTTTTAAGTGTCTAGTCATTTCATTGGAAGCAGGTTTATAAGTGCTCTGCAGTCAGTCTGAAGCGGGTTTGGTCCTCTGATTCATTTTTTTTGAAGAGGTTTTTACATTCTGTGTCCTGTCAAGAACCGGTTTTTAAGTGCTCTGAGTCATTTCTTGTTGGAAGAGAATTTAAGTGTTCTGGTGTACTGTCATTGAAACCAGGTTTTAAGTCGCTCTGAGTCATTCTTTGGAAGAGAGTTTTATGTGCTCTGCAGTCATTTCTTTGAAGCTGGTTTTAAGTGGTCTTGAGTCATTTCGTTGGAAGCGGGTTTTATGTGCTCTGAGGTCATTTTGTTGGAAGGGGTTTTAATTGCTCTGAGTCATTTCATTGAAGCTGTTTTTTACATGCTCTGGAGTCATTTCGCTGGAAGCGGGATTATAAGTGCTCTGAGTCCGCCTCATTGAAAGCTGGGTTTGGTGTGCTCTGACTCATTTCTTTGGAAGGGAGTTTAAGTTCTCTGAGTCATTTCTGGAAGAGGGTTTTTGCCGCTCTAGGGTCATGTTGTTTGAAGGGTTTTTAAGTGCTCTGAGTCATTTCACAGTTGTTTTTACATGCTCTGGGAAGCACTTCAGAGGAAGGGATTTTAAGTGCTCTGGAGTCATTTCGCTGGAAGTTGTTTTTACATGCTCTGAATCATTTGTTGGAAGCGGATTTTAAGTGCTCTGGTGTCATTTTTGGAAGCAGGTTTTGGCTAATCTAGTGTCATTTCTTTGGAAGCAGGTTTTGCTCTGAAGTCATTTGCTGGAAGCGCGCTTTTATGCTCTGGGGTCATTTTGTTGAAGGGGTTTTATGCTCTGAGGTCATTTCGCTTGAAGCAGATTTCTACACCTGGAAGCATTTCGCTGAAGATTGGTTTTTAAGTGCTCTGAAGCATTTTTGGGGAAGCAGATTTTTATGCTCTGGAGTCATTTCATTGATAGAAGGATTTTCAGTGCTCTGATCCATTTCATTGGAAGCGGGTTTTAAGTGCTCTGAATCATTTCTTTGAAGTGGGTTTTAATTGCTCTGAGTCATTTCTTGTTGAAACAGTTTTTAATTGCTCTGAGTCATTTCTGTTGAAACAGGTTTTAATTGCTCTTGAGTCATTTCATAGGGGTTTTAAATGCTCTGACACATTTCAGGGTTTTTAAGTCCTCTGAGTCATGTTTTGGAGTCGTTTTTTGTGCTCTGAGTCATTTTGTTGGAAGAGAATTTTATGCTCTGGAGTCACTTCTTGAAGCAGGTTTTAAGTGCTCGAAGTATTTCGCTGAAGTGGGTTTTATGTGCTCTTGAGGTCATTTTGTTTGGAAGAGGGTTTTAAGTGCTCTGGAGTCATTCTGTTGGAAGCTGTTTTTTACATGCTCTGGAGTCATTTCCTGTTGGAAGCGGGATTATAAGTGCTCTAGAGTCATTTTGCTTAAGCGGTATTTTAAGTGCTCTGCAGTCATTTTGTTGAATCGGCTTTTAAGAGCTCTGAGTCATTTAGTTGAAGCAGGTTTGAAAGTACTCTGAAGATTTTCAAGCGGATTTTTAAGTGCTCTGAGTCATTTTTGGAAGCAGGTTTTTAGTGCTCTGAATCATTTGATGGAAGTATTTATGCTCTGAGTCATTTCTTGGTACAGGTTTTACGATCTGCGTCATTTCTTTTGAAGCAGGTTTTGTGCTCTCGAGTCATTTCACAGCGCGCTTATGTGCTCTGGGATCATTTCAGCTGGGTTGGCGTGCTCTTTCATTTTGGAAGCAGGTTTTTATGCTCTGCAGTCATTTCGGTTTTAATTGCTCTTGAGTCATTTCAGTCCGGTTTTTAAGTGCTCTGAGTCATTTCGCTGGAAGGGGGTTTTTGTCTGATTCATTTCTTTGGAAGAGGCTTTTATGTTCTGGTGTCCCGTCGCTGGAACCGGTTTTTAAGTGCTCTGGAGTCTTTCTAGTCGGTTTTAAAGGCATTTTGAAGGAGGTTTTTGTTGTCTCGATTCATTTTTGAAGAGGCTTTTATGTTCTGTGTCCTGTCGTTGGAACCGGTTTTTAAGTGCTCTGGAGTCATTTCGTTGAAGGGGGGTTTTTAA